>JAODAL010002993.1:0-182665 GCA_025379985.1 Phyllomedusa bahiana
TTTTTTGCTGATTGCCCGTTTTCCCTTTCCTCCTCGATGGCTCAGAAAGTGGGCGTCGACGAAAAAAATCATCCCCTTTGGGCCCTCTTAAACTTTTTAACTGCCTTCTGACCCCAACCGCATTTTGTCATCAAAGAGGTCTTCAGAAAATGGATTATCCACAGTGGTGAGTACACAAGTTGATATTTGGGCTGCTTCATGTTGGACGGATGCTGGTGATGCTGATGACGACATTTGTGGCCGTGACTGGGAGAACGAGGGGGTAAGACTGCTGGATGCAGGTTGCATTAACCACTGAAGGACAGATTGGCGACGCTGTTCGTTACTGAGATTCAAAGGGCCCTGACCCAGCCATGACAGGCCTGACGGTCCTGCAACTGACGATCCGCTGGCATGCGTGTTGTCGCCAGCACTGGAAGGAGCACCTTCTCTCGTACCTCTACCTCCATGTCCTACCCACCTCTTTGCTCGCTTACCACCTGAATTTCGCTCCATGTTCAGAAATATAAAAATTTGAGAAGGTATGGAAGAGTTTTGGAAAGTCTCTTATTAAAAGACGGCAAATCACAGCTATTCTCAAATCCCTCAAATCAAAACAAAATTGCTGCATTCAAATTTAACTGCAAAGTAGATCTATCAACAAACCTGGCCTGCGCCAAAGTGAAAAAACATGTATCTGTAATGTATTCGGATAATAAAAGGTATTTTTGGCACCTATCAATTCACCTGTGGGGACTACAAAATTGCTGTATTCACATTTAACTGCCAGGTGGCTCTATCAACAAATCTGGACTGTGCAAAAGTGCAAAAAACACGTATCTGTAATGTATTCGGATAATAAAAGGTATTTTTTGGCACCTATCAATTCACCTGTGGGGACTACAAAATTGCTGTATTCACATTTAAGTGCAAGGTGCCTCAATGAACAATGCTGTAGTGCGCCAAAGAGAAAAAAACACGTATCTGTAATGTATTCGGATATTAAAAGGTATTTTTTGGCACTTATCAATTCACCTGTGGTAACTACACAATTGCTGGATTCAAATTTAACTGCAAGGTGGCTCTATCAACAAATCTGGACTGGGCAAAAGTGCAAAAAAACACGTATCTGTAATGTATTCGGATAATAAAAGGTATTTTTTGGCACCTATCAATTCACCTGTGGTGACTACAAAATTGCTGTATTCACATTTAAGTGCAAGGTGCCTCAATGAACAAAGCTGTAGTGCGCCAAAGTGAAAAAAACACGTATCTGTTATGTATTCGGATAATACAAGGTATTTTTGGCACCTATCAACCTGTGCTGACTACAAAATTGCTGGATTCTAATTTAACTGCAAGTTGGCTATATCAACAAGGCTGGAATGGAATGGGCAAAATTGAAAAAGAACACCTATCTGAAATGTATACTGATAATAAAAGTGGAGTTTTGCACCTAACAAAGAGATCTGCAGTTACTAGAAAAGATGTGTATCCTAATATAAGTTCAGGCTGCCCAATATCCAGGAAATATTTCAATAGAAAACTGTTAATAATAAAGCTATTGCAGTGCAATGTCTACACTAAGTCTTGGTTAAACTTATTCATTAATCTTTATAGAGCTTTTCTTTGTTCGCCCGCACCCCTTCCCCCCCCCCCCCCACTCCCCTCCGTGACTTTACAGCGGTAGATGCTCCTTTAAATTTCTCTACCTACTCTTCCAATCTCTGATCTAACTAAGTTGTAAGGATCACAGCTAACAGTAGAGCTTTCTTTGTGAAGAAATAGAATAATTTCGCTGAGCTGTTTGGACACAGGCAGAGCGCACGTCCTCCTGCTATGAGACGCTGAGAGACACTGATCATGAGCAGGAAGGACTGTTCTATGTAAAACGAGGTCATGTGATTTTTCCAGTCAATCGCAACCACACACATCCCAGTCATGACGTCGCACACACATCTCACCCTGCTCTATTCTGTAAGCTGATTTTCTGGCCACCAAAATGACAGGAAGCGCCGAAAATGGCGCGATCTTAATAGATGATGCACAGATTTTAACCTAAATTATCGCATGATCTAAAAATTTAGATCAACATAAAAACTGTGCCGATTTCAACTTTGTCGATAATAATCGCTCAACACTAAATTTAACAACACTATTTAGGTCAACTGATGACAAAATTGCATCCCTTTTGAAATGGTTAATGGTTTAAGATTAAAGGATGTTCCAACGAAGTGAAGTGTACTTCACAGGTTGGCTCTTAGCTAGTTGTGCCGACCATGGACAAAAATGAGGGTAATGGCTCTTGTGACCATCTTCCTCATTCAATTCTATGGGAGTTTTGAATATACAGTTGAAACCAGAAGTTTACATACACTATATCAAAAAGACACATATGCATTTTTTTCTCACTATCTGACATGAAATCAGAATAAACGTTACCTGTTTTAGATCAATTAGGATTACCAAAATTACTTATTACCAAATGCCAGAATAATGAGAGAGAACTTTTAAGGCAATTTCTACAAAATCAAAAGTTTACATATACTAGGATTACTATGCCTTTAAACAACTTGGGACAGTCCATATGATGATGATGAGGGTACAATTTCCAGAAACCTGAAGGTGCCTCTTTCATCTGTACAACCAATTATATGCCACAAGTACAAACAAGATCCAGCCATCATACCGCTCAGGAAGGAAACAGGTTCTGGACTTCAGAGATAAATGTGCTTTTGTCTGACATGCGAATATAAACCCAAGAACAAAAGACCTTGTGACGATGTTGGTGGAAGCTTTTAAGACTGTCATTATCCACAGTGAAACGGGTAACGTATCAATATGGGCTGAAAGAACACTCTGCCAGGAAGAAGCCATTACTGCAAAAGAAACATATAAAAGCCAGATTAATGTTTGCAAATGCACATAGGAATAAAGACCTGCATTTTTGTAGCCATGTTCTGTGCGCTGACAAAACTAAAATTGAACAGTTTTGCCATAAAGACCATTGTTACGTCTGATGGGAAAAGGGAGAAACTTGGAAGCCTAAGAACCCCATCCTATCTGTGAAGCACAGGGGTGGCAGCATCATGTTGTGGGGTTGTTTTGCTTCAGAAGGGACTGCTGCACTTCACAAAATAGCTGATATCATGAGGAAAAAAGATTATGTGGCAATACTGAAGCAACATCTCAAGATATCAACCAGGAAGTTAAACCTGGGCGGAAATGGGTCTTCCAAATGGACAATGACCCAAAGCATACTGCCAAACTGGTTACAAAGTGGTTTAAAGATAAACAAGTCAATGTTTTGTAGTGGCCATCACAAAGTCCTGAGCTCAATTCTATTGAAAATTTATGGGTAAAGCTGAAAAGGCAAGTGCGAGCAAGGTACCTACAAACATGGCTCAATACAAACCCGTTCTGTCAGGAGGAATAGGCCAAAATTCTTACCAACTATTGTGAGAAGCTTGTGGAAGGATATCCAAAACATTTCACCCAAGTCATACAGGTTAAGGGCAATGCAACAAAATACTGAAATATATGTAAACTTTTGACTTTGTATAAAGTAATAAAAATGCTTTAAAAAATCTCTCTCTCATTATTCTGGCATTTGACAAATATTAATAATTTTGGTAATCGACCTAATTGACCTAAGGTTTACTCACATTTCATGTCAGACAGTGATAAAAACATGCATATGTGTCTTTTTATATAGTGTATGTAAACTTCTGGTTTCAACTGTAATGTGTGTGCTCGGTTATATTCAAGAACTCCCACAGAAGTTAATGGAGAAAATGGCTGAAAATGCCAACCTCCTCATTCTCATGCTTGGTTGACTTGCAGCTTGATGAGAGACAACCTGTGCAATAGACTTTGCTTTGTGAGAACAACCCTTTAAGTTATTTATGATTTACTACACTATTATATACTAAAAAGGTGTTTTCCAAAGTATTTTTTTACAGCACAAATATTAATGTATAAAGAAGGACAATGCATTTTCTTAAGGTAGCATATATTCTAATAATTTTGATGGCACTTTTTAGGCAGGTTTTGAGGAAAATCCAGAAGTGCTAAGAAAAAGCTTCAGTTTTAAATAAAAGATGCAAGAAGTATGGTACTTCAAATGGACCACTTATAGGTTTAATGTATTTTGTTTGTTTTTAGTTTAAACATGTTGCAGACAAAAGCCACAGCAAAATACTACATTTAAATTTGGCCTTACACATTCTCCCTGTAGGATTCATCCATGGCACTGGTTTGAATCAAAATCTACATCTAATTTCTATATGTGAAAATGGCCTAATAGTTTTCAAATGCATTGAGTAAAAGGGATTTTTAGGCTCTAGTGTGCCTCAAAGTTTTAGGCAAAAATGCAAATGACTTGTGGGTGACATCGGTATTTCCCTATTGAATACAAAGTTGCAAGCTACCTTTTACAAATCACATATTGAAACGTTAAAGTTTTCTGCAAGTAATGTTAATGTCGCAAGTTTACCTTTTCAGAACCTGCATTAGAAGGACCCATATGATACTATGAAATGGAAGATAACACTTTTTTTTCATAAATCTTTGAAGATAAAAAAAAATTATGGGTCTGCATACAAAATCAGAGGCCCAATAAGATACAGTGTGGTTGCCATAATACATTTACACTTAACACTGATCCCTAATATAGTAGAGTGCATAGGCCCTCAGTGTTATTGTACCCTGAGGATATGTCCACACGACAAAGGACAAAATACTTGTTGGATTCTAAATTCTAAAACTGTGTCATCCAAAGAGTATTTAAACATTATTTTACACAAGAACCCAAGGATTTTTAACTCTCTTTTAATTTTTTGCCGCATATTTTCAGTGGATGTTGATGCGGTTTTCAGATTTGGTTTTTCAATTGTTTTTTGAGGACTGCTGAGTGTTTGGATCCGGATCTGTTCCAAAATCCATGATCCCTAATATAGTAGAGTGCATAGGCCCTCAGTGTTATTGTACCCTGAGGATATGTCCACACGACAAAGGACAAAATACTTGTTGGATTCTAAATTCTAAAACAGTGTCATCCAAAGAGTATTTAAACATTATTTTACACAAGAACCCAAAGATTTTTAACTCTTTTAATTTTTTGCCACATATTTTCGTTGGATGTTTTCAATATTACATTTTCTGCCTTTTTTCGAGTACATACAATGGAAGATTAAGTATGTTCTACGTTTTTTGAAAAATCATTGATTTTCAAAGTCAGATCTCAGAAAATATGAGTCATGTGAACTACAACGCAGATTTTTAATAGAGATCTATGAGGATGTTTTACAGTTGGCTTTTGACAAGCATTTCAAATCCAAATCTGCGTGGATCCCTATTTGAAATAATCGACGTGTAGACGGATCCTAAGGTATGTTCACACGGCTTATTTTGGAGCGCATTTCGCCATGTATTTCACGGCATACTGCGCTTAATACACAGGGAACTGTGCCCCATAATTACGGTAATCCATAGCTCTCATAGAGAACTATGGATTACGCTTCCTCTCCCCGCAGTACATCGTGTGAACATACCCTTAGTGCACTTGATTACTGTTATCAATTGATAAATTGATATGAATGGGGTTTCACTTAATCCCTTCTGTCAAGGTGACTGCAACCATTAATTAAGTCCATCCTTGCAAATATTAAATTCCATTACTTATTAATGTGACTACTCTGGACAGTTTGTCATATAAAATATGCCATTTTTCTAAATAAAAACCACAGTTCTTTTGTTCTCTTTGAATACAAAACCTGATTACATCCAAGATAATGCATTTTAGAACGCTTTCCAAAAATTATCAAACTGAATTTCATGGAAATTAGCACTATCTTTGCAACAGTGAACAGCATGAAGCAGAATACAATGTAACAAAAGCAAACTGTCATTCTAATGAGGAGGCAACAATAAATTATCACAAAGAATTTTCTGTGCCTAATTTAACACCTCAGAGAGAAGTCAACAACAGCAAGAGAACATTGAGTCCCACAGGTTCTGCTTTTAAACACAGATTTGAAAATTTATGAGCAATGAAATCCCAAACCAGAAAATACAGAATGAAAATTCATTAAAAAGGTGAAGTTGAATCGCTAGAGACAAACTATACATAAAGAACTATATATCATAAAGTTATTAAAAAAATATAAAATAGAATATGTTTTAGCTTATCTTCTTTCAAACAAATGTCAAGGATTAAAGACTTTTTTTTAATCATTGTGAATGCACCATTAAAAAGATTGTCCAGATAATAGTTTTATATTTCTTTTTAATAGGATACTGCAGCATAATAATAATAATAATAATAATAATAAATATACTCACCCCTTCTCCCACTTTGGATCCAGTGATGCACGCTTACTTCTGAGTGTTAACACAGCAACCAATCAGAAACTGATTTTCAGTGAAGTTACTTTTGACAGAAGAATGAAAGATAACAGAAGAGGATCCAAGATAAAAGGAGATGGGTAGAGGTTTTTTTTTTTTGTTTCATTGAGCAGCAGTTTTTTATTTAAAAAGTAAATAAAATAATTAGTTGGGCAACACTTTGCAGGGAAAAGTGAAAATATATAAGGGTTTTAAAAACTTGGCATAAGATAAAAGGGAAATTATAATAAACATCTCTTATCCCCTTAAGCCCCAGGTTTGAAAAGTATTTAATCACCAGCACATTTTTTTTAGTTTTTACCTCTTTGCGTTTTAACAGTCGTAACCTTTTTATTCTTTCAATGACACAGTTGTATGAGGCCTTGTTTGATGTGGGAAAAGTTGCATTTTTTTTTAGCTCACTTCTAAATTATTGCAATTTTTTTAATTTATTTTGTTTGTTTTTTTTACATTTTTTACACCATTTATATACCTTAATACCTTGTAAGATTTCTATAAAATAAATAAAAAATAAATATTTAATAAAAAAATAACTGTACCTATATTACACAAAAAAAACCTTACACATATTAGATATCCATACAACCATAATAACTGGCTGTATGCACAAGGCATGACTGCACCCTGCTGGAATTTAACCGTTATAGGTTCAGCTGAGTTTCACTTCATAGCCAATCTGTTTCTACCTGTGGCTTTATAAAGCAGCTCCTACCTTACTCCTGGGCCTGATTCCGGTTTAGCATGCTCTGCTTAGTCTTGGATCTTGTCCAGTTTGTCTGTGTCCTGTTTTATGTTCAGTTCTGTGTTTCTAGTCTATGTTCTTGTGATGCTTGCCTTGGCACTTGTATGTCTGGTCTGTTTGGTCATTGTCTTTCTGCCCTTTTTTCCAAGCCTGCGTTTGTGTTACTGCTTGTGCCCTAGCCCATGTTTTTAGCCTGGTCCTGCCTGAGCTCCTTCTCTATGTTCTTAGCCATGTCTGTCTGTGTTTCTTGGGATGTTTTTAGTTTTCCATGTGTCCTAGCTATGTTTATTCTTTAAGTTACCAGTCTGTGTCTTAGTCTTAGTTCTGTTTTATATCTGATTCTAGGTCTCTGTCTTATGTGTGTTTCTAGGCCTCCGACTTATGTTTTGGCCTTCCTGTCCATTTTGTTCTGTCTCTACCCTACAGTACTTGGCATGCCTCCTGGCCCCTTGCTTTGCTGTCCTTTATCTATCCTCCGTCTGTGTGGTGCCTATGTGGGTGCTTCTGATCTTTCCAGTTCATATGCCACTGCTGGGGACTGCTTAGTCACACCCCCTCAAAATAGTGGCGCAGTGGGTCCAAAACCCGCTATAAAATGTTAGAGTAGGTGTTCTAGAACTGGGCTTTAGGGACATCAGCAGAGAGGGACCAACAAAGTGGCATGTGAGCAGGAGACACATACCATCACCATCTGGTAAGGTATGATTAGAAGTAGGGGAGGACCAAATCTTTGATGCCAAGGGATGAGTGAGTTTGTAACAGGAAGAAGTACTCAGCTATATCAAAGGCAGAAGTCAGGTCAAAATGAAGAAGTACAGGAGGAGCAAAATGTAATGCTGTGAGGTTTAGACTGGTAATAATTCAGTACTGATGTTAATTAGGGTGTATTAAATAGACTGGTAAGTCAGAAGCCAGATTGACAAGTGAGTTTGTGAAAGATAAGAGGACAACTCAAGCTAGACATGTTCAGGTGAACCTCCAGTTAATAATCAGGCACAGGGTCTTTGTGAAACCCATGCAAGTAGAAAGCAGCTATTCAATATTTTGAGAACCCTGTTGAAGCTTAATTTTTATATATTAATTAAATCATGAGAAGCAATTCTCTAGAAATATAAGACAATCCTTTAACATTGACAATAGATTTTTAATTAAATCTATGATGATTATTTTTTATTTTTATTCCAGGTCGACAAAATGAATATAAGAAAGAGCAAATACATTCAGTATTGTATGCAAGAAGAAATTAAATGCAGCCTTTTTAGCATGCACCTATTACATGCTCTACATGAGCTAAATGACACCTATGGCTACTTCACTCATAACAGTTTTATTTTCAGTCTATTCATTTTCAAGGTTATTTTCTTTCTTTCACCTTATAATAAAGTTTAAAAGAGTGAAGTAATTATTGGTGGTGCAATTAATGCATTGCTGAGAAAGCAAGAGACCAATCAGTAGAAGGTCAATTTATATACATCGCAGTTATGTACAAAATGTGCATTATAATGTTGCACTCTTATCTCTCACACATATCTTTATTCCCATGAACATTACATGACATATAAAACCTAATTGCAAGTTAACATTTAATAGTTAAAGGGGAATCTGTCCCATTGAAAATCTGACCTGCTGATAGCACGTTATAGAGTAGAAAGAGCTGTGCAGACTGATTTAGTAGAACTTTTTATTCTACTTATTCTAGGTTAAAAGGGTTTTACCACAAAGTAAAATCTCTTTCTGAAGCTGGCTTATAGCTAACAATGAGCCGGCCTCCGAGAACCTGGAGATGGCTGCACTTGCAAAGTTCTCCCCATTCTTTTCTATGGCAGATCTGAATATAACCGAGACATGAATGTAACCAAGACATGAATGGGGGAGAGTTGCATAAGCATGGCCATCTCCCCATTCACTGAGGCCAGCTCCTAGCAAGCTACAGGCCATCCTCAGAATGGGATTTTGCTTAGTGGCAAAACCCCTTTAAGGTTTCCAGTAGGGGTGTTTTTGGTGATTAAACGGCTTTCTTGTATGAATGTGCCTACAGAGATGGGATTGATAGCACCGTCTACTGGAGTCCTTAACCCAGTATAAACTGGATTAATATGAACAAGATACAAGTTGTGCCAAGTCTTTTCCCACCGAACATTACCTTAATCTGCTCAGCTCTTTCTGCACTATAACATGTTCCCAGCAGATCTGATAGCATTTTCAATGTGTCAGGTTCTCTTTAAATGCAAGGACTTTAAAATAGTAAAAAAAAAAAAAAAAAAAAAAAAACCCTGTGATTCAACCTTTTAAGTTTGTCATTATTATTTTTAGTGTATTTGTTCATGTGTGATTCAAATATCTAATACCTGGAACTTAGAATATGACTGTAAATATTCTCTTTCTCATTATGGTTTGTTATGTGCTGGTTTTTAGATAGATTTGTATTACAAAGGCTTTAACTTGTTTAGTATTGTAGGTGAGTTGTAAAAAGCCATAATACAACACGTGTAGGTATATGTAGCTCCATACTGAATTTCTACATGCCTCCAACTTCATAGGAGGCATACAGAAGCTGTTACAGAGTAGTACAGGGCTATAGGGACTGCATGTGTATCTGTCCAAGCTTTGTGCGCAGATGCACACTCTTTCAAACATGCTGCTTCTAACTTTTATATGGCCACATAAGTTATTAGTGACTGTCAAGTACACATTTCCGTAGCATGTGACATAGGTATGACTTCAAGGGTTAAATCTGTTTCAGCTCACTCAATTCTGCATTCAACTTCTACTTAGGTTAAACCCAGAGCATAATTCACATCCGGACACAGTCCATGCATCTCTGATACATATTGTCACCACTTATCAAGTATCTGATCTCAACAACCACACACTGCTCTCCATCAGTGAAATGGTTAAACATTTTATTAATGGTTATTAGAGATGGGCGAATTTCTCAAAAATTCGGTTTGCTGACTTCTCCAAATTTTCTGACAAAATTTGTTTCGGTCCGAATTACTTTGGGACAAATCACGTTAAAAAACAGCTATTTCCTGGCTGCACAGAGCCTGTAGGGTGCTGTATAACGGGGGCCATGCTTAAATATACAGAGGGAGCTTGGTTTGGTTTTCATACAATGCTGTGTTTTAGTATGACATACACATGACTGCCACAGCTATTAGAATCGCTTCACTCTAAAATTCCCTGGGCACTTACGGGAGCAAAATTGACCAAAAAACTGAAGCGGGAATGCAGCCTGATAAAGTCATGGCAGAGCCAGCTGGAAAAAAACAGGCTGAGGGCTAAGATCCTACCATAGCGTCAAAGAACACAGTAGTAGGTTACTGGAGCCGGCACATGTCTCAGCACAGTAAGGGGACGTCACAGCAGGGGTCACTCCATGAGGCCAGAGCTTTAAACCGTCACAAAATATGACAGAACCTGTTCTGTTAAACGCTGATACATGTAGAGGCCCCCCGAATGAGTGCAGACGGTGTCGGCAGTAATTTTGTGTTGACGTCTCTGATCATTTTGCCCTTCCTTTCATCCGTCAGTGTCCGCTTTCAATCGGTCAATAATCCATCAGTATTGCTAAGGTCAAAAAGAAACAGGAGTTGATCCAAAACAGAGATGACCAGTAAATGGGATATTTGCATGTCTTCTGTGTTCTGTATCCACTCCTGCTTTTGGCTAGACAATCCTGATCCTTCCCATTCCTTCTGACAGGTGAAAAGAATTAGAAAACTAAACATAGTGGCAACGTCATAGAGTGGTGAGAGTGGAAACAGCATTAGGAAACTACAGAGTGTTCCAGTGAGACAGCGGTCACTTGGCAGCAGCATGAGTAGGCCACAGAGTGGCACAATGACAAATTCTGGAGGTGGCAGCTACATCAGGAGCCCACAAAGTGGCCTAATGACACAGTGTGGAGATGACATCATCAACAGCAGCAGCATAAGGACAGACAGTGGCACAATGACAGAGTGTGGGGGTGGCCCCAACAGGAGTAGGCCACAGAGTAGAACAATGACCGAGTGTGGAGTTCACAGCAGCAGCCACAGCAGCAGCATGAGGTCAGACAGTGGCACACTGACATTCTGGAGGTGGCAAAAACTGGAGTAGGCCACAGAGTGGCACAATGACAGAGTGGAGGTCACGGCAGGAGCAACAGCAGCAGCATGAGGTCAGACAGTGGCACAATGACATTCTGGAGGTGGCAAAAACAGGAGTAGGCCACAGAGTGGCACAATGACAGAGTGTGGAGGTCACGGCAGCAGCAGCAGCATGAGGTCAGAGAGTGACACAATGACACAGTGTGGAGGTCACGACATCAACAGCAGCAGCAGCATGAGGGCAGACAGTGGCACAATGACATTCTGGAGGTGGCAAAAAAACACTAGTCGGCCACAGAGTGGCACAATGACAGAGAGTGGAGGTGACGACAGGAGCAACAGCATGAGGTCAGAGAGTGGCATAATGACACAGTGTGAAGGTCAGGGCAGCAGCAACAGCATGAGGTCAGAGAGTGGCACAATGACACAGTGTGGAGGTGACCGCAGCAGCAACAACAGCAGCTGCAGCATGAGGTCAGAGAGTGGCACAATGACATAGTGTGAAGGCTACGGCACCAGCAACAGCAGCAGCAGCATGAGGTCAGACAGTGGCACAATGACAGAGTGTGGAGGTGGGTGGCAATACCAGTCCCTGGTAAATATGGTGGTAGGCAGATGGAGAAACTGGCAGCAGATGTGTGGCATCAGACGGGTGGCGGCATCAGAATAGTGGCTGAGGCAGGTAGTTTGAACCCAGACTCATTTCTCAAAGTTTGGGTGAGGCATCATGGCTGATGTAATCTGATGCCTAAGGCATTGGTGTGTGGAAATGCTGGCCGATCCACGCCTGATTCATCTTGACAAAGGTCAGTCGTTCCACATTTCCGGTGGACAAGCAAGTTCTTCTCGGGGTAACAATGGCCCCCGCTGCGGGGGAACACCCGAAATGATGCCCCACAAACGGGCGGAACGGGGCCCAGTTTTAAACCCGAAAAGGGGGCCCAAGTTGGGCCAAAACACCCAGTTTGGCTCCCCAGTAGTCCACGGATCTTCAAGGGGGTGGCAGAGTGCTTTTCAAGTAGCCCCCAACCTTTTGGGTTTTCGGGGTTTTCCTTTTTCCGGCCCCTGCTGCTAC
The DNA here is from genome assembly GCA_025379985.1 of Phyllomedusa bahiana. Classification (NCBI taxonomy): domain Eukaryota; kingdom Metazoa; phylum Chordata; class Amphibia; order Anura; family Hylidae; genus Phyllomedusa; species Phyllomedusa bahiana. Next base: position 12,293 of record JAODAL010002993.1, read on the forward strand.
GGCGGGCGAGCCCCTCCTACTAGGGGGGGGTTTGAAGTAAGCTGCTATCAGCGATTTCCAGATTTTAGGTTTTCTGCGACGGAGCGGGTTATTGGCTTCTACCCTAATCACTGCAAATAATAATCCCTTTTAAAAACCAAAACTTTTCCCTTATCTTTTTTAAAAAAATTAAAAATTCAAAAACCCTATACTTTACCCATTTACAAAATATAGACGGGTAACTGTGCACTATCTGCCAGTAAAAAGTAATCCCCCCGAAAAAGAGGGGCTCCGTTTTAAATGCAGACAATGTCACAACACCCGGGGTTTAAACCCCCTTTAACCCCGCTACCCCAAAGCGTTTTTCCCCCAAAAATTCTGGGGTTTTCACAGGGGATTAAAAATTTCTCTAACTGGGGAAAAAAAGAATACGCTATTTACAACGCATATACCCAAAAACACATGTACTTAAAAATTTAGAAAAAATAAACTGATACTTAGTAAGTCTGCCGGTATAAGGGACGAAAAATTTCCCCCCGCAGACCTCTAGTACGGGGGCCACCCAAGAAAAGAGGGAACAGAGCAATATTTTTCTCTCCCTCCCTTTTTTATATTTTTTAATTTCCCCAAAAAGATGTTTTGGTAAACAATTCCCATTTGGTTTACAGGGGTTAAAACAATAAACTGAAATGCTCGCTTCCGGGGTTCCCCATGAGAAACATGTGCTTTTTTTTCTTGTCATGGTTTGTACGGGGCCCGGATTTTAAAACCTGTGGTTTCCCGGAAGAAATTTCCCCGTCATTTCCCCGGTTAAACCTTTCCCCCCCCCCCGGGAAGTGAAAACCCCGCTTTTATGCGGAATGCCGGCCCGAAAAAGCGGCGTGGCATTCACAACAAAAAAAACTGCGAAAATTTCCGAAAGGCATTTAAGGGTTTGTCGCCATAACTAAAATGAAAGGGTTTAAGCCCCTTTACCCCCATACATCGATTAACTTCACAGTGCCCAAACCCTCGGGCCAATTACTTCTCCCAAACACCCATCTACCATGAAAAAATAAAAAAAAAGACTAATTGGCGGGGCTATATTTTTGGGACTTTCCCTGACAAATATTAATAGAAACCCACTAAAAATTAAACAGGGGGTTTAAAAAAAGGGCCCCCAAAAAAAGAAAAACCGTTGGGGGTAAAAAAATTCTTGGCCCTCACCCTGATTTGGGTTTTTATCAAGCTTTAAGTAATCCAATAAATAATGAAAAATTTGAAAATATGACACGGGATACTTTTTTCATTGGTCAACTTAAAAAGAACCCATATTGGTCCTCTATGGAGAGTGGGGACAGAGAAAAGCAATGCGGGAAAAGGGCCCCCAAAGTAAAACCCTTTCTAAAAAACAACCAAATTGCAAAGTCTCTTTTGGGCCCTTTTGGGTTTTGGACAGAGTCCATACGGAAAATCCATTGGGGCCTCCTTACCCCCGGATTCGTCTATCCCATTTCCCCCTTTGGGGGGGAGGGCCCTCACAATTCCAAAATCAAAAAGCGCAGAGATTCCCATTCCCCATTATGAAAACCCCCACCCTGTCGAGCCACTGACGTATCTCTTCAATTTTCAAAAATCCCCCAGATGTTCACCACTACCCCAACGGGATTTTTTATTACTTTTCCCTTTTTAAAATAAGAGAAAACCTTGCCCTTTTTTGCGTAAAACGGGATGGGTTTTGCTGTTGATAAAAAAGGTCTATTGGGGTTCTATAGATTTTTAAAAAGCCTGTATACAATATCCCACATAAAAGGGGAAAACCCCAGGCGGGTCAAAATTATTTTTTTCCCCAAAAAAAAGCATAAAAATATCACCCCCATAATATTTTTGTAAATTAAAACTTCTGGACTTTGTGCTACGATAATTATTTTGTTTTCTGTAACAAGACCCCCACCAGCTAGGGGCACCGCAATGGGGAGCTCTTGTCCCCCACATTTTCCCAAAATCTTTTCCCCTGGGTTTGGGGGGAGGCCCCTTGGAAACCCAACCGGGAGAGAACCCAATGGCCCCCCCAGTATTATTCTGGGGGAGGTACTTTTCCGATAAATTTCTTTTCTTGGGGGGGCAAAAGATTTCTTTTTGGGAGTTTGTTGGAAACCAACAAAAAGGGACACCCGGTATGTTTTCCACATATGGGGATGCAGGAGAGATGTTTCCCTTTCCCCTGGATGTTTTTTAACATTAAATATCTAAAAGTAATATTAATACAGTATTTTGGGGGAAAAACCCACAGCAACAAAACAGTTTGCTACCGGAAAAAGTTAAAAACCATTACCCTAATAGGGGGAAATTCCCAAAAGGTAAATTTTAGAGTTAAGAGAAACTGCTCCAAAAGATGAGGCTTTAGGAGACAGCCCGGGTATGGAAAAAGAGTTTTTCTTAACCCGGGAAATCCAAAAAAGGGTCCGGGAAAATCAGCCTTTAGGATGCACAAAAAAAAAAACGGGAACAACCTCAAATTACAGGGTCCCCCCGGGAGATAAAGAGACCTTTAGGCACGTATAGTTGAAACCCTTTGATGAAAGAAATCTAAAAGTCACCAATATCCTAAAAAAATACTGGGGTATTTTGATGTTGATCGGGATCTAGAGGGATATCTTCCCTCAACCCCCTCGAAAAACTTAAGGGGAGGGGTAATCCATAAAAGATAGACTGATCCATAGTCTTTAAATACACCAATACCCCCTCAAGGTATTTGGGTTTGGGAAAAGGGAGACCCGATGGGATGTTAAAATGTGGGAAAGTGTGTAGCCGGGCCATACATACAAAAAAAAAATCTTTTCCAAGTGCCTCAAATGGAAAGAAAATTTTTTTTTTTGTGTTTTTGCCAATTGTAAAGGAAGGTGTTTTTACATGGGTACTTTCCCCCCTGCCCACTCAATTAAAAAGGGGAAAAAAAAAAGGAGAATTTCAAAAAGGGGTGGGTGAACATTTTGGGGATTACGAAATAAAAGGGAGATACGTCGTGGGGGGACATTGGGGGAAATATCATAATGGTGAATGGGAATCTCTTTTGCGCTTTTTGATTTTTTGGGAATTGTGGACCCCTCCCCCCGAGGAGGGGAAAGGGTAGAAAGAATCCCTTTTTAAAGGGGGCCCAATGGATTTACCGTATGGGCTTGTCCACCAAAAAGGGTAAATGAGACTTTGCCAAATTTTTTTGTTTTTAGAATAGGTTAATTTGGGGCCCGTCAGCATTGCTTTTTCCCCGTCCGCCCTCTTTCCTAGGGACCACTATGGATTTTTTTAAGTCTGACCAAAGAACATGTATCATTTTATATTTTTCCCAAATTTTTTATTATATTCATTGATTCTTACAGCTTATTAAACCAATTTAGCTGAGGACAATGAATTTTTTTACCCCCAACCCTTTTTCTTTTTTTGGCCCCTTTTTTTAAACCCCCTGTTTTTAAATTTTTTTTCGTGTTTGTATTTTAAAAATTTGCTCAGGGGGAAAATCCAATTAAAATATGCCCCCCCCAATTAGTCTTTTATTATTATATACATGGTAATGTGGTGTTTTGGAGTAAGTACATTTGGGTGAGGGTGGAATGTGACAGTTAGGGCGATGTATGTGGTTTGGAACATAAACGCTCTTCATTTTTTAAGGGAAAAGGGGACAATCCCCGGAATGCCTTGGGGCAGCGCAGTGCTTTGTTTTTGGGGAACCAGGGCCCCGGTTCGGGCCGGCATTTTAATAAGGGGCGGTTTTCACTTCCGGCGATGTTAAAACCCGGGAAGGGGAGGGGACTCTTGGACATGCGCATTTTAAACCGGAAGCCCACAAAAACCCTACAAGAAAAAAAAGGACATGTGCTCATGGGGAAATGGAAAACCCAGCTTTCCGTGTTTTGGTTTTCGTGTTAAAAAAATGGGTAATTTTTTACCCCTAATCCCCTTGGGGGGCCTTAAAGATATAAAATGGGAGGCAGAGACAATAAATTTCTCTGTACCCTCTATCTTGGGGGGCCAGCGTACTAAGGTTTGCGGGGGGAAATTTTTGTCATTTACCCGGCAGGACTTGAAACTAAGTATCATTTTTTTCTAATTTTGAAGTACATTTGTTGTGATATATGGTTTTTTATAGCTTTTTTTTTTCCACAGTGGGAAATTTTTTTAAAACCCCCGATGAACCCCAGGGAAATTTTTGGGGAAACGCGCGGGATAGCTGGGATTTAAAAGGGGTTTTACAGCATGTAGTGGGAAATTTTCCCCGTCATTAAAAAAGGGGCCGCTCTTTATCGGGGGAAATTTCTCCCCTGGCAGATAGTGACAGAAAGCTGTCCCCATCTAGGTATGTTTTTTGGTATTGTATAAGGGGGTTTTTGTATTTAAATTTTTTTAAAAAAAAAATAAGTAAAAAATTATGTTTTAAAGGGGTTATTTTTTTGCAGTGTATATTGGTATAAAACCTCTTTTTTCATATAGAAAATTTTTGTACTGCTTTTTACCCCCCCCACCTTCCCCCAGTAGGCCCCGGCAGTGGGAACTGAGTGCTGAGGGAACCCCCCCGGTTTAGACCTGTCGAAGAGGGCCCATCCGCAAATAGGCGCGGCCAAATGGGTACGGGAAAGGTTTCTCTATAGTATTTGAGTTTGTCCTCCCCCCTGCGCTGGGGGAAAAAGGGGTTTTCCCCTTTTTGGGCAGGTAACGAGGGGCCCAAAAGGGGGGAAAGGGGCCCCAAAGTCATCCCTTGGCCCCGGAAAGGTACCCATTTGGCTGTCATACCAAAGGGAAATCAGCATGGTGCGGCCATCTCACAAGTACCCCCCAAGGGGGCTTCCCCGCCTCCCTCTCCAAATGTATATGCCCCGGGGTTCGGGGGGATCTGCCCCCCATTTTCCCCATCTTCCCTCTACCCTTTTCCAGTTGCTTCCCCTCCTCCTCTGGGTGTTTACCCCGGTTGGGAAAAACCAAGCTTTTACAAGGAACAATGCTTGTGCTCTAAAAGTCCCCCTTCTCCTCCCTTCAGTCCCCCCCAAATCATGTGGCCCCGAGATTTGTTTATTATGTCTCCAGTTTCCCCTTTCCCCCGACAGATTTTTCAGCATCCCGTTCCCCGGACATGAAGAAGTGGGAAGGACGTTATTCATCCCCTAGTCCTGGCGATGCAAATAAAAGTGCCTCCCCCAAATGCCTCACAAAAAGGAAAGGGGTTAAAGCATTGTTGCCATTGGGGTGACATCAAAATTACAAATGGGGTACTCCCGTCCCCCCTGGACATCAAAAAATTGTTTAAAAGGGGTTTTTCTGTTCACATAGTCGGTCCAAAATTTTGCCCCGGCTGGAAATTCCCCAAAGGGGGGGAAAACATGCATATCAGCGTGTGTTTTGGGGGGGTTCCCGCCGCTGCAACTGAGGAGGTTTTTGCCCGGTTTTGTGGAATGGAAAAAGTGCATCACAGTTTTGGCCCTTTTCAAAAACTTCTGAAGATCGGGGGAAAACTTCAGGGGAAACCCTTTTACCCAACCCGATTGAAACAATGGGGCATTGGGGCAGGGCCCTTCCCCCCTCGGCGCAGAACCATGTGCCTCCCATTGCCCCGTCACATGGTTCCGTTTTTCGTTGGCGCGGAGAAAGCCACAACATCTTTTTCTTGTTGCTGCGTGGACATTCCCCCCCGTGTGACTTTGTTCGCTGAGGCACCCCGGGGTGTAAACGGTGACACCCGTGCCTAAAAATGTGGTATGATGGGCAGTACTTTGGAGATGTGATGTGGGGTGGGGGGGGAGGGGGTGGAAATTGGCGCAGGAGCACAGTTTGACAACGGGGGGGGGAAAAAGCGGCTTTCCCCCTGTCCAAGTTGTTGGTGTGCCGGGGCCGGGAAAGCACTTCACCCAGGGGGGCCGAAAGGACAGTACTGGCCCGACCGTATTACAGCTCCACCGCCCGCGCGTCGTGCCCCTTGGAACAAACCATAAGCTCAAGGATGGCCCCCCTTCTGTTTACATATTTGTGGGGGGTACTGCAGTCCCAAGAACTTGGACGGGGAGCAGGGTCATTTCTGCACCTTAGATATGGTTGGACCAACTGTTGTCTTTTTGCAATCGCCTCGTTAAACGATGATGGGCCTGTGTAACGATAAGGGGAGGTCTGCACTGGACTGGGAAATGATGGCAAAAGAAAAACGCCCCCTTCTGCAGAGGTGGGGGGAGCCTTGAGGGGCTGCAAGGGTATGCACCCCTGATGCTGATGCCCCCCCGCGCGGCAGGATGGACCTCCACAAAATGAGCCCCATTTCTCCCCGGCCACCCGGGTGGGACCTGCATTGGGTTTAGGGGGCCGTGGGGCCAAAAGTTGCTCCCTGCCACACTTCACTTTCTGCCACAGATTTACTAACCCATTTTCGGTCCTCCGTGTTTTGCAAAGAAAAGCCCACCTCGGGGGTAGTGATTTTACCGCCAACTTTTTGCACTGAGTGACACTCCGCCGCTGCCTCGTTTTAGCCACGGCCCCTCTTTTTGGACTGCGAAGCGGTTTTTTACCCCATGGCCCTTTGGCTCCCGACCCCGCACTGCTGCTCCCTGTGACCACAGCCACACTACCCACTTGCTGGCTGTGCCGCTGCCTGACGCGATAGCTGATGCCCAATTCTCCTGACTATGATGAAGCCCTTGCTTCATCCGGCTCCCAAGTGCGGTCGGCTACATCATCATCGATTATTGTTTGATCTTCACTGCTGTCCTCCTCAATGGTCTTGGTATGCAGAGGCTGAACCCCTCACAAACATGACCTCCCATGCCAACTCCACATCTATACTTTGCCGCCTACTGAAAGAAGCAGGGGATTGGCCCCCATTTCTTGGGCTGCCAAGTAGCTGCTAACTATCCTCCTCAAATTGGGTTTATCCTTGCTGTTAGTGGCGCTGAGCCCCAGATCACATAGTAGATCTCTGGCTGGGGGAACCGGATGGGACAGAGGCGGGTTGAGGACAGGTGGGGGCCCGCTGACCGCTCCCGGGCCTTGCCTACTAAGGGTTGTGTCTGACGTTCCCACCGACTCTTGGCTGGGGTTGTCAGATGTCCATCGGGGAGGAAGTGGATGACCTAGTCAACCAATCAAGAACCCTTGGGTTGCTGGTCAACACACAGCCGCTAGATGACACTGGCAATTCTGGACTCGCCGAGTGACCCCTGCTGCGACATCCCCTTACTGTGTTGCGACCTGTGTCTGCTCTAGGAATGTTTGTGCCACTGCCACTCGCATGTGAAGAGCCTGCCACCTCTCTGTCTGACAAAATGTTTGTTCAAAAATGTACAGACTCTGTGAAATGAAGATATCTGTATATGATAAATACACACCCTGTATTTGGGCTCCAAATGAACCCACTAACAAGCTTGGGTAACCCTTGGATATAAATTGCGCTCCTCAAATGGGCAGGAAAAATTTACTTGTATGTGCCGTTTAAAAACTCTGTGTATTTTACTGAATATAAAAGCACAAACAGGCTTAATTAACCTTTGGATATAAATTATGCTACATGAAAAACTGCTTCTTTGGCGTTGAAAAACACCATTTTTTTTTTTCTGACTACAACAGCAGAAAAATGCTTAATTAACCCTTTAATCTAAATTGCGAAAAAGAAATGAGATGCAAAAAATTAACAGCTATGTGGCGTGTTAAAACCACGTGTATTTTACTGACCACAACAGCAGAAAAACGCTTAATTAACCTTCGGATATGAATTATACTACAGGCAAAATTTCTTCTTCGGCATTTTAAAAAAAAACTTTCTTTTACTGACTACAATAGCACAAACACGGTTAAGTAGCCCTTGGATATAAATTGTTCAAAAGAAATGAGCAGCCAAAAATTTATTTATAATTGGATTGAAAAAACACTGTTTCTTTAACTCAATACAAAAGCAAAGACAGGTTTAGATAGCCCTTGGATATCCAATGTTCTCCAGAACTGAGCAGATAGCATTAAAATGTATATGCAGCTGAATTGGATGCACACTGGGATGAGAATTGCTCTTGGTTAAGTCTGGATATTAAAAGTCTTTACTCTAGTATACAACAAGATCTAGTACGAGGGGCACTAGCTTTTCACCTAAAAAAAAGACATTAAATATGATGAAGGTTGATAAGTTTTTATTTTGGAAATCATAGATTTTTTTGTTGAAAAATAATTATTTTAAAATTGATGAACAGTTCTATGTGCAACTTTTGGGGTCCACAATGGGAGCTACGTCATAGCCTTCTATTGTGAACCTATTCTTGGCATAGTGGGAACACCATGTCATGTACAGTAATACAAACCCTTTTGGCAGTAGTATACGATGGTATGGGCGCTACATCAATGACTTTTTTGTGTGGTCACGGTGTAGTGTCCATACCCAAGTTCGTTTCACACCTTAACAAAAATCGATGTAATTTACTATTTACTTACTCAATGGAGAAAAAAAAATGTATTCTGTTTCTGGATATTGTACTTATGGGATCTATAGAGAACGGTAGGGTCTATGTGGCATTGTATAGAAAACCAAATTGTGGGAACTCTATTCTGAGAGCTATAGCCGCTATCCTATGGGTGAGCTAGTTAGGGAACATATGTACCCAGGAAGGGGACTTTGAGAAAGAAAAAATCAATATATGTATAACTTATTTTGAGGTAGAGGCTATTCAGACAAAATAATAAATAAAGCAAAATTTAAAAATTACCAACCTCACACAACAATCGTTATTATTTAGAGGCGGCCAATCAAAACGCAACAAAACTTCTAATAAAATGTTTTTTTTTACCCCATTTAGTAATTTTTCAGCAATAAAAAAATCTTTTATAAAATATTGCTATCCTAAGACAGTAACCTAGTCTGGCTAATATCATAGATCAGGGTATCCTGTGTGTACCAAGAAGAAATAAAACTACAGGTAGTCAGATATCCGCAGGTTAATATAATACCAGACAAAGCAATAAAATTTGGTCGACACAAACTGGATTTTATGGGTATGTTCACACAGGGTAATTTCTGAACGCATTTTGCTGCATATTTGCGCTCTAATACAGGCGAGATGCGTGCTGAAATTACAATAATTCAGTATAGAGAGTTAAGTGACATGTCAATTACTTGCGGCGAATACGCGCCGCGAGCAATGAATGTCAATGGGGCCGGCAGCCTGCCGCCTCCCCTTTAGGCCACGGGAGTACGCACATATTAGCGCAAGCTCCCGAAAGACATGATGTACATCATGTGAACATACCCTATATGTGCGAGGGAGCTAGATTCAATATTTGTAAATATATCATAAAAACTTTTAAAAAGAACCAAAGTGATATAAAGAGCTGTGAGAAGGTAAAAAAGTTATCAATTGTGATATTCATGAAATAGTATATATAATTTATTGTACAAAGTGTGACTATAGAAAAGCGATACATGAATTTGTAAATGATCCAACTGGAAATCACCTGAGGGTAGGTGTGTGTTTTAAGTACTGTTAGGTTGAAGGTAAGAGAACGCTTTGATAAGGACAGAGTGTTGTCCAAAATGCGTCTGCGTTTATCTGCCTATTTTACTCTATCACCTGTAAGCAAAGAATGTTTAAATAAAGAAAGTGTTGTTTAATACGCTGGTTCAAATCCTGGGTATATTGTGAATTGCTGGAGGCTTGGAAGCTGTTGGCCTGGGACCCGTGCGTTACTTTACTAAGGATATTTGTCTGGGACTGCACATTCAGCGGAGACTTGGGGTGAGCCTTTTGAGTCATCTATTCGTTTGAAATGAAATGACACAACAATACAAGCAAAACAGTTATTACATAAAACCCTTGACACGGAGGCTAATTTTTTTCACGTTTGTTTTTCCATCACCGCCTTCCGATAGCCGTCATCTTTTTATTTTTTCATCTATATAGATATATGAAAAGGTGTACTTTCTAATGGTTTCATTGATCGTACCATAGAATATACTGGGACACTGCAAAAAAATTCTAAGTGGGGCAAAATGTGAAAAAAAAAAAAAACTTACTTGCCCCATGTTTGGGGGTGTTTTGCTTTTACGCTGTTTAATCTTTGGTAAAAATACTGTGTTATCTGTATTCTACAGGTTGATACAAATCCAGTAACCCTAAACATGTATGGTTTTCACTATGTTTTGGTACCGTAAAAAATTTCCAACATTTTCTATTCTTGAAATTTGCGCGGCAGTGCCATCTTCTGCGACCCATAACTTTTTGTACTGACAACTACGGACTTGAGTGAGGGGCATTTTTTGCAGGCTGAAGTGTATTTTTTGTGATATCAGTTTGGAAATACAATTGGGACTTTTTTGATAAATTTATTCCAATTTTTTAGATGATGTGAAAATGACTAGAGATGGGCGAATTGATTTCAACGAAGTGGAAGTCGTTTAGAATTTCAGGAAAACTTCGGTTCCTGAACGAAGTCGAAGTATGGGGTACTTCGGTGAACAAGGTCATTTGATTAGAAAAACATGGCTCGAGCACATGGCAGTTACATGGGCAGAATGCACCTGGGAGGAAGAAGGGCATCAGCCTGCAAGACATGTGCAGAAGAAGAAGCCAATCAAGACCGGCGGATTCTGTGAACATCACTGCATTTTCTATATAAGTCAGGGGCGCGACGCTGGCAGCTCATACCGCTCACACTGTACTGATCAGGGAAGGGTCTGACTACGCTAATTGTTACTGTAAGAACTGATTTTTATACAGGCTATTGTGGGAAAAAAAAATGTCTCAGCTTGTTTCAGAGACTGCTTCTTTCCTCTTAATGTCCTATTTCTGATTTTTTGGTATTAGGATCTGAGAAGTCCATTGCGTCACTGCTGCTGCAATATACACGTTTAATGCTATCTGCTCACAGCACAATTTGAATATCCAAGGGGTAGCTAAGCCATTCCTGTTTAATCATTTAAAGAAACAGCGTTTTTACAATACAAGATACCACATCATTTTTGGCTGCTCAATTCTTTTGCGCAATTTTAACAATCCCAGTGATAATTAAACGTTGTTCTGCTGCTGTGGTGACTCAAAAACCAACTTTTTCACCGCCAAAAAATTAAATTTACCTGTACCTAATTCATAAGCTGTAGGTTAATTACAATTTTTTCTCTTGTTGTGTAACGAATAAACACCATTTGTAACACGCTACAAAGGTATAGTTTGTTGCTGCTCAATCTTTTGTGCAATTACATCATGGGTAAAACAGCGTTGTTTATCTGCAATTATACTCATAAAGAACACCGCCACAGAAGAAAATTCTGTAGCATAATTCATTATCCGAAGGATTAATTAAGCCTGTTTTGTGCTTTTTATATTCAAAAAATACACAGTGTTTTTTTTAAACGCACATACAAGTCAATTTATTCCAGCCCATTTATGGAGCCAATTTTATCCAAGGGTTACCCAGGCTTGTTATGGGTTCATTTGGAGTCCAAATACAGCGTGATTGTATATATCATAACAGATAATCTACATTCAAACAGTGGTCCTGAACATTTTAGAACAAACAGTATGTCAGACAGAGAGGTGGCAGGCTCTCACATGCGAGTGCAGATGAGGCACAAACATTCAGGCCCAGATCGCAGCACAGCAAAGGGATGTCGCAGCAGTGTCACTCGTGGTGAGGGCCCCCAACTGCCGCTGTCATCTAACGGCCGTGGTGCTGACTAGCAACCCAGAGTTTTCTTGAATGGTTGACTAGTCATCCACTTCCTCCCAGATTACATCTGACAACCCCAGCCAAGAGTCGGTGGAAAGTCAGACACACTAACCCCTTAGTTGGCAATGGCCCGGTAGCGGGTCACGGCCCTCAACTGTCCTACAACCCGCCTCTGCGTCCCATCCGGCTTCCCTCAGCCAGAGATCTACTATGTGGTCTGGGCTCAGCGCCCACTATATAGCGAGGATGAACAATTTGATGAGGGCATCAGCAGCTACTTGGCAGCGAAGAAAAGGGCCAATATCCCCTGCTTCTTGCCAGTTGGGCGGCAAAGTATAGAGTGTTGAAGTCGCGGCATGGGAGGTCTGTTGTGAGGGACACCTTCTGCATACCAAGACCGGAGTGATGAGACAGCAGTGTCAATGAAACACAATAGAATGATGATGTAGCCCTGACCGCACTTGGAGCCTGGTGGAGGCAAGGGCTTCAATCATCGTCCCGAGAAGAGGGCGACAGCTTGCGCTCAGGCAGCCGGCGTAACATCCAAGCAAGTGGGTTCCTGTGGCCGTGATCAGCCGGATAACAGCAGTGGAGGTCGGGATCCAACGCCACGTGGTAAAAGAACTCTCTATTCCGCAGGTCCAAGAAAGTAGCTGGCACAGGGCTCAGCCCAGGCACTGCGCAGTAGTCACCAGTGTGAGTGTTGCGAGAAAAATCCTATACTCGTCGTGTGCAGTTCTTTGCTAAGACACAGAGGAGCCAATATGGGTACAAGAAGAATCTGTAAGTAGAAGTGAATCGTGGCCAGGGAGCCCAACGTTGCACCAACGCCCTGCTTCAACACATGCAGCGTCACCATCCGGTGGCCTGGGAGATAACGTGGCATCAGATGTGGTGGTACATCCTGCGCGCAGCAACAGCAGCAGCGCCCCAGTGGCCAACGCATGGCCAATTGCATCCAGTCAAGGCTCCACCCCCTCTGAGAAGGAGCTGTTTCTCTTTGACTCTCCCCGATCCAAGATGCTCCTGCTCCCTCCTGATCTCAGGCGGCAGCAGTCGTTCAGTGAGGCAGATTGCGAAAGGAGACAACAGTATGTCGTCCAACCATCCTAAGGTGATAACTAGACCGTTCTTCCTTTCCAAGTTGTTTGGGGGTGCTGCAGTCCTCCCCTTTCCAAAAAGGTGGACTCTGCACCGTTCAGAGAAATTAAAGGCTTGTGCCGAGCCGAGATGAGAGTTCCAAGCCGTAAATTCTTACCAAAAAAGCATACCAGCACTTCACAAATATGTAGAACAGAAGGTGGGCCAGTTATTTTCCTTGGCTTATGTTTGTTCCAAGGTGCACTGCAGCCGGACGCCTGAGCTGTAACTAACGGTCCAGGGCCAGTTACATGTCCTTTACCCCCCTGGGTGATATTGCTTCCTGCCCAGCACATCCAACCAACAACTTGGACCGGAGACGACGCTTTCTCCCTCACGTTTGTCAAACTGCAGCTCCAGCGCCAATGTCCGCCACCACCTCCTCCACCACCACCACCAACACACCCACCACAAGTACTGCTCAATCATACCACATGTGGTAGGCACAGCGTGTCACGCAGTTCTACCTGGCTTGCCTCGGCGTAACGAAGTCACACAGGGGAAGAACGCTCCGCGTCATGCAGCAAGAATCGAGTGTGGCTCCTCTCCGCGCCAACTGTCAAATCGGAACCATGGTGACGGACAATGAGAGTAACATGGTGTCAGCCTGCACCGAGGAGGGAGGGTCCATGCACCCCTGCATGGCCGCACGTGTTCAATATGTTGTGAAAAGGTCCCTAAGTCTTCCACCGATCTTCAGAAGATTCTGAAAATGGCCCAGGAAACAGTCAATTCACTTCATTCCATTCCACAAAGCCAGGACACCTCCTCGGATTGCAGCGCAAACGGCTCCCCCACACACCCTCTGATAAGCGATGGTTTCCACCCTTAATTCCAGCCTGCACATGTTGGACCGACTGTAGAACAGAGAAAGGCCATTACCATATTTTTTTTGGATAGAATAAGGCGACAGGAGTACTCCTACCCAGTGTAACTTTGATGATCAGCCATTGCAGCTCATGCGTGACACCTGCCCCGTTTGTTGAGGCCATTCAGGAGGCCACTTATTTGTTCAGTCGCCAGACTACGGATGAATAACGCATACCACTGCTTCATGTCCTGGAACGAGGCCTGAAAAATCTGTCTGGTGGGCAGGGGTAGACTGGAGATGTGGCGACTACATCTCCGTGCCACATGAGTCCGTGGGGACTGAATGGAGAGTGAGACATTGGATGCAGAAGCATTTGTCTGGTTGAAAATGAGTGATTTTCTACCCAGTGACAAGAGAGGAGGAGCAGGAGCAGCTGGAGGCGGTAGATGGAGTATTGATGTAACGAGGCAGATGACCCGCAAGCACCGTGCAGTATACAAGTGGAGATGGAAGGCAGGGAGCCCCTCAGTCACTTGTGCAGATGGCCCGCAGTTCATGCTGATTTGCCTGCTAGTTGACAGCGAATAGTCAGCATCCGGCAGAGTGATGACTTCTGTCTCTTCTCCACCCTATTGGACCCTCCTACCAGTCCCAAAATGGGAGCCTTTTTCCCAGCAATTGAGAGGGAGGACAAACTCACATACGATAAGGGAAATCCTCCGTAGTCCATTGGGCCGCTGCTATGTGCGCATCGTCCCTCCTCTGACAGGTCTGACCGGGGTTCTTCAGCTCTCACATACTACTGCCGCGGCTGACTGGGGAAGGTGGGGGGGTAGGAGCAGTACCAGTTCCATCAGCACAACCAAGTCCTGGAGCACTGATAGAGCCAAGCATCCTTCACCCCCCTAGTGAGAGGAGCAGCTCGCCAGCAGCACGCAGGACCTGGAGCAGAACCCTGAACCAACAGGTGTGGCCTACTTGGACAGCACTCTGCCACCCCAGTTAGAAGATCCGCTGGACTACGGGCACCAAACTGGGATGTTTGGCCCCGGCCGCAACTTGCCGAGTTTGCAGATGGAGACGCTGTCCTTCCGTCCATTAGTTTGGCATCAAAGCGTGTGTTCAGTGCGGCGGGCCATCGTTACCCCAAGGACAACTCCGCTTCTCCACAGGAAATGTGTGAACGCCTGACCAATGTCCAAGAGAATACAGGCGTGGATCGTGCCAGGATTTCCACACATCTCCAATGCCATAGGGGGTGTGTCGACAACAACATCAGCCATGACAGCCCACCCCAAACTGTGAGAAATTGAGTCTGGGTTCAAACAACCTGCCTCAGCCACTATTCTGATGCCTGCCACCCGCCTGAGCCACACATCCTGCTGACAGTTTCTCCATCTGCCACCAACCATCTACCAGGGAACTGGTTATTGCCTCCCACGCTCCACACTCTTCATTGTGCCACTCTCTGACATCATGCTGCTGCTTTGGCTCTGCCGTGACCTCCACACTGTGTCATTGTGCCCACTCTCTGGAAATCATTGCCTGTTTGCTGCCTGCCGCCGTCACCCATCCACTCTCTGTCATTGTGCCACTCTGTGGTCTACTCCATTTTTTGCCCCACCTCCCAGAAAGTCATTGTGCCACTGTCTGCCCTCATGCTGCTCGCCGCCGTCCACCTCCACCCTCTGTCATTGGTGCCACTCTGTGGCCTACTCCCTGTTTTTGTGCCCACCTTCCAAATGTGATTGTGCCACTGTCAGACCTCATGATGCTGCTGCTGCCGTTGACCCTCTCCACTCATCCGTCAAGGCCACGCTGTTCCTACTCCTGTTTTAGCCACCAATCCAGAAAGTCATTGTGCCACTGTCTGACCTCATGCTGCTGCGCCGTGGACTACACACTGTGTCCTTGTGCCACTTTCTAGAACTCATGAGCAGCTGCTGTGGCGCTGCCGTGACCTACACACTGTGTCATAGTGCCACTGTCCTGACCTCATCTGGCTGCTTTGGCTGCTGCCGTGACCTACACACTCTGTCATTGTGCCACGTCTAACCTCATGGCTGCTGCTGTGGCTGCGCAGTGACGCTACAAACTGGTGTCATATGTGCCACTGTCTGACCTCATGCTGCTGCTGTTGCAGCGCCAGTGACCTCACACTGTGTCCATAGTGCACGTCTGACTCATTGCTGCCTAGCGGTGCTGCTGCCCGTGACTACACACTGTGTATTGTGCCACAGTCTGACCTCATGCTGCTGCTTCGGCTGCTGCAGTGACCTACACACTGTGTCATTGTGCCACTGTCTGACCTCAAGCTGCTGCTGTGGCTGCTGCCGTGACTACACACTGAGTGTCATTGTGCCACAGTCTGACCTCATGCTTGCTGCTAGTGGCGCTGCCGTGACCTCCACACTGGGTCCAAGTGCCACTGTCTGACCTCATGCTTTCTGCTGTGTCTGCTGCCGTGACCTACACACGTCTGTCAATGTCCCACTCTGTGGCCTACTCCTGTTTTTTGCCACCATCCAGAATGTTGATTGTGCCACAGTCTGACCTCATGCTGCTGCGATGTGCCGAGACCTCCACACTGTGTCATTGTGCCACTCTCTGAAATCATAGCTGTTGCTCCTGCCGCCGTCACCGGTCCACTCTCTTCATTGTGCCACTCTGTGGTCTATTCTCCAGTTTTTGCCACCCCTCCAGAATGTCATTGTGCCACTGTCGACCTCATAGCTGCTCCGCCGTCACCCGCCACTCTCTGTCATTTGATGCCACTCTGTGCCTACTCCAGTTTTTGCCACCTCCCAAATGTATTGATGCCACAGTCTGACCACTATGCTGCTTCTGCTGAGACCGTGACCCTCCACTCTCTGTCATTGTGCCCACTCTATGGCCTACTACTTTTTTTGCCTCCTCCAGAATGTCATTGTGCCACTGTCTGACCACATGCACCTGCAGGCCGTGACCCTTACACACTGTGGTCATTAGTGTGCCACTTTCTGATCTCATCTGCGTGCTGTGGCTGCTGCCGTTACCTACACACTGGTGTCATTGTGCCACTGTCTGACCTCATGCTGGCAGCTTTGGCTGCTGCCGTGACCTACACACTCCTGTCATTGGTGGCCACTGTCTGACCTCAGCGCTGCTGTGGCTACTGCCGTGACCTACACACCTCCTGTGTCAATGTGCCACGTCTGACCTCATGCCCCTGCTGCTGTGGCTGCTGCCGTGACTCTACACACTGTTTCATTGAGCCACTGCCCTGCACATCATGCTGCTGCTGAGGCTGCTGAGCCGTGACCCTACACACTGTGTCATTGTGCACGTCTGACCTCATGCCTGCGCTGTGCTGCTGCCCGTGACCTACACACAGTGTCAATTGTGCCACTGTCTGACCTCATGCTGCTGCTGTGGCAGGCTGCCTGAGACCTACACAGACGTGTCATTGTGCCACTGTCTGACTCATGCCTTGCTGCCTGTGGCTGCTGCCGTGACCTACACCTGTGTCATTGTGGCCACTGCTGACCTCATGCTGCTGCTGTGGCTGCTGCCAGTACCTACACACTCAGTCATGTCCCACCTGTGGGCCTACTACTGTTTTGCCACCTCCAGAAAGACATTGTGCCACTGTCCATGACCTCATGCTGCGCTGTGGCTGCTGCCATGGACCTACACACAGTGTCATTTGCCACAGTCTGACCGCATGCTGCTGCGTGGCGTCTGCCGTGAGCTAAACACTCTGTCATTGTGCCTCTGTCTGACTCAAGCTGCTTGCTGTGGTGGCGCGCCGTGACCTACACACTGGTCATTGAGCCACTGACTGACCTCATGCCTAGCTGCTGTGGCTTGCTGCCGAGACCTACACACCTGTCATTGTGCCTCTGTCTGACCTCGTCCTGCTGCTGTGGCTGTGCCCCGTGACCTACAACACACCTGTCATTGTGCCACAGTCTGAACCTCATGCCTGCAGCCACGCCGTCACCCTCCACTCACTGTCATTGTTGCCACTCTGTGCCTACACTGTTTTACCACCTCCAGAATGTCATTGTCACCTGCCCTGACTCATCTGCTGCAGCCTGACCTACAACACCTGGTCAATGTGTGCCACTGTCTGACCTCATGCCTGCTGCGTTGCTGCTGCCGTGACCTACACACTGTGTCATATGTGGCCACTGTCTAGACCTCATGCTGCAGCTGTGGCTGCTGCCGTGACCTCCACACTGTGTCATTGTGCCACTGGTCTGACTCTCATGCTGCTGCTGTGGCTGCTGCCGTGAACCTACCCACTGTGTCATTGTGGCCGCTTTTCTGATCTCATGCTGGCTGCTTGAGGCTGCTGCGTGACCACAACACGTGGTCATTTGCCACTGTCTGACTCATCTGCTGCTTGTGGCGCTGCCGTACCTACACACTCTGTCATTGTCCCCACCTGTGAGCCTACTACTGTTTTTTAAAACCACCTCAGAATGTCATCTGTGCCACTGCCCAGACCCTCATGCAGCCGCTGCCAGGACTCACAACTGTGTCATTGTGCCACTGTCTGACCTCATGCTGCTGTGGCTGCTGCCTGACCTACACACTGTGTCAATGTGCACTACTGACCTCATGCTGCTGCTGTGGCCTGCTGCCCGTGACCTACACCACTGTGTCCCCATTGTGCCACTGTCTACCTCATGCTGCTGCTGTGGCGCTGCCGTGAACCTACACACTGTGTCAACTTTGTGCACTGTCGACCTATGCAGCCTGCTGTGGCTGCTGCCGTGACCTACAACAAATTGATGTCATATGTGCCACTCGTCTGACCTCATGCTGCTGCTGGTGGCTGGAGCCGTACCTACACCTCTGGTCATTGTAGCCCTGTCTAACCTCATGCTCTGCTGTGGCTGCTGCCGTAACCTACACACTGTGGTCTTGTGCCACTACCTGTGGCCTACTCCTATTTTTGTCACCTCCAGAATATCATTGTGCCACTGTCTGGACCTCATGCTGCTGTGGCTGCCACCGTCACCACACCACACGCCTGTCACTGATGTTGCCACCTTACCTCAGCTTGTTTTTTTCCACCTCGCGCTGCCCATGACTTTTATCAGGCTATACATTCCCCTTTCAGTTTTTTGGTCAGTTTTTGCCCTCGTTAAGTGCCAGGGAATTTTATAGTGAAGCGATTCCTAAGAGCGCGGCCGTGCAGTCATCTCTGTCAATACTAAAACACAACATTGTATGAATACCAACCAAGCTCCCTCTGCATATTTAAGGCATGGCACAACTGCGACAAACATTCTACAGCACCCTGCAGGCTCTGTGCAGCCTGTAATAGCTGTTTTTTAACGTGAAACGTCCCAAAGTAATTCGGTAACAAAGTATTTTTTTGTCGGGAAATTCGACGAAGTGAACGAACCGAATTTCGGGAAATTCGTCCATCTCTAGTTATAATGGGTCACTGTCGCTCCTATTCTGATTGGCCAGAATTGCCAAGCCCCCCGCTAGCTCAACCAATCAGCTCTTTTCTGCATTTTTTACTGTAATTTTGAACGTCCCCGCCTTTGAATTTTGAATTGGTCCATAACTTCTCCAATAGGTTTTAATGTTCACAGTCGCTCCTATTCTGTTTTGCTGGTTTCTGCCGACCAATGAGAAGAGTATAAACAGAATTTGAATTGCTGTATTTTTCCCGCAATTTTCAATAACCAAATTCCTCTCGATGTATGCGCGTTCAAGATTATTGGGAAAGTGATATTATTTATGTATTTTTTTAGTAGTTTGAGCTCTTTTTCAGAGAATGTTTTTAGATTCATCCCTCCATGCCGCACTGGACATCTTTAATGATTTCTCGCTGTTTCAAGCTGTCTCGAATCGGAATAGCATGTTCTGCGCAGTCCCTTCTGCACCTAAGTACCCAGCACTGCGCCCCACACAACCTCTTGCGAGCCGGCGGACTTTTCACCGCATGTATGAACGCACCTCCTCGGCCGGATAATATAAGGCGCAGCCCCGCACTTCGCCAAAGTCCCCCCACAGCGACACACACACTAGCAACGGGTGCGGCGGACTTTACAAACCGCAAATCGATCGTACTACGTCGGGTGGGCGAAACTAATGTTGCAGCCCCATACTGCTCCTAAGTCCCCCGCACTACAACCAGGCGCCCCACACACTGCCAGGCGCGGCGGACTTTCCATGGTATGAAAGAGCGGGCACCTACCTCGGCACCGACATAAATCAGGAGCAAATTTCGCCGGAAAACTGGCGGAAACATGCGCTCCGACGTGGCAAGATTCATACATGTCGCCCATAGTGACTAAGTAATGCCACCACACCATAACCACATATCACCACCACATAGTAATTGAATAATACCACCACATATCACCACCACATAGTGAATGAATAATAACACAACATCCTGACCACATATCACCACAAAAAAGTGACTAAATTATACCACCACATCATGAACACATATCACCACCACATAGTGACTGAATAATGCTGCCATACTGATATTGAATATAAACCATTACACTTCTACCAATATTCCTGCCATACAGTGACTATCAAGCGGTAGATACCAGTGTACACAGGCTCTGCAGACTGTATATTACCTCTATACAGTGACCATATCATGGTAGATACCAGTGTACACAGTTTGTACAGACTGTATTTTACCACCATACAGTGACCATATAGGGGCATATGCCAGTGTACACAGGCTCTGCAGACCATATATGACCACCATATAGTGTACCTATATACACAGACTTAATATATGTGATTACAGTGCAGTTTCATTTAGTGACTCACAGATGAGTCTGCAATGGTGGGGGGTGCAAATCTTTTCACAGTTGTCGGTTTCTGGGGATTCAGGGCATATATCCTGGATCCCCAGGACATCCCGCAAAGTCAGGACTTCTCCAAGCCACTCCTGGAGCAATGCCAGCCCACCATACCTAACTGGGCCTTCCCTACTTTGACCTTTCTACTTTTGTAGGGCCTACCAAACTACCTAACTGGGACCTAGCTACCTACCAGGTGCCTACCAATCTTTTTTAAGGGGGGGGGGCTACCTACTTACTTGGGGCCTACCCACTACCTACCTGGTAATATGATTCTGAGAGGTAACAACCATAGCTGTACCAGATCTACCAGGGGGTTATCCGATCTGTTTCCATCACCATCCCCTAGGAGACTGTGCCTCTAAACTAAGGCAGGTACTGCTCTCCCACCATGGGGAGTTTGTACACAGGAGGGAGACAGGGAGGTGCTGGAAGAGTGTGAATTTTTGTGTGCAAATTCTGCAAAAACAAGTGATGGCTGGGAAAAGTCATCATGGGGGTCTGGATTAGATGCAGAAGAAAGGGGAAAGTGAATGACTCGTACAGAAGACGTCTCCTGTGAGTCACTGGATGTAACTGCAATGTAATTATATGCAAAGTAACCAGCTCCAAGTCACAAAAAGCAAGGCAGTGCAGTAGTGGAATAAAGTGTTTAAAATCCAAAAATCACTTTATTATAATCATTTAAAATATCAATGGTACATAGACAGACGCACATATTATTATTATTATTATTAACATTTATTTTAAAGCGCCATTGATTCCATGGCGCTGTACATTTGAGGGGGGTTCACATCATGATATGTCAATTGGAGTACAAAAATGACAATGAATGACGAATAACTGGTACAGAGGGCGAAGGACCCTGCCGCCCGCGAAGGCTTACAAACAACAAGGAGAGGGAAAGAGACAAGGAGAGAGGGGCAGACATGTTTGTGGGGTAGTAAACAGAGGCCAGCAGAGTTATTGTAGGTTATAGGCAATCCTGAAGAACTGGTTTCTGTTGCTTTGAAGCTTGTGAGTGTGGCAGAGAGTCTGATGTGTGGGGCACGTGCAATTCCACATGTGGGGGAAGCGCGTAGAAGTCTTGGAGACGGTTATTGTGAGAGCTGATAAGAGGAATAACAGAGGAAGAACGACCAGTAGAGCGGATATTGCGTGAGGAATTCTGGAGATTTGGGCAATATGTATGGAAGGGGAGAGTCATGGAGAGCCTGTAGGTCCAGTGGTCTACGCAACAGGGGGGTATGCAAATGTAATATCGCTGAGCTTTGGTACCAGTGAAGGGATTGGCAAGAGGGGAGAGGCAGAGGAGAAGCGAGAGAGAAGGTGATAAGACGGGCAGCAGAGTTAAGATGGTTTGGAGGGGATCGAGAGTGCTAGATGGGAGGCCACAGAGAATGATGTTGCAGATAGTCCAAGGCCGGGAGAAGAACAAGGGCATGAACAGGCATTTTTTTGTGGTGTCGAAGTTGAGGAATAACGGATGCGAGAGATATATTACATGGTGGAGCGGCAGGCATAGGTGAGGGGGTTTGAATGTGTGGTTTGAAGGAATAGAGCGGAGTCGGAGATTACCTCAAGGCAGCGACTTGCAGAACAGTGAAGTGTGCAGGCCATTGACAGTTGAAAGAAAGATCAGGTGGAGGTGAAGGAGGTGGAACGGCGGAAAGATGATGAATTCTGTTTTCTTCCACATTTTAGTTTTAAGAGAAACGGGAGAGAAGAAGGAGAATGGACAGATAGACATCCTGGGACTCCTGGAGAGAAAGAGGTGACATCTGGCCGGAATATAAAGGCTGGGTGATCCATCAGCATACAGGTGGTAATGAAAGCCATTTGACAGCTATAGAGTTGACTCCAGGGACCAGTGTGTAAATAGAAAAGATAAAGGACCCAGGACTGACCCCTTGGGACACCACAGAGAGAGCCCGGGGAGGAGGGGAGCGATAATGAAGACGCTCTCGAATAGGTCCGAACAGAAAGTAGTGACCGAGGAGATCCCGGAAAGAAGGCCAAGTCTGTGATGCCAATGGAAAGGAGAGGATTTGTAGCAGAGGGAATGACGACAGTTGCCAAAGGCAGAGACAAGTCTAGAAGGAGAGGACATAGTACTGGCGTGAGGCTTTGGCAGTTGCTAAGTCATTGGAGACTTTGGTTAGGCGTTACGTAGAGAGGTTTGGGTCGGAAACCATATTGTAGTGGGTCAAGAAAGAGTTTTTGGAGAGAGTGTGGAGGACCAGCAGAAATAGACGAAGCTGCTCGAGATTTGGAGGCAAAGAGGAGCTGTGGAAGGGGCATAGTTGACAGAGAGAGATCAAGGATGGTTTTTTAAGAAGGAGTGACAGTAGCATGTTTAAAGGAGGAAGGAAGATGCCCTGAATGTGAGCGAATAAGTTGAAACGATGGGATGAAGGGCTGAGGATGAAAAAGTACACTAATGTCTGGGATAAGTGTGATGGCAGTGGGTCAAGATACAGGTGGTGAGGATGGATTTGGACAGTAGAGAGGAAAGAACATCAAGAGTAAGCGAGTTGGGAAAAACCAAGTTAAGGGGGAAGAGCTTGTTGCAGATATATAGGAAGTCCTGGGACATGGGGGCTGAAGCTTTCTCTGATAAGGTTAATCCTGTTTAGGAAGTGAATGCAAAGGTCGACTCTGAAAGGAGAGAGGAGGAGGAGGTTGCTGGCGGCGGAGGAGAGAGTTAAAAGGAGGTTGAAAAGTTGCTGGGTTTATGAGACAGAGATGATAAAGATTTGGAGAAGTAATCCAGTTTGGTCTAGGAGAGTGCAGATTTAAATGTATGAAGTGATTGTTTTGTATGAGGCAAAGTCGTCGTGGAGCGAGTTTCTTCCAGCGTCGTATTCTGCAATTCTGGAAGCTCGCCACAGCTTTTAGTGAGTGGAGTGTGCCAGGGTTGTCCGGTGATTTTGCGGTTCTGTTGTGTGTAGGGGAGCGACTGAGTCAAGGTGGTGGTGATTGTGTTGTTGTAGAAAGAGTGGCTGCGTCTGGGTCACTAAATGAGGATATGGTAGAAAGAGGAGTAAGATAATCAGAGAGAGTGTGAAGGGTTGAGGTTTTTGTAAGTTCCTGCACCTGCGAGGATGCCCTAGATGTGGGACAAGAGAGCTGTAGGGGGGTGGAGAAGAGGAGAAGGTGAGCAGATTTGTGGTCCAGATAAGGGGTGGGTGAGTTTTGAGAAGTCAGATAAGGACAGATGGCGGGGAAGATGAGGCCAGTGTGTGTCGCATCTTTGGTATGGCTCACAGAGGGTCCCTGGAGAGATCAAAGGAGAACAGAGTTCAAGAGGATTTGTTAGATGCAGAGCGGAGGGTGCGATGGATAATGAAGGTCTCCCATGATAAAGTAAGGAAGCTCACTGGATAGAAAATGGACGAGCCAGAAGCAAAGTGGGTCAAGAATTGGCGTGACAGGCCTGGTTCGGTAGAACGACAGCCACTTTAAGGTTGGAAGGGGCATAGATGCGACAGAAGCAACCTCAAATGGGAGAGAGCTACGGAATGCAGAGTGAAGAGGGACAAAGGAAACAAGTGTCCAGACAGGAGAGTGCCAACACCTCCGCCAATCTTTTTTACCCAGGGCGAGGGGTATGGGTAATGTTTTGGAGGCCTGCCAAAGAGAAGAGCAGCAGGGAGGGCTGTGTCAGAGGGTCGAGCCATGGTTTCAGTCAGACCAAGGAAGAGTAAATTTCTTGAGATAAATACTTCATAGTATTAGGAACTTTTATGTACATACAGCCCGTCCGTCCAGAGAGCTTCAAGGAGAGGGATAGGGGGACGTGGGTCAGAGGGATTGCTTCAGGTTTGATGGGGTTAACAGAATTAGTAGTGGGCAATCGGTTAGAAGAGTGAGAGACAATGTGGAATGCGCTGGGGGGTTCCTGGGTTAAGGGATATGTCCCCGGCAAGCCAGGGAGCAGAGAGAGAGGGTTGAGCAGGGATGGAGTAGGAAAGACAAAGGTTAAGCCGGGTTTGTTTTGGTGGGAGGCATTAAACAGTGGGGAAGAGGTTGAGGCAGCAGACAGGTGAGAGGGTTAGAATGCGTGGAGTGATGTAAGCTCATTGCCCAGCGAGGGTGTTTGGGGATATGAGCAGTAGTGCACAGAAGTGGAGATAGAGATAAAGGTGGGAAGGAAAAACATAGTGCCAGACAGTTTAGAAAGTTGAAATGAAAGATGAAGTAGCTGTTACCTTCGCAATCCCTAGTTTTAAAAAACCTGTTCAATTCTGGATTAATTCACACACTTAAACGGGCACTTTGATGCAGCACCCTGACCATATTCACACGTGACTGCAGTGCATGGTTATAAACGTAACACGCATTCTAAGCAGAGTATCAGATGTGACCCAAGAGAATGGGAGGGGTTCGACAAGTTAAATAATGCATAGTGGGGGGATGAATCGGAAAACGAGATACAAGGTAATTGAACCCAAAGCACAGCAGGGAATGGTAAAGAAGATTGCCATTTGTGATAGCAAGTTATGACTATACAAACATACACATCATAGGAGCAGCATACATCAAATGGAAGATTGGAGCAGCATACATCAAAATGGGAAGGGAGCAGCAAACATCAAATGGAGGCATGAGGAGCAGTAGTGAATCAAAGGAGAAGCATACTCTGTGGATATAGAGCAAAAAACAAAACCCATAACACTGACGCATTTCGGGAAGACGTTCCCTTACTCATGGGTGACTCATGGGTGCAATGAGTAAGGGAACTTCTTCCTGAAACGCGTCAGCGTTATGGGTTTTTTGTTACCTTTGATAGTCGTTTTTTTGTCCTCTACTGTCTGTTGTCTTACGTACCATGGATATTTTAAATGATTAAAATAAGTGATTTTTGGCTTTTATACACTTTATTACATATTTTATTCCACTACTGTACTGCTTTGCTTTTTATGACGTGGAGCTGGTTACTTTGTCTGCATATTGGAACAAGGAGTGGTAAACCTATGGACCGAGTCTCCATCTATCCAGCTGCAAGGACTTGGGGTGAGCTGTTTCAAGTACTTTTTTTGCACATGTAATGTAATTATTTATATTGCAATCCAATGCTGGTCTAACATAATCCAATGAGTCCAACATAGTTCAATAGGGAAACCTATATAAATATTAAAACATAAAAAAAAAAATTACAATACTAAACTCCATCCCCTTGACCCCTGAAGATCATTCCTGTGACTGTTCTTCTGGGACTGCAGGGTACAGAGTACAAGCTGCCAAATATGATTTTGAGGGGGGAAAAGACCACATCTACAGAACAATCTCTAGGGAGATGGTCCTCTACCCCCCAACAGATTGTAAGCTATGCTCTGTACTCCTCTCTCCCATCCCACCCCCACCAATGTGTTATGAATCCTAGTGCCAACACAAAATAAAAACCCCAACTATCACACCATAAACTTCCTACCACCTCCATCCATCACCTCATAAACTCCCCTTAAATTCCACCTATCACCCCATAACCTCCCCACATATCACTCCATATAGTGTTTGTACAGAGGGGAGCACTGGTAAGGGAGTGCTCAAAAAATTAAAATTCTAAATTTTATGTGAGGTAAAATTTCGAAGGACAAAGTCGTGGCCACAAGGAGAAGTCACCATCGTCCTGTACGTAAGTGGATGCAGAAGAAAAGGGAAAGAGAACAGCTCCAGTCATGTCTCCAGTGGAAAATGGCCAATGTTCATCATATTCCCATCTTAATAATTTCAGCCTGCAGCTGCTGGTTTAGTTGAGAAAAAGTGACATGGGTTCCCCACCATTTTTCAGAGCCAGCCAAGGTTAAACTGACAGCTGCAGCCTGATACTATCAGGATGAAAAGGTCCATGTATATCTGCCCCATCCCACCTTAAAAATACTAGCCAGCAGCTACCCCAAAAGAATTGGGTACTAGGGTAATAGTAACATGAGGTTAGTGTCAGCCTTGTGAAAAACACCACTGGCTGACGCCAAGCCCCACAGATACTAATGTTATGAACCTCTATTACTAACACTGGAAAAAAATGGAAAAGAAAACACAGAAACAGAAAAAAACAAAACAATTTATTTAAATAGATACTCCCTGACACAGCCCTGGTTACCCATTTTATTAAAATAGATGCTAGCCTGGTCCAACCTAGTCCAGCGAATCTGTCATAGTCCAAAAGGAAAACCTGTAAAAAAAAAACTAAAAACCAAAAACATACATATGGGGCATTACCCAGCTTTCCCAGACGCTGAACAGCCTATCCAGCACCTGGGAAAGCTGGATAACATTCCCGACAACAGGAACGCAGAAAAGCTGAGCCCCTGCTGTGAGCTATGGGGCTGTGGGGTATGAGGCATGACCCAACTGGGAGGAAAACACAATTCCACTAACATAACAGCAGCGTTGCTAGGTTCTATTAGGGATTATATAAAATAATATATCGTATAAACAAAAGTATATACAAATAGCTATAAAAACAATTTTCTATAGTTGACAGCTCTAAATAAAGGTCATTCAGTTACCACATATAGGCTTTTACTGGCCCTCAGGAGAATAGGGGAAGCCCCACGTTGGGCCCCTGAGCATGGCAGACCTGGAGATGTTTTTTTAACTACATATACATCCTCAGAAGAGGCAAAAAAAACTTAGAAATTGAGGCAAAAAGCAAGAGGCAGAGTAAAGGAGACATATACAGTCATTTACTGTAGCTGTAGGGTGGGCCCCTAAAATAAACTCCACCAGTGGGCCCAGAAACAGCTCAACGGGTGGGCCGATAGAATCAGCTCCACCTGTGGGCTCTAGACACACCAGTCTGACACTGACCACATAATACCGTTATACAAGCAGCAAATATTATCACCATACTGTTAATGCACAAACCAGTATACCAAGACTTAGATGATCAATGATACTACTGTACAAACACCAAATAATACCGCCACATGAGGACCACATACCACCACCACACAGGGACTGAATATTACTGCTATAATGTTACTGAATAATAATGGTTTCTAAACCATTATACTACCGATATTACCGCCATATAGTGACCATGTAGCGGTAGATACCAGTTGTATGCAGGTGCCCTACAGACATAGATTGAAGGAAATAATTATTTTATCCCTTGCTGATTGTATAAGTTTTCCCACTGACAAAGACATGGACAGCCTATAATTTTAAGGCTAGGTTAATTTTAATATTGAGAGATAGAATAGCCAAAATAAAATCCAGAAAATCACAGTGTATACATTATATAAATTTATTTGCATTTTGCAGTGAGAAATAAGTATTTGATCCCTCTGGCAAACAAGACTTAATATGTGGTAGCAAAACCCTTGTTGGCAAGCACAGCAGTCAGACGTTTTTTGTAGTTGATGATGAGGTTTGCGCACATGTCAGGAGGAATTTTGGTCCTCTCCTCTTTGCAGATCATCTCTAACTCATTAAGATTTTGAGGCTGTCGCTTGGCAACTCGGAGCTTCAACTCCCTCCTCCAGTTTTCTATGAGGTCTGGAGACTGGCTAGGCTACTCCGTGACTTTAATGTGATTCTTTTTGGGCCACTCCTTTGTTGCCTTGGCTGTATGTTTTGGGTAATTTTCTTGCTGGAAGACCTATCCGCGACCCATTTTTAATGTCCTGGCGGAAGGAAGGAGGTTGTCACTCAGGATTTTACGGTACATGGCTCCAGCCATTCTCCCATTGATGCGTTGAAGTAGTCCTGTGTCCTTAGCAGAGAAACATATTCAAAATATAATGTTTCCACCTCCATGCTTGACAGTGGGGACAGTGTTCTTTGGGTCATAGGCAGCATTTCTCTTCATCCAAACACGGCGAGTTGAGCAAATGCCAAAGAACTAAATTTTTGTCTCATCTGACCACAGCACCTTCTCCCAATCACTCACAGAATCAATCAGGTGTTCAATGGCAAACTTCAGACAGGCCTGCACATGTGCCTTCTTGAGCAGGGGGACCTTGCGGGCACTGCAGGATTTTAAACCATTACAGCGTAATGTGTTACTGTAACGATTTCCAACCGGGATGGCTGGAAATGCCCGGGTAAGGCGGATCCTCTGGGCACAGATGGTAACACTCACGGTGGGTAGCCGAAGTGCAGGACTGGATAGCCAGTGCTGGAACGGACACAGGGCCTCAAAATGGATAGTGCACTGGTTGAGGAAGCCGCGACATGTATGGGGATCTCTGGAAATGCACTGGCAGAGCCAAGTGCAGGCTGGGACTGGACATGGCAGCGGGAGGCGAAACCACAGCAGGTAGCAGAGCAGGTGTAGGTGCTAGTGCAGATACGTCCAGATGGGTGGGGATGGTCTGCAGCTTCTGTAACAATTGCTGGAGGTGGAAGCGATGACAGTTCACCACGGCTACAATGTCAGGCAGGGTCACTCCGGCGGGATCCATATTTTATGGTCAGTTCGTACTGTAACGATTTCCAACCGGGATGGCTGGAAATGTCCGGGTAAGGCGGATCCTCTGGGCCCACCGGGGGCACAGATGGTAACACTCGCGGTGGGTAGCCGAAGTGCAGGACTGGATAGCCGGTGCTGGAACGGACACAGGGTAAAGCAGGTGTAGCCGTTAAACGTATGGCACAGTCCAGGTGTAACTGGTGAACGTATGGCACAGTCCAGGATGGTAGCAGACTAGGTATGGTGTCAGGTAACAGTAGGTATTAGCAGACTGGTGCAGCGGCAGGAGTTCAGCAGGAACTGGTAAACGTACATATGAGACAGCAGCAATACAGCAGCCAAAGGGCCAAGCTCTGTGCAGGATAAACACATCAACTAACTGACACAGGGCAGAGGTAGGAAGTTCCTTATGTAGCCAGAGGTCACAGGCCACTGGGCCGGACAAAGGAACACTGACTCTTTAAATGACGTGCAGTGCCGCGCACATGCCCTTAGATGGAGCACATGTGCGCACAGGGTGACAGTAAACTGGAGAAAGCCATGGTGACTCAGACCTGCAGGAGCAGCTGCAAGACTGCCAGGAATCTGGACAGGTGAGTGCCAAGAGCCAGGTACACCAGAGGATGCCGCAGCAGCGGCCGGGACACGGGCATGCTGACGGTCCATAGCAGGGACCGCGGCGTGAACCGTGACAGTTATCTGTGGTTTTCTGGGTGATTGTGGTCCCAGCTGCCTTGAGATCATTAACAAGTTCCCCCTGTGTAGTTTTAGACTGATCTCTCACCTTCCTCATAATCAACGATACCCCACGAGATGAAATTTTGTATGGTGCCCCAGATCGATGTCGATTGACAGTCATTTGGTATTTCTTCCATTTTCTTACTGTTGCACCAACAGTTATCTCCTTCTCACCCAGAGTCTTACTTATGGTTTTGTAGCCCATTCAATCTTTGTGCAGGTCTATGATCTTGTTCCTGACATCCTTAGAAAGCTCTTTGGTCTTGCCCATGTTGTAGAGGTTAGAGTCTGACTGAGTATGTGGACAGGAGTCTTTTATAAAGGTGACTATTTAAGACAGTTGTCTTTAATGCAGGTAACAAGTTGATAAGGAGCTTCTAAGGTGCCGTACACACGGCTTATTTTGGGCACGGATTTCAGCCGTACTGCGCTGCAATACGGCTGGAATCTGTCCCAGCCATTACGATAATCCACAGTTCTCATAGAGAACTGTGGATTCTGTCTCTCCTCCCCGGGGAGAAAGTGACATGTCAATTATTTACGGCGTGTACGCGCCGTAAATAATGAATGTCTATGGGGCCGGTGAGCTGCCGGCCCCCCTCCCCGTTTCCGCTGCATGGCAGCCGGCATAATTGCGGGGCGAAATCCATCCCGCAATTACGTCGGCAATAAGCAGTGTGAACCGGGCCTTACTGGTCTGTAGAAACCAGAACTCTTAATGCTTGGTAGGGGATCAAATACTTATTTCTCTCAGCAAAATACAAATAAATTTACAGAATTTATACAATGTGATTTTCTGGATTTTATTTTGGATATTCTGTCTGTCAATGTTAAAATTAACCTACCCTTATAGACTGTTCATGTCTTTGTCAGTGGGCAAACTTACAAAATCAGCAAAGGATATATAAGTGATTACAGTATGGTTACATCCAGTGACTTACAGATTAAGTCTTCTCTGATGGAAGCATTCATTTTCCTTTTCTTCTTCTTCTGATTGGACCAGTGTTGAATCCAAT
Organism: Phyllomedusa bahiana; assembly: GCA_025379985.1. Classification (NCBI taxonomy): domain Eukaryota; kingdom Metazoa; phylum Chordata; class Amphibia; order Anura; family Hylidae; genus Phyllomedusa; species Phyllomedusa bahiana. The sequence continues at coordinate 42,890 of JAODAL010002993.1, forward strand.
TCTTTAATAAAATGGTCAACACGGGCTAGTGTCTGTTTTTATTTAAATAAAGTGTTCTTTTTTTCGGTTGTATCAATGGGTTTTTTTAATATTTTTTTTCCAGTGTTAGTTATGGAGGTGTCCGACAGACGCTACTACATTACTTTCACTGGGACTTGGTGTCAGCTAGCAGTGTTCATTGGCACTGAAGGCTGACACTCACCCCCTCTCACTTATACCCCAGTACTCAACGCATCAGGAATACTGAGAAGAGCTGGGTTACCATCAGAAATGGACACTCTTATATATTAGTTTGCTTATGGAGCGGTTGTGGGCTGGTATTTTTTTATGAAGGGACCCATATACATAAACTTTGCCATCCTGATAGTGTCAGCCTGTAGCTGCTGGATTTACTGTGGCTGGTTATGAAAAAAAACTTCTTTTTATCATTTTCTTAAAGAAAAAAATCATTAAAAAAAACACATGGTACCCCTATTGACAGGCACAAGTAGTTGCCCTAGGCAGTTGCCTTCCTCTGCTTACCCATTATCCCGGTCATGGTGTAAAGTATGAATGACATTATCTTTAGCACAAATTATTTAAAAAAAAACATTAAAAAACCCCATAGGATTCCTCCCCTTTTCCATAACCAGCCACGGTAAAACCATTAACTATAGCCTGATACTGGGAAGGTCCATGTACAGTATCTCACAAAAATGAGTACACCCCTTGCATTTTTGTAAATATTGTATTATATCTTTTCATGGGACAACACTGAAGATATGGCACTTTGATACGATGTGAAGTAGTCAGAGTACAGCTTGTATAACAGTGTCAATTTACTGTGCCCTCAAAATAACTCAACACAGCCATGAATGTCTAAACCACTGGCAACAAAAGTTAGTACACCCCTAAGTGAAAATGGACAAATTATGCCCAATATTTGTCAATACTTTGTGTGGCCTCCATTATTTTCTAGCACTGGATTAACTGTCTTGGGCATGGAATTCACTAGAGCTTCACAGGTCTTCTTCCATTCTTCCATTTCAAAGAAAGATAGGCAGAAAGCAAGAGGCAGATTATAAGGCATGTACAGTCATTTACAGTAGCTGTAGGGTGCGCCCCTAAAATAAACTCCACCAATAGGCCCTGAAATAACGCAACTGGTGAGCCCCTAGAATCAACTCCACCTGTGGGCCCTATGCATTTCAGTCTGACACTGGTGTCACCCAGCTTTCCCGGTTGCTGCATAGGGAAAGCTGGGTAGTATTTCTCTCCAGGACGCTATTCAGTGCCTGGGGAAGCTGGGTGTCGTTCCTCACAGCAGGCCATCAGAAAAGCTGACTCACTTTTGTGGGGGATTGGACATTCCTGATGCCAGTAATATAAAAGGCAGCAGACACTAGTTGACTGTGGACGCTTGCCATCTCTCCCAGTAAGTTGGTGTGTTTTAACTGGTTGAATGTCCTCAATTAAAAAGAGAGGCCAGTCCCGGGGATCCAGGGGATGTGACTTTGATCCCTAAGATACCTTCAGAGGTCTTGGACCGCAGATGGGATCCAGGACTGTCCTGTAGGATCTAGGAAGGTTGGGAGGTATGCAACCTCCACCTCTCCCCATAACCCAACCCACTTGTCACCCCTGAAACTCTCCATCTCTACACCCTCTGGCACGCAACCCCCCACCTCTATCTCACCTCCTCCACTCTAACCCCCATCCACCAACTCCTTTCCCGCCACTTTACACATTCTTTCTCCTCCCTTCCCCTACCAACACCTTTCACCCTCATCCCTTGAAATACACTTACCTGTCCTGGAGAAGTGCACCCTGTCTTGTTCAGAGCTTCTTGGCACCTTCCTAACCAGTATAAGATGATGTCAGAAGAATGGCAGCAGCGCTGGGGAAGGCTAAAATCTAACTCTTCCACTACCGCTCTATTCACCTACCTTCCGCCATCTCCCACGCATATGACACCCTCCCTTCCACCACTCCTGGGCCTGTTCAATACTAGAACCCCCACTACTAGACGGTCCCCCAACCTCTAATACAGGAATCATATAGAATGATGTCGGCTTCTCTTCTTGAAAATTAAAAATGACATTAAAACCATGCTGTGATCAAAGACCGTATCAGGGTCTGAAACATGTAAGCGTGCACTGTGTTGCGTGTTTTTTTTATGCCTGACTGGTTTTAATGCCACAATAAAGATTTGGGATTTTAAAGAAGAGGAGCTGACATCATTCTCTACGATTCCGGTACCACAGTTGGTTGACAAGTCCACAGCTCTGTCTGACACTCTTCAACACTCCACCAAGCAAATGAACTGTTTATTTGGGCATTTTCTTGGTGTGGTACCCTTCTTCTGCCTAACCATCATCCCAGCCCTGGAATAAAGCATGTGCACCATTATCTTTGGGGCAAATTGCACCACAATTCTGGCACAACTGCCTTAATAAATGTGCCTCAATACTTGCTGTGAGAATAAAGCAGCTTTTCGGGCATTTCTATGACACTTGCATTCAATACTTGTATCGCATATACAACCTCTTATTTAAACAAAATCAATGCCGTATTTACATGCAGTGTTTACTAGTGTTTATTTTTCATCATTAAGGCTATGTTCACACGGCTTAAAATGAGCCGTATTTCGGTCCGTAATTACGCGCCCAGGTGCGCCAATTACGGGCCGAAAATGGCCCATTCATTACGGTAATTCACAGTTCTCATAGAGAACTATGGATTACGTCTCCTTTCCCCGCCGGCGAAGCCGCCGGGCGGGGAGATAATTGACATGTGAATTTCTAGCCACAAATACGCGCCGCTAGCAATTCAAGTCAATGGGCCGGCGAAGTGCCGGCCCCCTGCTCAGTCCCCCACTCCCGCCCCCGGTCACACGGCGTAATTGCGGGGCGTAATTACGCCCTGCAAATACACCGTGTGAACATAGCCTTAAAATCAATAAAGAAGAAAAATAAATATAAAAATAAACAGCAAAACATTTGAATATGCTCAAACAACAAATGCAAGTGGAACCCAATGTAGTGTGCAAACAGGAATTGCATGAACTGCTGTTCACTAGTAAAATCTATAATGCACATATGACTCGTGTGGTAAAGCCTGCAGATAAAGCTGTTCAGTGTGAACGCAGCTTTGTGGTGGCTTCCCAGCATCATACTATGTGAGGGGGGTGTTATAACTATTATAGGTGAACCAGCAAGGGCACCTATAATCTGATAATATCTGTTGCTCAGGTGCAGGAATAACATGAGGAGTCTAATGACTTGTATGGTAAAGTCTGCAGAGAAAACGGTCTAGTGTGAACACAGCCTTCTGGTGGTTTCCCAGCATCATATTATGTGAGGGAGGAGGTGGGGATGATAATTATTATAGGCGGTCTTGCTGATTAACCTCATATTTGGTATTATATGTTGCTCAGGTACAGGAATGACATGAGGAATCTAATGACTCGTGTGGTAAAGCCTGCAGAGAAAACTGTCCAGTGAGAACGCAGCTTTGTGGTGGCTTCCCAGTATCATAGTATGTGAGGGGGGTGTAATCATTATGATAGGTGGTCTTGCAGCCTTTAGTTCACCTCATATCTGATAATATCTGTTGATCAGGTGCAGGAATGACTTGAGGAATCTAATGACTTATATGGTAAAGCCTGCAGAGAAAACGGTCCAGTGTGAACACAGCCTTCTGGTGGTTTCCTAGCATCAAATTATGTAAGGGGGAGGTGGGGGTGATAATTTTTATAGGTGGTCTCGCAGGTTCACCTCATATCTGATAATATCTGTTGCTCAGGTGCAGGAATGAGATGAGGAATCAAATGACTTGTATGGTAAAGTCTGCAGAGAAAACTGTCCAGTGTGAACACAGCCTTCTGGTGGCTTCCTAGCATCATGCTATGTGAGGGGGGGGTAATAATTATGATAGGTGGTCTGGCTGGTCCACCTCATATCTGGTCATATCTGTTGCTCAGGTGCAGGAATGACATGAGGAACCTAATGACTCGTGTGCTTTTTATCCTTCTTAAATGGTCTCAGCCGTCATCACAATGGAGGCTAAGTCAGCTCTGCCTTTCCACCAAATTAGCTTCAGTCCTTCTCCTGCAGATCCTCGGTCGGAGCTGCTGCTGAGGCTGCTAGCACCGTGGTCTCCATGACGACAGCCTCCTCCCTCCCCTCTACAGCATCTCCTTTCCCTGAGATCCTAAAAGACAGACCTGAGCGCCAATCACTATCCCCATGTCTAAAGACAGGCAGGCGGGACAATAGGAGGGTCTCCTATCCATCACATAGAAGGGGGCCCTTGCTACATACAGATCAGAAAAATATCAATCTCAGCTTCATTATATTTATTTGATACATCATTTATTTTTCTTCCAGCCACACACACATTCATGCATAGATTGACGTGTCCGTATTCTGATCCCTGAGGGTATTTTTGGATGTGACTGATAGCAGACACGAGCTGTAGTATTGATATAGCATCATCCTTGGCCACATTGCATCTGTCTGGGAAGATTTTTTTATTTTTTTTATTTTTGTATTTTTGACTTATTATTCCATGTGTTTTTTATCCTTCAGACAAGAGGAGTTTTGCTTTTGACATGAGACCTAGATCCCTCCGTTCTGCAATGCTATCATACCAATGGGGAAGCAGGTAAGATGGGGCAATTCAATGGCCCTTTTTACTCTCCATCTCTGGATGATAATGATTTCAGGCAGGCACAATAGGGGCACTGACATAATGTATACAGACAAACACATTGACATATACACCGCATCTCTCTGCTGTGTCCTTTAGAGATGGGGGTGGGGGGGGGTAATTCTGCAGGAAGCATAGACTTTTCTATTAGCTTATGTTGGTTGCATGCTATTTGCATTCATGATGTGCATTCTGTTTGTGCTCTTTTTTTATGATATCGTGTGCTGTAGCAGAGTGTGATCTCTCCAAGACCACGGAATCTGTCCCCCTAAGATGCTGAGAGTGGACCCCCTCTTTATCCTGGTGGTTTCCATGTCGTATTTCAACCCAGAAAAGGCCTTGGCAGCCCCAGCAGAAAGCGGTGAGCTACCCACCCCCCTTTTCCTTTTGTCCTGTGTCTTTTCTATTGCCCCCTATTTCATACCGACTGCATGTGCTGCTATTTTACCTGGACTTTTGATGCTGATTTCAAGCATCTGCAAACCTTTGTCTCTTGCCTTTCTCTCATTTTAGGCTAGGATTGCTCACAGGGTCCCAGTTATCTTATCACTAGCTGTTCATTTATCCTTGCCTCAGCCATTTTTAACCCTTTAAGCCCCTTGTTTATTCATTCTATAGGAGCTCTACCGATAAATTGTACCCTCATTGCAATACAACCTGTCATGTGAACTGCAGCTACAATTTTTTTGCCTTGTGTTGTGATATGGTGGAGTTGTGCATTTAATGCAGGTTTTTGGGCAGTGTATGACTTCATGTCTTGCTTCGAATACTGTTGAGATGTAAAGGTGCAGAATTCGCATAGTGAAAGGGTTAACCTTTGAGGCCTGCGGTTGGCTGAATGTTAAATAAGATTAAATGTTGGATGCTTTTGCATTTGTTAAAATGAAAAGCACTTCAAGGTTTATGCTTGTCTCCGTTAAATCCCTGAGGCTCTGTCAAGTGTTTACCTCTAAGGCTCCCCACGGTATACATGGGTGTGATTGTACTTTGTACCAGCAGAAAATGATATCACTCTGTGGAGCAGTGGATGGCACACAATACATTTTAATGTACTACAATGACCATAATGAGAATCGCTTTCTTGTTATTTAGCCCAATGTCCCTGGGCCATACTCATAGCTGTGTAAATCCAATACGTAAGGGGTGAATACACTGTACAAGGCTGACTGAGGATGAAATATGGTCACATACCTTCATACTGACATATCCTTCTATATAAAATGTTGGTGTGCAGCATGTAGAAGATAATGCATTATACACGTACGACTTGGCCCTGGAGCTTGCAATCTAATATTTCCAGCTTGGGAATGCAGACAAGCTAGTGATATCTTTTTCTTTCCTGTAAAACATTCTTTCCAAAAATACAATGTGTGAATGCCCAAGTCTCTGATGTTAATAGGACAAAAGCAGCAATTGCTGCTAATTATCAACTATTTAAAATAGAAAAATGTCAATTGTTATAGGTTCATTGATCTCCTGTCTCATAAATGGTGTATGATTAGCTATATAAGATGACCAATGCTTCAAGCTAGCTTACAATAGTGATCACTCTGTAAAATATGCCATTAGGTCTGCATTGAGGTAAATATGCAGCCCTTCATACACTACCAAGGATCCCAATCTTACCCAAATGCCTATAATTGCCATAATGCCAATAACCTGTATATTGAAAGGGGTGTTCCCACCACAGATGATAGGCTATGTCTTCAAAGTATGAGAGGGATGGGTCCCACCTCTATGAACCACACCTATCTTGGGAATGGGCCCCTGAAAGTTACAGTTCAGAATGGAGATCCGATCTTGAATGCACATGACCATGTGTTCTGTTGTATTGGAGCTCCGAGTACAGGTAAGCGGTGTGTTCATCATCAGAGTGTGATGGTATATCCTAGTGATACGCCATCAAAGTCTAGGGTGGGAACACCCTTTTAAATCTTATCAGCTCTGAGACACTGGTGCTTTAAACAAGGGTATGGTAGTGGGTTCAGAGATTTGGGCTGTCCTGGGTTATAGTCCTTGTAAAAAAGGCTGTTCTGTTTTTCTTGTCAGCCAAAATGTTTGTATAGTTTACACAACCCCCTTTCAAATACCTTTCAAGGCTTGGACCCCATGTTCACCAAATGTAAACAATGGTCACCATGGACGTGCATTAGTTTTAGTTGGCACCTTGGCATATCATAGGACATTGAATTCCTGGTACAAACAGCTGTTTTGAAAATTGGAACTATTGGCCACCATATTTAGCTAACTTAAAATGCAAGATTGGTTAAAACTATACAGCCCAGTTAAAGGTAATCTGTAGCCAGACAAACCCTTTAAATGGATATTCTTAGCTCATACATTTATAGTATACTGATAGGATGCATTATAAATGTGTGACAGGTTGGGGTCCTACCTCTAGGACCAGCGGCATTCATGAGAATGGGCCCTCCAAAGTATCCCTTTCAAAACAGAGAGTAGTTTGTGGTTGCACACGACTCCCTCTTCTGTTATTCGGGAGTTCTGAGTACAAATGAGTACACCGCTCAATTGTATTTTGAATTCCTATAAAAATGAATGAGAGTACGGCGCAAATGCGACCCAGATGCTCTTCGTAATGGAGACTTTCGGTGGTCCGTTCTCATGATTGTTGCAGGTCCCAGGGATGGAACCCATGCCTATTTAACATTTATGGAATATCCTATCAATATACCATAAATGTCTGAGATTGGAACACCCCCAAAAATTAGAGCATTCAACAGATGTCCTTCAAATATCAGTTTAGTGGGTCATCCTGCTTGGGTTGCAACAAGTAAGTACACCCTTTATGTAAATTTAACATATGTTAAATATATTAAAGTGCCATGGAAGCAGCCATGTGACTACTCAATTTAGATCTGTTTCATGATCACAGTTAAATGGGTTTGTCATGCCACAACACATGTATTGGGTAATCTACGGAGTCATTGTCATGAAATGAAGAAAGTTACTTAGAGCAGTACCCTTCAATCCAGTGTTATTTAGGAGGCATGTGCTGGATCAGACATCCATACAATTCAATCAAGCATAAAATTATGAAATCTTACAAAAACTACGGTCCAAAAGAGGGTGATACTCATAAAACTCAAATTAGCTTAAGGTACATGGGCTTAGATACTAGAGAAACTGAATTTGCCCCATTTATAAAGGGCTGATATGCTCTCTTCTTGTCAGGCCCCATCACTTGTAGTGTTTCTTGTCAGGCCCCATCACTAAGGAGCCTACTGTATGATATCTCCCCCAAATAAAAGCTATACCAAGGAAAAACAGAAATGTATAGTCAAAAGAAGACTAAGTTTGGTCTATTGAAGGCTGTGGGTACTCTACACAGCTGTTTCCCATTAGTTGTGTAACATGTCCTAGAGACGAAAATTGACTTGAAAACTGTAAAATATTGCACTAAAAATGTCCCCTTTAAGGATCTTAAACAAAATTATTATAAACATGTAGATTTCTGTCCAAACACCCAGAATTATGTGTATTTTATGAGTCATCATTGATGTTGTAGATCGCATTGCATAATATTGAGGACTCAACTTGCATATTTAGGCTACGATCACATCTGACGTGTTATTTGTGGTTTTCTGTTCTGTCATTGGAACAGAGAACCACAAACAGCGTTGATACCAGATCTATTACATGACGGACACCAATTGTGCCCAATGAACCCTATTGACTATCATGGGATCCATCAGGTTAATGTAGTGGTGTCAGTTGTTTTCCTATACAAAATAGCACAGCATGCTGCAGCATTTATTATTTTTTGAGGGAATCTGTGATGGAGGCTCTTAATGGAACCTCTGATGCAGATGTTAACCTAGATTTACACTGATCCTTGTCACAGCAGAACTTGCATTCATATATCACTTGCCTGACACACAGTCTGAGGGCAGATTCATACAATTTCATTTGAAAAAAAAACATGCCATGAAGGTGATATTAATGCATCTGAATGTCTCCAGGAGTAGTATAAATGTTGCCATGTGAACCATTTCTTTTAAGAAATGTGCAATAAAGCAAGTGCCATGTGGTGGGGATGCCACCCATGGGACCTCCGCCGGTCAGCATAATGCAGCAAACAATACAGGGCACACTTATCTTATCAGGAACAGTAATGAGATTCTCAATTAGTGAACAGAAATGGCGTTTCCCTGCCCCTTCATTAAAATGTATTTTAAAATTAGAACTTAATGAACTTTTTTCCATCTCTGTAATTAACAGGCTCCATGCTGATGGAGTTCTGGTCTTAATACACCTTCTTTTATGTTGTCTGTGGACCTAAAAAAAATGGTCCACTGGGCCTGTATTTTATCCTTCCCCTGTGTGTACTCAGCTGAAATCTGGCATCAAATACTTTTTGGTTTATACAGTAAATGATAAATGGTTGTTCACATCTCAGACATTTTTTCATATGGATAGGTAAGACCTGCACCTATCTACAGGAAGGAGAGGAAGTTGTTCTTGTGCCCCACTCTCCATACATTTCAGTGGGAGCTTGACTATAACCAAGTCCACTACGCAGCTGTACTTAAAACTTCCATACAGCAAGGAGAGTACCGTGCAAGTGTGACCTCCTCTTTGTTCTGCATTGGGACTTTCCCGAGAACACGTGTGGGTCCTAGACGTGAGACCAGCACCTATCAGACATTTATGGCATATCCTACCAATATGCCATGAATATTTGAGATGGAAAAAACCCTTTAATTTTACATGGAACCTACACTTGGGGCGACATGTATGGTTTTTAGCTTCCAGGCGCCATTTTTTTTTTTGCACGCGTCAGTAGCGTAGAATGTGCCTGAATCTATGAACCTGTTCTACTGCGGGTCATAGATTTAGCATTTTCTAGCTACCAAGCGACACTTCTGGCTCAGGTCAACCACTTTTAACTTGGTTTACCTGTTCCAGCAGTAATGCGTCTGGATTTGCCACACTAAAGCTATAAATGTGTAGCTTCATACGGTTGTATTTCGACACGCCACCAGCACGCCCCCTGATCTCAGGCGCATTATAACACTGTGGGTGTTTTGTAATGCGCCTAATATTGGAGTGCTCCTGGTTAAAAATATAGCGAATGGGGCTGTGCTGGTTTTTGGGCTGAAAAGACGCCAGATTTCTGGTGCAGCCCTACTCATACATGTCGCCCATGATATCTAGCTGGCACTGAGCTAAATACCTATAGTTTTCAATGAAAAAGCTAGTATATTTTACTTAGCTCCAGTTATACAAAAAGTACACCAAAAAAAATAGCCTTTACGTGATACAATAAAAGGGTTTTCTCATCTCTCCTTGTGACATTTCTTAAAAAATTAAATTTCTTATAAAAATTAAAAAATCACTCCTACATATTCATTTCTTACCCAAAGTACAATGTTCTTATTGCTCAGTCCCACTACTCAGTCCCCGAACTTCTCTGGTTCAGTGGGCAGTGCTGAGTAATAACATCACTTATACAGTAAGTCATAGTGCTGCTGGCTTTAACGTCCATGTTGCCAATGCTTCAATGTATAGTTCACATGGCGTGGAGAACTGGAGCGGCTTAAAGGGCCTAACTGGGGCTCTGCAGTACTATCACAGGCAGCATTGTGGCAAAAACAGGTAATTAACATGGCTCTCAGGCTACAGCACATACCCAGTACATGACAAGCTCTTCGACAGAAGTCAAAAGAGTGACCCACAGTCTACTGTGCATGCCCAAGAGCTGTCCTGTTCACTTCAGTTGAGCAGCAGAGAATTGGCCAGGTTTGGAGATACTGCCATGCTCTTCAAATACGTGTTTAAATGGCCAAACTCAGCAAAAAAGAAGCTGTAACATCTGTCCAAGTACAACCAATGCTAAAAAGTCACAGGATCGGGCATAATCAGTCAAAACTTAATATGAACACAGAGACAAACAGTACAGAAGAGAAAAATAAAGCTATTTACTTACAACGATCAGTCATAACATTGAAACCACTGACAGGTGAAGTAAAAAACATGGATTATTTTATTACAATGGCATCTTTGGCAGTAAGTAAACAGTGAGTTCTTGAAGGAGGTCTCGAAAGCAGGAAAAATGGACAACTAAATGAATTTTGACTTTGGGCAATGGCTAGATTACTGGGTGGAAGAATTTGCAGAACTGCTGCTGTCCCCAGTAAGCAGTGGTTAGAACCTACCAAAGTGATCCAAGGAAGGACAACTAGTAAACCAGCAACAAGGGCATCAGCATCTAAGGGAAGCTTAGCCTGCCTGATTTGCTCCCACAGAAAAGTACAAATTTCTAGAAATGTTAATGCTGACTATGACAGGAAGGTGTCGGTGCATTGGAATTTGCTGTGTGGAGGGTTGTGTAACCACAGACCAATCAAAATACCCATGCTAATCCCTGTCTACAGTAATAAGCACCTACCATAGGCATATGAGCTAGTGGACCATGTAGCAGTGGAAGAATATCGTCTGGCCTGATCACGTGGATGACCGGGTGTGTTTGTCACTTAGGCTTGCCTTACATCCATGTGAAAGGTTTTATTCGGAAGCTTTGTCACCGAGGTGGCGAATATGTCTGTTATATGATGGGCACCAACAGTCTCTGACAGGCCCCATTGATCACATGGAGGTCCGTCGGATTTCCATTGTGGTGAATGTAATTTCAATAGAAAAAATAGTGTTGCATGCTGTACTATTTTTTCATAATTTTTATGAAATCTGCGATGAAGACTCCAAATGGAACCTCCAATACAGATGTGAACCTAGCCTCTCTTACCTGAGATTGCACCTGGATTTACTACTGGAAGAAGGCAAATCGGCAGAGGCTGTGTGATGCTCCAAGCAATGTTCTGCTAGGAATCCTTGGGTCCTGCCATTCATATGGATGTTACTTTGGCACATGCCACCTACCTATACATTGTTCACCCCTGCTTGGCAATGGTATTTCCAAATAGCAGAGTCATTTTTAGCAAGACAATGTGGCTGTTTAGGAATGGGTTGAAGAACATGACAAAGCATTCAATGTGTTGATTTGGCCTCCGAGTTCCCCAGATTGAGCATCTGTGTGATGTGCTGAGAAAACAATTTCAATCCATCAAGGCCACATCTCACAAGTTTCGGACTTTAAAGACCTGCAAACAGCTTGATGGCACAGAATACCTTCATGGGTCCTGTAGAGGCTATGATGGTTCAGGACTATTTGGGTAACACAAGGAGAATTTACCCAATATTTGGCTCGATGGTTTTAATGTAATGACTGACTAGTGTAGATTTAAATATGTTTAGTGATATGGAAAGTCTTGCATTTACGGAATATTTATCTCTATCAACATACAGTCTACTGTCATAATTCACAGTTAAATTATATTCTTGCGAAAACTACAGATCACAAGGACACACTCCAAACGAAATCCTTAGATGTACTGCACTGATAAACTTAAGCTAAGAGGATCTTTGATCTCAGGCCTCCATTCATTTGTCAGACAGGTTCTAGCTGATTTGAAAGCTTCATAACTTTAAAGGGTGTTTCCACCATAGACCTTAGACAGTATATGCCATCAAAATATGATAGGTGCGAATTCCACCTCTGAGACCTGCATCTATGGAGGTCCAAAGGTATTGGCTTGGAATTGAGAGACGATCACGCTTGAGCATAACTCTCCATTTTGTTCTATGGGGGTTATGAGTACAAGCGAATGCACCACTTGCCTGTATTCCTAATTTTCATAGAACTGAGCGGAGAGTAATCTGTAACCGTAACAAGCTCTCTATTCTGAGCCAACACTTTCAGGGGCTCGTTTCCATGAGAGGTGTGGGTCTCAGAGGTGGGACCCACAACTATCAGACTTTGATGACATATCCTGTTGAAATGCCCAAGTTTACTAAGGTTGTCTATTACTTAAACAGCATAAAGATTAGGCAGTCTAGAAATGCTCCATATTTATTACAGAGGCCCATTCTTTGTGATAAATTAGGCACATATTTAGAACCTTTATTCAAGCTTTATTGGCACACAATGTTACACAGTAGGCCATGCCTCTTTCCAGAAAGCCAACATCTTTGTCAGGAAAATCAGAAAAGTGTCTGAAAACCATCGAAAACACATAATAAATGCAGTGATATCATCGGCGTAGGCGAGTAGGTGGTTTGTGTTTAATTTTGAAACAATTGTGTTCCTCCCAGTGTTCACTTAAAAAAATCAAGATCATTATGTGCTTGTTTAGGACCGGACACGTACAGCATGGAAGCAAACCATGTGTGCTCTACCTTCAGATAGCTGATGTACTCAACTAATGCAAACCAACGTGACATGTTTCTCAGGTGGTAAACAAACATCTATAACATGTCGGGGTTGTACAGGAGTTGATTGAGATATGCCATACATACCATACAAGGATCTATACCTGTAGAGGACCCTAAATACTCGACAGCAGGAACTCTCAGCTCTATGGCCATTGTGGGACTCCAATGTAGGGTAAAGCATTCTATAATTCCTGTCCAGTGTTATCTAATGGCTGCTTTGCCAAGCATCTTGGAGAAGGCTGACATGTCCAGCCATAGCATGAAGGTGACAAGTCTTCAGCTGCTGATGTCTTCAGGGGGCTCCTAACTATGTTCCACTGAACCCAAGGGTTTCATGGCTGGATAGCATGCAGTGCTTTATGATATGACAACATAACTGTCATGTTTCTCACCAGTGATGTGGACTTTCTAAGCCTTAGCTGGTTTGGACACAGCTGGCCTGAGGTCCGGGCTAGAAAGATTCTCCTACTTTTTTACAACCCTTAACCCCCTGCAAGGAGACATGGACATTTTCAGACCAAACTCCCAGCCTGCTCTCCCAAGAATAGTTACCAGTTTGGGCAGTAATATTGACAAAGGGGTTATTTTAAACACATAACAACATAGTGGACCAGATATAGCTCAAAATACCCCTTATGAAACTTTAGCATAATGGAAACCCATAGGATCTAGAAAGGCAGTGGACTGAGATAAATAGCAAAGGCTGCTTCTCCTTGTCCCTTCTATTTGCATGGGGCAAAGATCTCTCCAGGGACATAATAGGCTATACCATATTGTTATTCTCTTTTTGTTAAAGAGTCCAATAGCTTGTAAACTGAGCGGTGACTTTTAAGGGAATCTGTCGCCAATTTTTTTTTTATGTATTAAAACAAGACCCTCATCCATATTATTTTCTTCTTAGCAGTTTTTATTTTCTGATTGTAGATTTCTCAATTCAGTCGTCTATATATGATTGTGGGGAAAGCTTTCTTGCCTGCACTCTTTTAACAGCAGTCAGAGAGATACTTTACAGCAGCCTCATGCACATAGGAGCCTTAAAGGGGTTGTCTCACTACAAGGATTGCTTTTTATATTAAAGATATTAAAAAAATAAGTTACTTTGCAATATATGTCCATTGACATTGTCCTACTTATTCAGAGATATCCCCTCTTGTATGGGCTGCATCAGCGCCTCAGGTCGCTATAGCTACAGACCTGTTCAATCTCTCGCTGCCAGCCGTAGTTGCTATAGCTACAGACCTGGCTTCTACTGCAGCCTACTAGAAACCAGTAAACACGCCCCTGAATTCATAATGAAACCAAGAAAACAGAACTGAGGTAAGATGAATCAATGTAGTGAGACAACCCCTTTAAGACTCACTCAGTCCCATTGACTTCTATAGGAAGGTTTTCTAGGCATGTTCTGTGATCTGGGAAGAAGACAGTGTGCAGGGAGGAAGAGGGGTGAACTTTGACTATCTCCTATTGTGACTGGTGGATCCTGTGTTATCTGTAGATAACAGTTTGACCCTGCTTGTGCTGATAATGAGCAGACTACTGAAAATCTCTCTACAGAACAGGAAGTGTCAAACTATTATAAGGCCTAGTGGCCAAAGTGAAAACTGCAGGACTTAAGAATTTTTTAAAAAATATTGAAAGTGATATGGAAAATTAAAAAAAAACCTCATAAAATGTATTTAACATAAAAATGTGAGTTAAACAGTAATTCATTTTTTGGTGACATATTCCCTTTAATAAAACCTGTCTATTCTCTGTGTCTCTGGAATTAGTGTGCTTTAGCTCATTGATAAATTAAAGTAAAATGAAACAAAACAGTTGGCATATTAATGCATAACTAAAATAGGGAATTTTTAATCGTCAGTAGGATTTTCATCAGTGAATTAGACTAGTGCTGATGAAGCAGTAACATAATCAGGAATAGAGCCAAAGTTTAATACCATAAGAGTGGTCAGGATTTGATAAGCAAGAGGATGAGATGGGACCATAGTCAAATATCCAGGAGTAAAATATCAGGTGAACAATCCAAGGGGTGGGACACAAGTGTTATCCAACGACAAGGCCAAGGTCAGGGTCAATCAGGAACAGATGCCAGGGAAAAAGTTTTTCCCTTAATCTGCAGGCGAGTTAGTTTATCTGAAGCTCTCTTAAAATAGGCCATCAGGCCAGATGCAGTCTTTGGGCACTGCCAAAATACAGTCAGAGAAATGGCGCTGTGGCTCAACTGAGCATGGTCATAGCAGAAAACAGGAGCCAGCAGTGGAGGTGTCTGATTGCCTAATGACTGGACATGGTCTTTGGCAGAGGTCATGGCCAGAGATTTGCCAGAGGAACCAAATTAGGCAACACTAAGGGTGCATCCCCACGGCAGGGGACAAATACCGGTTGGCTTATGCGACAGGTATTTGTCCTGTTTTGTGGCCATCCCCACGGCCGCGAAGGGGACGGCTTTTCTCCGCTGTGAGCGGAGAAAAGCCCTCGCCCTTCACATTCACAAGCACAGATTCTGTTCGAAAACCGGACGGAAGAATGTGCATGTAGAATGTCTTTCGGATGGCCCGCGGGTAGAAAAACACGCCGGGTGGAAAACCTGTGCAGTGGGGACGGATTTTCCATAGAGCCCCATTGTACTAATTTTCGGCCGGTTTTTCAGACGGTCTGCAAAACCGCAAACCGTCTGAAAAAACGGACGGAAATCCGTGCCATGGGGACATGCCCTAACAATGGAATGGTGAAAAAACTTGTGCTTGGATTGAAAGCAGTACTGGTACCTCAATATTCAAATTCAGTGAGGTTGGTGAGGTTATAGTAATCCCCTGTGATATAGGGAAAGAGCAGTGCACCCTCGTATGGATTCCGTCATTAGATTTATTTGACTTTGGGTAGCATCCCTATGCCCTGGGCACAAATAAAACTAATAGTTAACATGAATGGGAATCGTGACTGTGCAGGAAAAATGATGTGGATGGTGCCACATTAAAAATGTATATGCTATATTAAAAACTGACAAATACAGCAACATGTAGATGCTTGTTTATGCAACAGTGTGATTTTCTATCCAGCTCACTGGAGGTTTGCACTCAAGCAATATCGCTTAGTGTTACTAGTAAACCTCTATAATTTATAATGCTCCAGACTGGAGACATAGTAGTAGGACAAACATTTTATTGCTCAGCAAGTGCAGTATTGTGCATTTTTATCCATGAATCTTCCTGTTTCATCTATTTTATTATTATATATTATTAAGCCCATGATTCAGGCGCTGTACTTGAGGGTTACATATTACATAAGTCTTTATGTAATTACATAAATCTTCTATCAATACTACAAATATTACTTCTCTACACAGTGGAATTCTATTTTCTTTCCTTCATTTACTAATTCAATTAATTATTGACCAAGAGGCCTTTGGGTAATGTGGAAAGTTTATTTCCTCTGATGATGGTGATTAAGTTACTTTTAATAACATCGAGAGAATATACAAATGCACTTTTTAATGGAATTATGTAAGGAAATCTGCCTGGAGGAGCACACACCATAGAAATATTATAGACATTATTGCATTATAATGCACATGCATTTTTTTTTACCTGTGTTAGCCACAGTGTCAAGGAAAAAATATCTCAATTGTCTTTACCAGAGCTTATCAATCTTTTACTACTGTGGCTTTAAAAGAAGGGTGAAATAGCTGTGGTGATAAACTATGGCCTTGCGATCTCACAGTGAGGGGCCCAATGGTGAGGAGATGGTGCGGTATGGGTGGCACATTCACAGTCCACTGCATTGCTAGACTCAGATCTCTTTTCCTGCTAGAGCCAAGCTTGTTAGCTATAGAGGATTAGTGTTGCTTTAACCTGTCTCTGTTTGGATCGACATTGGTATGACTGAACTTGTGAACAAATTTGGGTTAGTGATGTTCTGGACTCAAATTTTTTTGCTCTGACTGTAACTCTTATCCTGACTGTAAATGTAATCTTAAAGGGGTGTTTCAGGACTTAGGAAAGCTTATTTGTCCTATGGGGCATGATTAGAAATAGAAACCGAAGAAGCAGTCTATTCACCTCTGTGCTGCTCCCGTTCTGTCCCGGTGGCCGTCCCGTACATCCCGGCTGCACAGCGAGCATCCATCCTTCACGTGCTATGTGCAGCCAATCACAGGCCACAACGTCATGTGCATGTGACCGCTCTGGCCTGTGATTGGCTGCACATAGCAAGTGGAGCGATGGACGTTCACTGAGCAGCCTGGATGTACGGGAAGGCCACCGGGACAGAACGGGAGCAGCACAGAGGTGAATAGACTGCTTCTTAGGTTTCTATTTCTAATCATACCCCATTGACAAACAAGTCCAGGACAACCCTATTAATCCTAAATTGGGGTTAGAGTCTTTTATTAGATTTGAATGGGTTAACTTACAGGTTCCCTGGGGCTTCTTGTCCTGAGGTACTGTCGCTCTGATGTCTCTTCTGGTCCAACACTACAGTAGTGTTACCTATGTGATGAACCAGAAATGACGTCAGACAGAAGTAACATTGGAGGGGAACGGGTAAGATAACTTATTCAAACCTAGGAACAAAAAACCTAAAGGCTTATTCTCACCACAATAATTAGCTTTACCAAATACATTGCTGTTCTGTACATTTGATTCCTTTCAGAGCTAGAGCAGATCTTATCTTCTGCTTGTGTACACAATCTTCCCTAGGTTACCAACCACCAGTCTCTGCTCTCATTGCTCCAGCTCCCTGGCTGTGATGGTGACCTCACTTTCTGCTGCATGTTATCAGCAGCACAGGAGCTTGTTTATCTATGTTAATGACAAATATTAACCCTTTAGAACTCCGTAGCACTCTGCCCTGCTTTTTTAATTCCTTAAGGTCGCAGTAATTTTTGGTTTTTAGATTTTTCCTCCTTCCAAGAACCATAACTTTTTTTTTTTTCAATCTACATAGCTACATAAGGGCTTATTATTTACAAGACAAGATGCACTTTTTAATTATGTAATCACCATACCATAGAATATACCGGGAAACAGCAAAAACATTCTAAGTGGGGCGAAATGTGAAAAAATGTACGTTCGCTGTGTTTCTAGGTTTTTCTTTATGGCGTTCACTCTTCGATATAAATTGTGTTTCATCTGAAACACATATGAATGATTCTGACAATACCAAATATTTAGGGTTTTCGTTATATTATAGTACTGTAAAAAAAATACGCCATTTTCTACTTTCACCTATGGATCTGAGTGATGGTGCATGTTTTGTGGGCTAAGTGCAGTTTTTATTGGTACCATTTTGGTATAGATGCAACTTTTTTGATCACTTTTATTCCAGTTTTAAGGGGACCTGAAATGACCATTAAAAACACAATTTTGGTGCTAGGAATTTTTTTTTCTTCTATGGTGTTCAGTGTACAGATAAGTGATGTTATATTTTAGTAGATCAGACTTTTACAAATGCAGTAATACCAATTATGTGTAACTTTTCTATTTATTTTTATTTGTAAAATGGAAAAATGTGCGTGATTTAAGCTTTTAATATTTAATTATTTATTTTTTAAACTTTTTTTTTTTACTTTAATACTTAGTCCACCTAGGGTACTTCACCACTAGGGGCATGTTTGTATATCCTATTTACAGCAGTACTATTGCACTGCCGTATATAGGATTATAAATTATAAGTGTATGTTCATTCAGTTACAGAAGCCTGCAAAAGGCTTCTGGCTGCCATGGCAACCAATAGCCATCCCAGGGAAAGGAACAGTGTGCATTGGCGTCTAAAGCACTAGCAGAAAGGATCTGAGCTTTGTCCATTCCCTACTGTTAGCTTTGGTTGTGAGCTGTAATTCTTGACAGGGAGTCCTCAGCGCGGCGGCCGCGCGGTGCTGCCGTGGGTGTCGCCGTGGCTGGTGCGCGGCTGGCGGCGCCATTTTCCCCCCTGCCTACTAATTTGCATGGGGGCACACCCTCGCCGCAAGCCGCGCTCAAAACCACGCCCACTTGCGCCGCGACCACGCCCAGCGCCGGGAGTTTGCGGCGAGGTCAGGAAGAGGTTTGGCCGCGTGAACCGCGGCGAAAGCCGCAGCCGAACCCACGGCCAAATCCGTCGTGTGAACATGTCCTTATGATTGACGGTTTTGATGAGATTCTATGAAATAACAGTTTCAGCCTCTGAACCCTTCCTCCAAGAGCTCTAAATACATTTAGTATCTGGCTTTGATACTATACATTAGTGGCTCCTGCACCAGGAATTCTTTCCTACTACCTTGTAGCTCATGTCGGTAGGCACACTCCATTTTTGTTCTCTTACCGTCCTCTCTCACAGATTTCACTTTTCTCAGAGTCAGCGGTGGAAATCATGCAAGATTACCTTGTCCACATCCCAGGCAGCAGCTCCATTATAGCTATAGAATGAGGAGCACGTCCAGCGTCTTCCTTAAAGGGGTTGTGTGAGAAACCCCCAAAAAGTAAGAACATACAGTGCAGTAATAGTAAAGATAAGCAGCAATTATCTGTCACAGTCCAGTGTGTGGCCGACTTACAGACACTGCATAACGCATATTATTGCCATGCTGGATCTTTCTCCTCACTGGGCCAGTGGGCGGAGCTATAGATTCTATATACCATATTCACATTACATTTATATACGTCCATGTACAGCCCTCAGTCTCCTTTCTACTCTGACTGAGCACAGCACATGCCCAGTGATGCAAGTCAGCATAAACAGGAAGTGACTCAGTCTGTCCTACTTTCTGTATGACAAGTTTCGGCTCAGGAAGTAGCCCGGCGGCCATTTTGTTCTTCTACAATGATTATCCCCTAGACAAAAGAGCAGACTTTTCTAGTTAAAGTTATTTAGGATTTTTTTCATTAAGACGTAGTTTATTTGTTTAGATTTCTTTAAAGAGAACCTGTGACATAGATTATGCCCTCCTTGCTGAGGACAGCACAAGCTAGTGACATACCTGTTGTTTCCAGCGCTGTATCCTTTATTCTGTAAGATGATGTAGTTTTCAAGTATTTAATGCCCAAATCTTCAGTTTTCAGCCAGAAAAGAGTTATTCAGAATCATTTTTTTCAAACCCTGCCCATCTGTGGCTAGCCCCACCCACCTCAACTGATAAACGTATTACCTTGAATAGGTAAAAACATGTGAATAACTGCCAGTGGGCAGGGCTAGCCTTTGATGGGCGGGCTAACACCTACTCATAAGTAAGATTTGAGGGATAAATGCTCTAAAACTACACCATCTTACAGAATAAGGGACACAGTGCTGGAAACAGCAGGTCTGTCACTAACTTGTGCTGTCCTCAGCAAGGAGGGCATAATCTATGTGACAGGTTCCCTTTAAATCCACAGTAAAAGCGGTACAGAAAGTCATGTGTTTATAAAGGGTCTGAACTTAATCAGTCACAAAACACCTGTAGAAGCATAATTAGACATGTAGATAAAAGACACAGAAATGAACCATACGTATATATATAAAACAAAACGAAAAAAAATGTATTAATAATGTAATATCAGGTCCTGTTTATACAATAGACAGGATATTACATTATTAATACATTTTTTGTTTTGTTATTATATATATATATATATATATATATATATATATATATATAAATATATATATACGTATGGTTCATTTATGTTTCTTTATCTACATGTCTAATTACGCTTCTTTTTTTAATCAGATCATTTTTATTAAACGATCTATACAGATACAGAATAGAACATTTCTTACCATTATTTGTTACATCAAGATACATACATATACAATCATTTTGCTTTTTAGATAAAAAACACTGAGTATATGCATATGCCCATACCATATATCTTGATACAGCAGTATTAGCATACAACCATAAACAAACCCCAACCTTCCCACCCATACCCACCAAACCAAGAGCAGTACCCATCATTATATTTAGCAACTTGTAATCAAGTCACTTTGCCAAGAGTGTCTACTCCTTTTGTTCAACTAATAGTAAATGGAATGGACAATACTCCCATTCCTCACGCTGTTCCTGAATTATGTAGCAACAAGGAACAAGAAGGCAATCCTGGGGAATTGAGCCAAGGGCTCCATGTGCCTTCACATTTTCTCAGAGTATTTCTTTTTAAGTATACCCCTCTCTCCAATCTGATGACATTATTTAATTTGTTTGCTCTCCCTCTGCATAATTTCCCTTGGTATGACAACTGTAGAACATTGCACCCACCAGCCTGTTTGCTCTCCCTCTGCATAATTTCCCTTGGTATGATAACGACTTAACACAACTCTACCTTCCTGTCCCCATTCCCTGCTGTGTGTGTTGATCCTACAGTCTACCATCTTCACTTCAGTTTGCTTTCTATCCTCTCCCCCCAGCTTGTTAAATAGCTGTCCCAACACCTCCCCTCTTGTTTTCTCCTGGTAGTCAGATTGGGTTTTAATTCAGTATGAAAATACCTGTACTGGTCATATCTTGATCTTGGTCATATCTAGGCAACTTTTCAAAATACGGCCAATTTTCTAAGTACAAGGAGGATGAATTATAAATAGAATGTAAACCAGGATTAAACAAGGATTGCCTAAGGCAGGGGTCCTCAAACTTTTTAGACCGGGGGCCAGTTCACGGTCCCTCAGACAATTGGAGGGCCGGAATATAGTTTTTAAAAAAAGTTTTACTTTGTGGGTCGATGCGATTACGGCGATACCCAATTTATATAGTTTTTCATGTTGAAGCACTTTTTTAATTAATTAATTTTATTGTGTAAAATAATATTTATGCATTGCCGTCTTCTGATAGCCATAACATTTTTATTTTTCTGTATAAAGAGCTGTGTAAGGACTTTTATTTTTTTGCGGGATGACCCGACGTTTTACTTGGTGTCACATTGGCATTTATATGGCTTTTTGATGCTTTTTAATCCATTTTACGTGCTGAGGGATGAACAAAAATCACAATTCTGTGACTTTTTTTTATGCCGTTCATCGTGCGGGTTAAATAACATGACAGATTTATAGGGCAGATTGTTACACACGCGGCGATACCAAACATGCATACATTTTTTTTAAAATCTTTTTTGGGCAATGGGCATTTGTAAAGGGGAAAAGGGCAGTGTACGTGTTTTTTATTTTATTTTTCGTGTTTCACTTTTTTTTTATTTTTTATTTTTTTAACTTTTTCACTTTTACCCACAAGAGATTTGTATCGGTGTATACAGCGTTGCTGGTCAGTCACCATGACAACATTTGTAGAATTCCCATTGCTGACCACATTTCTTATAGATTCCAGCTCTCCCAGATGACAAGTCTTCTGAGCAATAATCAGGGATGGGGGCCAGGAATAGATCACCACCAAACTAAAGAAACTTGTCATCTGGGAAAACTGTGGAATCTATAACAAATGTGTCCAACATTGTGAGCTCTACTAACGTCTTCACCCAGCTTTCCCAGACTCCCGAAAAGCTAAATATGCAACAGGGACTGGGAAAGCACATTACAATCCATAATAATTATAGGGCTTCTAAAAAAGTGGTTACCTCTGTCCGACCAAGTAGGCTCCTGTCTCACGGCTGTCCGGACTCAAGCACTCGGCGGGGGGCTCCGGCCCCGACACTCTGGGTGGGGGGCTTCTGCCTCACCTCACAAGGGGGCTCCTGCCCTGACACAGCAGGCGGGGGTGGGGCTCCTGCCCTGGCTCATAAGGGGGCTCCTGTCCTGAAACCGCGGGGGAGGGGAGATGGGCTCCTGCCCTGACACAGCTGGGGGCTCCTGCCCTGCCTCATAAGAGGGGTTTTGCCCTGATGCAGCAGGAGGGTGGGGGGCGCCTGACCTGCCTGATAAGGGGGCTATTGACCTGATGCAGCGGGGGGGTGGGGGCTACTGACCTGCCTCATAAGAGGGGTTTTGCCCTGATGCAGCAGGTGGGTGGGGGGGCTCCTGCCCTGCCTCATAGCCCTGCCTCATACGGGGGCTCTTGCCCTGATGCAGCAGGTGGGTGGGGGGCTTCTGCCCTGCCTCATAAGGGGGCAGCAGGTGGGTGGGGGCTCCTGCCCTGACAGTCGGAGAAGAAGGCTTCTGCCTTGCCTCTCCTGTGGCGGGAACGCTGTGTGGGGGTGGGTGCGGGCTCTCTGCAGAGGACGGGAGGTGTGGACACTTACAATCTATGGGAGGAGCCTGTGAGTGAGTGGGCGGACACTCCACCACTCACTCACAGGTACCTCCCATAGATTGTAAGTGTCCGCCCTCAGGCACCTCCCGTCCTCTGCAGAGTGCCCGCCCCCACACCATTCCACATAAACTGGCACCTAACGTTGCGCTGCTCGCGATGGTCCTCACGTCACCGCCCACGGCACCTCCCCTGGTATGGGTGACGAGTGTCCGCCCTCCATCACTTACTTACAGGGGCCAGCTTAGCTAGTGACTTCAGAAGGCTCTTTGTGGACAGCGGCTGTGCCGCTGCCGCCACCGCCGGTGTTTTACTGCACATCACCTCAACATTGGCGGTGGATGGCGGCGGCGGGCCGGATAAAAGTCCTCGGCGGGCCGCATGCGGCCCACGGGCCGTAGTTTGTGGACCCCTGGCCTAAGGTGACAGCTACTTTCACTTTCACTTACAGCCTAATACCTGCCACACTCACCACGCTTTTCCTGTCCTCTATAATCACAACGTCCATATTCCTGAAAGTAATTGCCTATCCCCATACTCTTCTTCTGGGCAATGATATCTTTATCTCCCCCTACATTTTACCCTCTCACCTGTCTGCTGCCACCAACCTGTTTCTCACTATCAATGCCTTCCTCACTAAACAGACCCAAACAAATTACTGTCTATCTTACTCCCACCTATTAACCCTCTCTCTGCTCCTCCTGGCTACTGTGGATATATCTCCTAACCCAGGGCCCCCTCAGCACATTCCCACTATTGCATCTCCGGTTGCTAGCAGATCTGTCTCTACAAACTCTTTTAACCCCACAAACTTAAAACCTTGAAATTCCCTTGAGCCCTCCTTCTCCTATTTCTCTCTCTGGAGCTCTCTGAAACGCATGGTCTGTATGCAACAAACTTTCCTACATACATGACCTCTTTATATCACATAACTTATCCTTCCTTGGTCTGATGGAAACCTGGCTGACGCCCTCTGATACAGTCTCTCCTGCTGCATTCTCCTTTGGTGGCCTCCACTTTACCCATGCTACCCGCCCCAGCAACAACCATGGCGGAGGTGTTGGCCTTCTCCTGTCACACACCTGTTCCTTTGCCCCCACCCCCTGTTACCTTCCCTCAGCCTTCCTGCACTTTGAGGTGCATTCTGTCCGCATCTACTCCCCCTCCAACCTCCAAGTGGGTGTCCTCTACCGTCCGCCAGGCCCTGCCACCGCATTCCTTGACCACTTTGCCTCCTGGCTTCTCCGCTTTCTGCAACCCTGGCACTCAGACTCCACTAAACAGCTGAGGCGAGCTTCCAGACTCTGGCCCTTAAGCCCCCCCCTTTCCCCCCAACCCCCCTTTTAAGACCTCCCCCTTTTCCTTTCCCGGGGAAAAACCCCTCCCCAAAAAAGGGGGGCCCCCTTTTAAAACCCACCTCCCCCCACCCCAACCCCCCTCACCTGTTCCCCCAATTTTCCCACGCCCAAATTTCCTGAAAGGGCCCTTCCCTCTCTTCTCCAAAACCCAACCCCATACCTTTAACCTTACCCCTGCCATGTTTCTACTTCAATGCCTCCCATCTGCCCAACTCTTCTTCTTAACCTATAATCTTTTCCAATCCCACTTTTTAACTCTCCCCGGGGCCGCCCTAACCAATTCACCAATGACTGTGGCTGCTTAAACCTTTTTAACCCAAAACCAAAACCTTTGTCCTTCCTCATTTCCTATTCCCCCGGGGCCTTGACATATTGACCAAAAAATTCCCTCCTGCCTCAAATCCTTTTACCCTTTCCCGGTTATGGAAATCGGCCCCCTTCCTGATCACCCTCATACCTCCAATTTTTTGGGGCTTCATTTCTCTCACTCTCCGAAACCCATCTTTCCTTTTGCCCCCCTGTTCTTTCCCCCAGGGTTCTTTCACCTTGGTCCCTTTACTCTTCTCTACCCCCCTAAAACCCCCTGGGGGGTTTCACTCATAGCCTCCAGGCTTCCTACCACCTTTCCCTTTGGGCCCCCTTTCTAAAACCTGGCCCAGCCCCTTTAAAAGGGGACATGTAAAACGCAGTTAAGACTTTTCTTGTTGCCCTTAGAAACCCAAAATTCAGAGTGCCCCTTTCATTTTCATATAGTGCTCTGAAAAAATGAAAGGAGCACTCTGACTGGTTGCTAAGGGCAACAAGAAAAGTCTTAGACCAAGACAGTTTTCATACATGTCCCCCTATCTCTCTACTGTCCCAGATCCCAGACTTTCTATTGTCCATATCTCCCTTCTTCTCCTACCGTCTCCTAAAACTTAATGTAGAGAAAACTGAATTCATCATCTTTCCACCATCCCACTCCATCCCGCCACCTGATCTCTCTATTACAGTCAATGGCTCTACACACTCACTGGTCCCACAAGTCCGCTGCTTTGGGATAACCCTCGACTCCTCTTTGTCCTTCAAACCACACATCCAGAGACTTCCGGTTCCGGCGCTGCCGCGAGAGGATGTGAGACACCGTGCTCCTCGTATTCACCGGCCACAGACCAGCAAATAGCTGCCGTTCGCAGCGCTGACCGGCTCTAAAGCACAGAGGAGGCGTCCAGGAACACCGAGGGTACCTTTCCTGATGGAAAGGTACGTTCTGCGCAACACACCGCGACATCGTGAGCCCCGAGACCTGCTTGGAACAGATCCCAAAAGGGCGCCCGACCCACGCGCACAGGCAGACGCGCAGCAGGCAGCCTCTGAAGACAGGCATCGGCAGCAGGTCAGTGAAGAAAGTGCCGAGGGGCTAATAATCTCAGGCATACTTTCTGCCCCAGTCTCCCCAACCACCTCAGCATTCAAAGAGGAAAGTAGTGCAACGGCCATTGATTATAAACTCCTGGCAACGGAGGTAGCCAGGCAGATAGCGCCGGATTTGCAGGCAGCTCTGGAATCTACTGTACAAGCTTCCTTATCTAAACTTCAGCAGGAGGTGCACTCCCATGCCTCCAGAATAGAGGAGCTAGAAATAAGGGTGAATGATGTGGGATGATAACACTGCTTCTTAAAACAGGCTGAAACTCTGTGCTCAAGCCCAGTTAACACAACAAGAGCGCATTGAGGACCTGGAGAACCGCTCCAGAAGGAGCAACCTGCGCATGGTGGGCCTCCCTGAAATCTTTAAACAAAAGGACTTGCAGGACATCTGTCAAGAAGAGCTGCCGCGGGCTCTGGGCATACGTCACCCCTGCCGCATTGAGAGAGTCCACCGTATAGGCCCGGACGAGAGTCGCACGCTACCACCAGACTCACGCGCCAGACAGAGATACCGTACAGTGATTATGAAGTTCCTAGATTACAATGACAAGATGGAGGTCCTAAGAGCCTATCGCAAAAATGGCCCCCCTCTCCTGATGGGAAAACATAAAGTACTTCTCTTCGAGGACTTTTCTATAGAGGTCTCGCAGAAGCGAAGAACCTTCAGCAAACTTTGCACGTCATTGTTCCAGGAAAAGATCCGATTCCAGCTTCACTTCACCTACAGAGGCCGAAAAAGTTCTCCAGGACCTGCTGAAAGGCAACTCTCACGCTGGCGAGCGACGCCCCCAAGGTACTAACAGGCTCCCCTTGGATGAGAATCCAGACAGAAACAAGAAGCCGAGAGAGATCCCCTGGGCCCGGGCGCCTTCTTCTGAGCCCTCGTGCTCAACACCAAAGACCCGTCGACCCCCTAAAAGAGGCCCACAACCAGAGTCAGACCAGGACTGATGGTACAACGCTATGTAACGGGGGACACTCGCTTAAGGTTCTCGTGAGTATGGGGTACTGAGGGGTCTCCCATCCCTTCTGTGGCCCCGTCTCTTCAGTTTATTAGAGGGACGGACATTTGCGGACGGCTAACTGTACCGTATAGGGTCCTCCACTTCATCCCCGTTTCATCCTCACTTTATGAAATGTAACATGAATAGAGTAGTGAATGCCCAACACTTGTGCTAAGTGGTTTTAAAGGCCGGTAAGAGTAAGAGGGAGATTCTGAAAGCGGTATCCTCTCCGGTCAGAAAAAAGGAAGTTCTCTTAACGCACAGAGAGGAGAAGGTGTTAGTCCCATCTCCCCCTCCTCCCAGCGTTTCATTGGAAAGGACTATGTTGCATAATTGCATAATGCATAATGTTATGTTGATACCTTTAATTGTGTGTTATTTACTGTTTTTGACGTGGTGTGCTCTCCCTGATCTATGGCCCTCCTCCCGGGTCACACTAGAAATACAGCTGGGTTATTATCTGCCTCTACAAAGCCTTTTAAGACATGGATCCCCTGCATGCTGGTTCCGTCCGCCTGATGACCCATTATGCGAGTAGTCTCCTGGAACGTGAAGGGGCTCCGCTCCCCAAACAAGCGGATGAAAGTGCTCAGGCATTTAAAACGATTGCGTCCTGATGTCGCTTTTCTCCAGGAGTCCCATTTAAGAGAGGGTGACATCAGTCGGATGGAAAGGCTGTGGGTAGGCCACGTATATGGATCCCCGTCAATCAACGGTAAGGCAGGGGTTATCACCCTTATCCACAAAAATTTTCCCTTTGATTTTGTATCCCATGACCATGATGAGGAGGGAAGGATATCGCACCTGGTTATAAAGTGGGGAGGGAAGGAACTCAGTCTCCTTAATGTCTATGGTCCCAATGGAAACAGTGGCCCTTTTTTTAAGACCCTAGGAACTCAGATTCAAACTGACAGAAGTGTAAGCCAAATTGTAGGTGGAGACATGAACCTAGTGGTAGACCCCGTGGAGGACAGGAAAAAAGAACCCTCCCCTCAGATGACTGGCTCGGGGCCCCCCAGGAGAGAGAGTAGAGCCCTGGCACATATGATGCAAACGACCAATCTGCATGATTGCTGGAGAGGGAGGAATCCTGACGCCAGAGAGTACACGTATTACTCACCAGTACACCGGTCTTGGGCCAGGTTAGATTACTTTCTGATCTCTGAGAATTTGTGTAGTAGGGTGGAGAGCACGCAGATATTAGATATGCTCATCTCGGACCATACTCCGATTGTTCTAGATATTTTGGAACAATCACCAAAAGGTACGGATTTTATATGGAAATTTCCCCCTTATCTAGCTAAGTCGGAACTCTTTGCAGATATGGTCAAAGGATGGTGGGTAGAATACGATACCAACAATAAGGCCCATCGTGCTGATCCTCCCCTTTACTGGGCGACCTTTAAGGCTGTACTGAGGGGCAAAATTTTGGCTCACACGTCTCTCTATAAGCGCAAACTTACCGCGGCCTACAAATCTGCCTCAGACATAGTCAGACAAGCGTATAAAGCTTTCCAGCTAAATGATTCCACTGAAAACAAGGTGAAATGGGAGACAGCTAGGAGAGACTTTGACATCTGGGCAGAACGCAGGGAGGAAATACACAGGTCCCATATCCAATCTACCCTCTTCAGGTATGGCAATAAATCCGGAAAGGTTCTGTCTCGGTTGCTCAAGGGCCATTACAAACCCTCTCACATAACGGCCATCCGCACACCAGAGGGAGCGGTGACCACGGACCCTGCACAAATCAACGATACACTGGGATGCTTTTATGCCTCACTTTATTCTGCTGAGCCATATGAGAAGGTCGATGAGGGTAAGCAATTCTTGTCCAAGCTGACATTGCCTCGCTTGTCGGACACACACAGAGAGTACCTGAACGCAGAGATCACTGAGGCAGAGGTTCGGGAGGCCATAAAACAACTGAAGCCGGAGAAGGTGCCGGGGCCTGATGGTTTTTCGGGAGAAATGTATAAGGTCTTAAACGAACAAATTACCCCGATCCTCACGCAGTACTTCAACCTTGTACTACAGGAGGGTCGTCTCCGGCCAGAGTCTAAAACCGCTTTTATTAAAGTCATACCGAAAGTAGGGAAGGATCCCCTGCTCCCAGCCTCGTATAGGCCAATTTCTCTAATAGATGTAGACCAAAAGATACTCTCCAAGATAATGGCCGACCGATTGGCAGCACTGATGCCTCTCTTGATAGGCCCCTCCCAGAAGGGTTTCATTAGGGGAAGGGCGGCAGTGGGAAATATAAGGAAGGTGTTGGCAGTACTGGAAAGGATTAAGCACAATCCCATTCCCGGAGAACAACCTGTCTTAGTTACCTTGGATGCCGAAAAGGCCTTCGACAATGTTCGATGGGAATGGCTTTGGCTAGTTTTAGATGCCTTCGGGATCTCGGGGGCCTTTCGGACTTTTTTGACCGCCATTTACTCTGACCCAGAAGCCAGGGTGCACACCCCAGGCTTCCTATCTCCGCCAATACATCTTCAAAAAGGGACCAGACAGGGATGTCCACTCTCCCCCCTTCTCTTTGATTTGGCCCTAGAACCCCTGGTGAGGCTTTTGGAAGATTCAGCCCTTTTCTCAGGAATTAAGATTGGCACTCAGGAAATTAAAACAGCACTTTTCGCTGATGACTTGCTTTTGTTCATGTCAAACCCCCTAACCCAGCTCCCATGTGTCTTTGAAACCCTTAAGGTATTTGGCAATTTGTCAGGCTATAAGACAAATGCTTCCAAGAGCAAAATGTTGACCTTAGGTACGAATTCACCTAGGATGGATTGCCAGAGCCTGGGGGTAGACCTTGTCATTGCACCAGAACACATTACATACTTAGGAATAAACCCCAAATACCATTTAAAAACTAAATTTCCCCCCAATCATAAATAAAATCTCCCAGGATTTGACGAGATGGAACTCTCTCCCCTTGTCTATGATGGGACGATGTCACACCATAAAAATGATTAGCTTCCCTAAATTGTTGTACCCTCTGCAAACTCTCCCCTTTCTCTTGAAACACACTGACGTAAACAAGATCAACTCAACATTCTCGAGATTCATCTGGGCTGGAAAAAAACCCCGAATAGCTTTGAACAAACTGATGCTGCCGTCCTTGAAGGGGGGTTTGAACCTCCCCAATGTAAGGGGATATAACTTGGCATGCCTGGCGCGGCATGTGGTAGACTGGTGGGAGGGCCTTAGCCGCTACTCAAACTGGGATATTGAGAGGGAATTGATGAGGTTCCCCTTGGGACCCCCATGCTCTCTTGCCACCAAGTACTCTAATTTGCCATCACTTGGCCAAGTTCCTCTATGCTGGTTCCGTGACACGATCAGTGTATGGAAAGAAATTCGAAAGAGACTGAACCTCTCCTTCAGGATCTCTAAGAAAATGCCTCTTTGGAGACACCCAGATTTCCCTATAGGGCAAACTAACCCGATGTTTGGGAAATGGAGGGAGAGGGGTTTGAAAGTGGCGGGGCAACTTTTACATGATACAGAACAACGGTGGCTTACTCCCTCAGAAATGATAGCGAAATTTTCTCTCCCGAACTCACAATTGTTAGCTGCTTACCAATTATATTATTTTTGCACCTCACGTTTAAAAGATGTCTCGAAAGAGACTTCCCCTAACTCATATGACGCGTTTATGGAAGCCAACAAGAGACAGTGTAGCCTCTCTGGACTATATGGGGCCTTGAGAGAATGGATTATGGGTCGTACAGAGTCACAGGTCTTTCGTTTCTGGACCCGGCGTCTGAAAGACGACCAATTGCCAGATAAAATAATCCCGGGGCTAGCAACAGTCCCAAAAAACACGTCATTTGTGCAAAAATGGAGAGAATCCCCAATTTAAGATTGCACATAATGCTGTGTATGGGTTTTAACTTACCCCCTTCCTCAAGGTCACTGAAAAGAATGCAACACTGTCCTAAAGTGTGGAACTAGCAAGACAGATTTGTGGCATTGGTTTTTTGGGAATGCCAGCTTTTTGCAGAGATATTGGGATGATGTTCTGAGCTACATTAAAGTCCACTTTGAGGTGGATCTAGAAAAGCATCACGACTTGCTGATATTCCATTCTCCTATACCACCGGAACTGGAGAGTTTGTGATAGACTAGCGAAGTTCAATGGATACCTGCAATTGTTCATATAGTACTCCTGGTAGCGAAAAGGTGTTTACTTACCTTCTGGATTAAAGCCTCTCTGCCACCTATTTCCATGATCATAGACCAGCTTAGGTTATACCTTAAGGCAGATAAAATGGAGACAGAGAGAAGAAGGATTTCCTGAACAGGAGGTTTTTTCAGACGCTGGCGCACATTTATAGAGTCCCATTACTCAGATAGGGAAATCAACTCCTTGATGCAAACCTTCCAATTCACTGAATGGTATTGCAGAAAGGGGGTGGGCGGATCCTTGGGGCGATTACGCATTTGAAAACCAGCTCCGAGATGGAGAGAGGTAGATACAAGTTTTATCATATTGAGACCTGGATCAGGTGAGGAGAGTGAGCACACGTCTTCAAGTTTTTTTGTTCTAGAAGTGTTTGGCTTTATGACTGTCCAGGTCCTTGTTTGGATCTAATATGTTGATTGTTCTGTGTAATTACCTTGAACATGTCAGTGATCTGGAATAGGATCGATTGTGTCATCCTGAGATATTTATATCATAATTCTGTATTGTATGATTACCCATATGTGAAAATCCAATAAACAGTTGTTTATAAACCACACATCCAAACCCTCACCTCTGCCTGCTGCCCCCACCTGAAAAATATTTCATGAATCTGCTCATTCCTTAACCCTGATACTACAAAAATGTTTGTCCATGCCCTCGTCATCTCCCGCCTAGACTACTGCAACATCCTTTTCTGTGGCCTCCTGTCTAGCAATCTTGCTCCCCTTCAATTCATCCTCAACTCTGCTCCCGTCTTATTCACCTCTTTCCTCGCTACTCTTCTGCCTCTCCCCTCTGCCAATCCCTTCACTGGCTACCCATTGCCCAGCGAATTAATTTAAAGTTATTATCCTGACCTGCAAAGCTCTCCATAACCTCTCCCCTCCATACATCTATGCCTTAATCTCAAGATATCTCCCCTCATGCAATCTCTGCTCCTCACCTTCTTCTCTGCTCCCCTCTTGTCAGCTCCTCACACAACTGTCTCCAAGATTTCTCTCTTGTATCCCCCATACTCTGCAACTCACTGCCCCAACCCATCAGTCTCTCTTCCACTTTCACCAGCTTCAAAAGCAACCTGAAAACCCATCTCTTCAGGAGCCTATAACCTAGAATAACCCCGCTGTCACTACACACTTCACAAATCTGTTTGCCCCTTACCTTCTGTCTCTTTCTCCCTTCCTTGTAGATTGTAAACCTTCACGGGCAAGGTTCGCTTTCCCTCTGTACCAGTTGTTAGTCTCATATTGTCACCATTGTACATGTTTGACCTATGTTATGTATGTAACCTCCTTGAATGTACAGCGCCATGGAATCAATGGCGCTCTAAAATAAATAATAATAATAATAATATGTACTCAGTTATGCTTAGCGGAGAAGACTGGATCCGTCTAAAGGCAATTAACTCTCTGGCCATATAAAACATTCAGGAAATGCTAATTATTTGTTCCACATCAAATACTATATCTTCTAAATAGCCAAGTACACAGTGCAATGGGTCTAGGGGATATCAATTTTATGAACTTTGCTAATTAACTGGATAACCTCTTTTCAGAAGTTGCTCAATTCCCTGCACTCCCATATCATGTACAAAAGCCGGGCCTTTTCCATTTCACATCGTGGGCAACTGGAGTCTGACCTAACACCCCATTTAAATAGCAGGAATGGAGTTTTATAAGCTCTATACAACAACATGAGCAGTGAATATCTTTTTGCCTTAATTAATGACACCAATCTCACAAGGCTCAAAACACTATCCCATTGGTCTGTACTATTGGGTCAATGTCAGTCTCACATTTCACTTTAATCGGAAGCTGTTGATTATAAATATACTACTCCGCCAAGTGACTATATGCTCTTGAAATTAAACCCTTTGTGGACTGTGCTCCGCAAACTAAATTTATTAGGGGAGCAGATTTAATGGACAGATCCACTTGTAAAGCTTGACTCTGAACCGCATGGGGTTGGGCACACTGACTAAGACTATGCAATAGTCGAAACGCGTTGGGCAACCGTATGCACTGGTATTGTATCACAATCCCCCTGCCCTATACCATTATGTTTTAATGAAGTTTGAATAAATTCCTGTTTTAAATAAGTAGCTGCAAGCCATCTAATTTCGCTACGTTTAAGCAAGCTGGAGTATACCGTTTCAAGTCTGAACCGCATGCCTCAACTGCAAATTTTGGTAAAAGACTTGGCACAGTATGTTGAACTTTTCCTGCAGTTGAGTAAAACTCAACATTTCTGAACCATCTAAAATTTGGGATAACAAGACAGTACCAGCTGAAAAGTTAAAGTCAGTCAATTTGCAAATTTCTAAAAGCTTGCAATTGAACCATAGCGGGGTGTATTTGGTAAATGGAGTATACACCAAAAGATCCTTGCCCTTATCCCACACCTTATACATTAGTTTCAGAGTAGGAAGATTTGAAGAATTCAATTCCACTGTCTCAGCATCCAGCATACAACTCAAATGCGGCCATGAGCTTCTAGTTGCTAGCAACTTGCCTACTGGACTCATCCCTTCCCTGGCATCCCACCCTGCAAAATGCTGCCATTGTGAGGTTATAAAGTAGAGCCAAATGTTCGCTTCTGTCTGATTAAGTTCAGACCCTTTATAAACACGTGTCTTTGGATGTTTTAATTGCTACGACTAAGGGTCTATATCCTAAAGACCTGAAACATGTCAGTTATTGCTGCTTGTTCTGTAATGTTTTTACTGTGGATTTAATAAAGAATACTTCTTAAGGAAGACGCTGGACCTGCTCTTCATTCTTGTCTGTGGTGTTTCCTGTGCAACTCCTGAATCCTTACAGGCGAAGCTGGATTTGTATTTTATGGTGTTTCATTATAGCTAAAAAAAAAAACTCCAATTCTTTGGGGCACGTTCAAAGCTCAATTGCTGGACTAAACTGACCCCAGAAGCTGGCAACTCTGGCTTTTATGCTAACTGGGGAAAAATTAGCTAGTGCAGTTAATTGCTTGAGCAAAAGCTCACATAACCCCTCTACTAGAGGAACAATTAGATGAAAAATTGCACACCAACTTGACACCAGTTCACACCAGCATGCAGAAAAGCCACAGTATAATGCATGGGGAGATTGCACAAATGCAAAAATACCAATAAACAACCACTCACACACTCTCACTACATGAGGGTGGTGATTGCTGGTACTACAATTGCATATAATAAGGCAATACAGAAGGGTGCCATAACTGCAGATACGTGTGGTACACCATGCTGGCTTACAACCTATTAGTGATACCCATACTACTAGATTAGGCGGGCTGGCCAGCACTTTCTAGGTGTTCAACACAACACAGGCACACTCTGCTCCCCAGCACTGTTGGGCAGATAAAAAATATGACATACTCATTATAGCTATAGCAGCTGCTATAGGGCCCAGGGGTTGATGGAGCCCATTGAGATGCAAGAATATTTTGATTTTAGTAGAAAAGTACAAGCTGGTGGATTTCTTCTTTCTATCACTACTATGTGGGTTCTTTGATATATGAAACTCATGGGCGTAAATATAGCCATGGACCCCATTCAGGTAGAAGAATATTGTTCCATTTTGTTGCAAACAAGAAGTTTGTGGCTTTCTGTTCTCTAGCATGTGGGTGCACTGAGATATAGCTGTATTATTTATGCTGCTCTTATAGTTTATTGATTAGGTGGTGGGTCCCCATCTTGTTTTTGTTATGGGGCCCCATAAATTCTAGTTACACTCCTGGTGACACTATTATCTGTCATTTAATTACTGCTACTTATTCTGCTGTTTTAGCATATTGCCATTAGGTGGTGTGGCCCCATCTCATTTTGCTATGGGGCCTTATGAATTCACAGGTTCTAGGTCAGTCTTTGCTCGCTGCATGCACAGATCACACTTGGCTTGCCATGTATTGTTGTACCAGCAGCTGCTTGTCACATAGGCCAGAATGCTGTGGCTTATGCTCAGCCTAGCACAGCACACAACAACTCCTGGCAGGAAACCCATCGTTTCATACAAGCAGCAGGACTATCCACAAAATGGTCACATCATTTCACATTCAGCAATCACCTCTAATTACAGGACTCCCTATGCTATTTTATGCGACTTTATCCCTGATCCGCCCATGATTTGCCTTTGAATGCCCCCTATTTGCATGAATCCCCATTCGCAATAGGTTTAAATTGCCCGCAAGCCAATACCAGGCGCATTACAGAGCGCCCGCGGCACTTTGTAATACGCCTGATTTCGGGGGCGTGCGGAAGGCGGGGCACACTAGAACCGTACGAAGGTATAGATTTCTAGCTTCAGTACCACAATTCCAGAAGCATTACTGCTGGAACAGGAAAACCACTTTTAAAGGACCCCTCTGGGTTTTTTTTACCCCTAGTTCATTAAAAATGTCCTCTAGGTAGACAATAGTGCCAGTAATACCTGCAGGTGAATGCAGGATTTCTCACTGCTGCCACTGGGTCATACGACCTGCACTCGGAGTTGTTGAAACACACAGCATTGTTGTGTGACCTGGAAGTAAATCTCTATTTGCATTCCTATCAAAGTCAGTCTCATGGTAATGCATAGAAAGACAGACTTCCTGCCAGCATCAAAAGCACTGTGTCTTTCAGCCAATCAGAGGGCAGGTCATGTGACTTAACAAAGACTGATGAATCAGTCAGAAACCCTTTATTTAACTGCAGGTAAGTAAAGTTACTGGCGTCACAGTGTACCTAAAAACAATTTCAAATTAACTAAACGAAAAAAAAACTAGAGTGGACCTTAAAAGGGGTTTACCCATCTCGGGGGTTCACTCCCCCCTATCACTGCACTTCTGCTACTTCCAGCTTTGCCTTCTGTTCTCTATAGATACAGGCTCTGATAATTGGCACTTCAGGCCATTAGAATTGTGGTGACATCATCTTGCTGCTGCCCTGAAATAGCACACTCCCAATGCTACTATGGAAACTAGAAAACCACAAAGGGGTATAAAACTTAGACTGAATAATAAGACCTAAAAATTAACTTTTATTAATATCCAATAAGAAAACTCTAAAAACCCTATAAATTCCCTAAACAATTACTAACTACTTAACCATCAAATTCGGGGTAACCTCCCCAATAGGGGCGACCCCGACAGCAACCTGGGCTATAATGACCCTTATGTATCCCTTCACTAACTAACCAAAAAAAGGAAGAATAATGGCCTCAGATATTATATTTCACCAGTTTCAAAAGCAACCTGAAAACCCATCTCTTCAGGATAGCTTATAACCTATAATAACCCCACCACCAGTACACCACCACACAAATATGTCTGCCCCTCACCTTCTGTCTCTCCCCTTCTTCCTTGTAGGTTGTAAGCCTTCGCGGGCAAGCTCCTCTCCCCTTTCTGTATCAGTTGCTATTCATTTATCGTCATCATTGTATTTGTTCTACATTTGTTATGTATGTAACTCTCCTTGAATGTACAGTGTCCTGGAATAAGTGGCATAATCTCCAAAAAATTGGGAATCTCGCAAGAGAACAAAGAGTGACATTTTGATCACTATATTTACTATTTTGCCATAGGCAAACTTAAACTCTATCAGTTCTCTATCTATTAAACACTAAAACGTAACTTTTATTATATCTAAACTCTTAACCTCTATACACACTATTTAAAAACCTGATCTCTATCCTCATCATTTAACCCTTTTTGCTTCTGAAAGAGGGAATAACTCCCTTTCTATCATCAAGTCTGGTGGAACCCCACCTATTAACAGGAGAGCCTTATATCTATAGCAAAGTACTAACTTCAGTAAGGGATCCCAAGCCAACTACTTGGGCAGTCGTCCCTAATCTCATAGACACAGAAAATATAAGGCCCCCTTGTGACACCGTCTGCAGCAGGTGACACTTGTAGACAGAGGTGAGAGATCACAATTTAAAACGTCATGCCTGACCTCGCCGACATGTTTCGCCAGCCAGCTAGAAACATGTCGGCGAGGTCAGGCATGACGTTTTAAATTGTGATCTCTCACCTCTGTCTACAAGTGTCACCTGCTGCAGACGGTGTCACAAGGGGGCCTTATATTTTCTGTGTCTATGAGATTAGGGACGACTGCCCAAGTAGTTGGCTTGGGATCCCTTACTGAGCTAGTACTTTGCTATAGATATAAGGCTCTCCTGTTAATGGGTGGGGTTCCACCAGACTTGATGATAGAAAGGGAGTTATTCCCTCTTTCAGAAGCAAAAAGGGTTAAATGATGAGGATAGAGATCAGGTTTTTAAATAGTGTGTATAGAGGTTAAGAGTTAGATATAATAAAAGTTACGTTTTAGTGTTTAATAGATAGAGAACTGATAGAGTTTAAGTTTGCCTATGGCAAAATAGTAAATATACTGGAATCAATGGCGCTCTAAAATAAATAATAATAATAATATCACAAGACAAAGAAAGAAACCAAATACCCACATAAGGAAGAACAAAAAAAATAAGTGCCCAAAAGTGAACAGACATAAACTAAAAATATATAATGGTTACCACATCTAAATAGGGATAACAAGAATAATTAATACTAACACTTCAGTAGGGATAGCACAGATAAGTAATACTAACTCTTCGACGCGTTTCTCCCAAATACCAGGGTGCATCAGGAAGAACTATAAGACAATGTTCACACAGCTTATTTTAGGACAGATTTCACCCGTAATTCGCGCAGTACGGCGCGAATTACGGGCTGAAATCTGTCCCAGTCATTACGGTAATCCACATTTCTCATAGAGAACTAGGGATACTCGTCTGGATTCTCGTATCCAGCTGTGACATGACACTTATCACGGCGGGATACGCGCCGCGGATATTGAATGTCTATGGGGCCAGCGAGCTGCCGGCCCCCACTGCCGAGCACACGCCGTAATTGCGGGCAAAATCCGTCCCGCAATTACGCCGTGAATAAGCCGTGTGAACTCGGCCTAACAATGCCAACAGTAACCTCCAGAAAAAATAATATAATGTTACATTGATAGCTGAAAAAACATACTAATGTCCCTTAATGGTGGTGAAGGACAGCTCTATATCAGTACATGGAGGAATGCCATGTAGAATTAGATGGAGGACAGCAGACGATACACCGTCCATACAATAAAAAAGCTCAGACAATTCTGAGCAAACCCAGAGATGGATGCTAAGCATAAGGAAACTACTCATAGCAGCATAGGGACAGAAGAAGAAGCTCAGTGTGGGGTTAAGGTTGTCAGGGATCCAACTGGGATTCTTGACTACAATCCTTGCATCTTACCAGCACTGTTTTTTGAAACTGGCACTGGCTCAGTAAAGTGGCTTCACTTGTCTTAGTGTCTAAGGTGGTCGGTAAAGACAGATGAGAGAATTCTGTCTCCAGAAGAACATCTGCAGGATCACACCATGAGATTCAGTTTAGCCATCCCACCAAGCCCCCCTCTGAGCAAGGAGTGATAGCGTCCAGGGCTTTGTAGAAAAAGTTCTTGTTCTCTTTTATTCCTTTATAAAATGCCATTTCATGGAGGAATGAAGGAGAGTGCACTGCTCACTGTTTCCTCTATTTTTGTACTTTGAATATTTTGACTCCAAGGGTTCAGGAACCCGTAAACTTGGAATCATAAAAGCCTGTGGTTAGTGCTGCTGGGATCCCCCTTATAGCAGGTCATTAAAATTATAGCGCGGAGGTGGTCTGTAACCTAAGTAACCATCTGTAACTAAGCAGGACTGGTAACCTTCAGTATGTATGAAATGAAGCAAAACCACAATAGAAATGTATTTGATTAAACAGTTTATGTACCCTTGCCTACATATTGAAGTTAATCAATGACATATATCATGTCCAACCCCCCACTCCTCTTTAATAAATAATAATCTTTATTTATTTAGTGCCAACATATTCTGCAGCGCTTTACAAATCACAGTGAACACAAATGAACAAAACCAGACATTATAGAGTAACAAACCAATAGTGATTCACATAAGCAATGATCCTGCGTGCAAGAGCTTCCAATTTAGGAGGAAGTGAAACAATCCCTTTCTTTCTGGTTTCGCCTTCATCTCCAGCTCTCTGCTAACACCTCTCTAAACACATGTATTTCCTGTCTATCTGAATGCTGCGCTCTAGTTCATTCATGATTGTTGTGAATGGTTGATTCATCCTCCACTCTTGTTACACTCAATACCAGAATTGTTCACAGCAGCGTGTAATAATGAAAGCGCCAATGAACAATAAATGAGTCTTAGTTCTTACCTAAATATCGAAGTCTACTGTGGAAGCAAAGGGATTTCTTAAGCCCTAGGCATATAGCACCTGTTATTGGCATTGGCCATACGCTGACTGTTTGCTCCTATCACATCTTTCTGTAATTAGTAAAGACAAATAATAGCCAGGGAATGATATACTCACATAAATAAGAGCGAAATCAGCTGTTAGAGGATAAATACATTTAGCCCAAATGTATGTCCTGCAGAAAAGGAGAAGCTGGTAGCAGGAAATATAACATGACCAGAGGCTTGTCCACAACTGTACATTTAAATGACTTTTTCTTTAGAAATGAATACTAAGAGGGTGTTTTTCACAACTGTACTCAATAGCAGATATACCATAGTTGCCAACTTTTGAAAGTGAAAAAGCAGGAGAATCTAGTGGGCGGCGCGCGTAGGCAAAAATTTGCATGGACACGCCCATCTTGTTGGTATGTCACGCCCCTTCAAAAAGCCACACCCACTCCACCTAACTGCAAAACGGCTTTGGAAGAAAGCCAGGTAGATGCCCTTATAGCCAGGTAGTAGCCCCCCATAACCAGGTAGTGCCCCTTACAGGCTGGTAGATGCCCCCTTGTAGCCAAGTAGATGCCCCCTCTGTAGCCAGGTAGAGCCAAATTTGTAGCCAGGTAGATGCCCCCCTTTGTTAGCCAGGTAGGTGCCCCCCTTTGTTAGCCAGGTAGGTGCCCCCATTGTTAGCCAAGTTAGTGCCCCCATTGTTTAGCCAGGTAGTGCCCCATCTGTGAGCCAGGTAGTGCCCCCATTGTTGCCCGGTAGTGCCCCCATTGTTGCCAGGTAGTGCCCCCATTGTTTGCCAGGTAGTGCCCCATCTTTTAGCCAGGTAGTGCCCCCATGTTTTTGCCGGGTCGTGCCCCCATCTGTTAGCCAGTAGATGCCCCCTTGTTGCCAGTCAGTGCCCCCATTGTTGCCAGTAATGCCCCCATTGTTTGCCAGGTAGTGCCCCCATCTTTTAGCCAGGTAGTGCCCCCTTCTTTTAGCCAGGTAGTGCCCCCATCTGTTAGCCAGGTAGTGCCCCATCTGTTAGCCAGGTAGTGCCCCATCTGTTAGCCAGGTAGTGCCCCCATCGTTAGCCAAGTAGTGCCCCCCATCGTTCGCCAAGTAGTGCCCCCATCGTTAGCCAGGTAGTGCCCCATCTGTTAGCCAGGTAGTGCCCCCATTGGTTGCCAGGTAGTGCCCCCATTGGTTGCCAGGTAGTGCCCCCATCGTTAGCCAGGTAGTGCCCCTTTTGTTGCCAGGTAGTGCCCCCTCTGTTAGCCAGGGAGTGCCCCCATCATGTTAGCCAGGTATGTGCCCCTTGTTGCCAGGTAGTGCCCCCTTTGTTGCCTGTAGTGCCCCCATTGTTGCCAGGTAGTGCCCCCTCTGTTGCCAGGTAGTGCCCCCTTTGTTAGCCAGGTAGTGCCCCCATCTGTTAGCCAGGTAGTGCCCCTTTGTTGCAGGTTGTGCCCCCTTGTTGCCAGGATAGTGCCCCTTTGTTGCCAGGTAGTGCCCCCTCTGTTAGCCAGGTAGTGCCCCCTCTGTTGCCAGGTGATGCCCCCATTGTTGCCAGGTAGTTGCCCTCTCTGTTAGCCAGGTAGAGCCCCTAAAGCTAATAAAAATAAAATAATAAAATCCACTTACCTTACCAGGCTCCTGCAGCGCGGCCAGCTCCTGCCCGATCTCTTCAGCGGCGCAGGGGGAAGTGAGAGCAGCCGCGCGTCACTCCCCTGCAGCCGCGCGTCACTTCCCCCTGCGCCGCTGAACTGTATGTACGGCGCACACACCGGCGCCGTACATACAGGGAGAGGAGGGAGGAGGGAGCGATCCCTCCTGCCTCCTCCCCGCACAGTGAGACCGCAGGCGGGTGCAGCGGCCGCAGCGGCCGCTCACCCGCCTGTAGGAGCGGTCCCGCGGCGCAAGAGTAGCGCACTAGCGCGACGCGTGCGCCGCGGTAATTTAAAGGACCCCCCCCGCCAGCAGGCGGCGGGAGGAATGCCAACTCCCCCGGGAGGGCGGGAGGGGACCCCAAATAGCGGGACCCCCCCCCGCCAAAAACGGGAGAGTTGGCATGTATGAGATATAACATGGCTGTAGACCTATACAGGCCTTAAAGGGGTTTTTGCCAAGAAGTGATATCCTCACCTAACAGGCTGATACTCCCCTCTTGAGCCTTGAAAAAAGGGGTGTTTTGTTTCTGTGTTTAAAAAAACAAGTACCTCCCCTGTGATGTCATCACTCCACCTCCCATGCACACTCTGGAGGCTGATATTCAGTCTCTTTAGTTGAGCAAACATGTTTGGCTGAACCACAGAGGATAACTATATTGTGCACAAGCTATACGGGTTTTGTTTTCTCCCTCTTATCTGCTTAGGAGTAAAGATAAACTCCGAGCAGGCAGCGTTCACTGACTACAGACGGGGGTGGGGGGAGGGGGGGACGCTTGAGCAGGTTTACTGCATGTTTACTCACAGAATTACATTAAAACCAGTGGATTCTCTATACATCAGACAGGCTCTGACACAGAAACAAAGCTAGTGCAGATGCCCAGTAACACTGTTTTTTTCTCCCCCTCCCTTCAAAGCTGGTTCCTGTGTCCTGCCATCAGATAAGAAGTGCAAACAAAGCAAGCTTGCCAGATCAGCTCCTGGTCTTAGCTAATGTAAACAGTCAGGAAACTAAGGGCATCTAAGTCAGGCTGCAGCTT
Organism: Phyllomedusa bahiana; assembly: GCA_025379985.1. Taxonomy (NCBI): domain Eukaryota; kingdom Metazoa; phylum Chordata; class Amphibia; order Anura; family Hylidae; genus Phyllomedusa; species Phyllomedusa bahiana. Next base: position 84,935 of record JAODAL010002993.1, read on the forward strand.
TCAGAGGCTTCACTTTTTTAATCACATATATTTAAAAAAAAGTAATTAAATACCCATTTTGGGGGAACCCACGTCAATATCTTAATACTTGGGCACACTGGACAGTTGTCAGGGGGCCAAAAAAGCATAGAAGTCCCATGATAATCTATGCACCAATGAAAATTTTACAATTTTCTGATCACCCGCCACAACATCCAAATCCCCCCCCAATTTGGCAGAAGAATAAAAAACTGTGACATGTAGCGGAATTGTGGAAGGTAATTAATGGCTAAGGGGTAACAATTGCTGACTGAGTGCAATGTCCATCCAAAGAAAGAGCTGAGACTCATCATCTCCAAAAACATCCTAAACAGGTCCATTTTATTTTACTTACCACAGTGATACACACTCCTTCAAGGGAAATGCAATATTTAAGCTCCTTTAAGCTTTTTTGTTAATTAGGCTCACTATGGGCTACATTTCACAAGGCATTATGGGAAAGGAGCTGAGAAGCTCAAGCACCCTCTATTGAATGTAACAAATCCTCAATTCGCTTTTTGACCCACTGAGTTTTGAGAAAGTAAAAGGGATATTATAAAAGCCAGTATCACCCATCTGCATATAGTTCTGTTTCGGGGTTTTGCCCCTCATCAGTGCAGAGCAGAGCGATATTGACTGGCTGGGTGGGAGGCAATGAGTGGCTCAGAAAGGGGAACATCTCTCCTTAGGGAGAGCACCAAATGGTTTGTAGAGTTTTAAATTGCCTTTTCGCCCTCTACTAAGCATCTGCATATCACAAGGCATTATGGTCAAGGAGCTAATTAGCTCAAACACCCTCTCTTGGATGTAACAACTGAGTCTTGAGAAAGCAAAAGGGATATTAGCCAATCCAGTTTCACTCATCTGCATACAGCGCTGTTCCAGGGTTTTGCCCCTCACCAGTGCAGAGCAGAGCGATATTGAATGGCTGGGTGGGAGGCAATGAGTGGCTCAGAAAGGGGAACATCTCTCCTTAGGGAGAGCACCATATGGTTTGTAGAGTTTTGAATTGCTGTTTTGCCCTATACTAAGCATCTGCCTATCACATAGCATTATGGGAAAGAAACTGAGAAGCTCAAGCTCCCTCTATTGGATGTAACAAATCCTCAACTTGCTTTTTGACCCACTAAGTCTTGAGAAACCAAAAGGGATATTAGCGAAGCCAGAATCACCCATCTGCATACAGCGCTGTTTTGGGGTTTTTGCCCCTCATCAGTGCAGAGCAGAGCGATACTGGCTGGCGCTTGAGCTTCTCAGCTCCTTTCCCATACTGCCTTGTGATATACAGATGCTTAGTAAGGGCAAAAAGGCAATTCAAAACTCTACACACCATATGGTGCTCTCCCTAAGGAGAGCTGTTCCCCATTCTGAGGCACTCATTGCCTCCCATCCACCCAGCCAGCCAGTATTGCTCTGCTCTGCACTGACAAGGCGCAAAACTCTAAGGCCGTGTTCACACGGCTTATTCCCGACGGATTTGTGAGCCGTATTGAGCTCACAAATCCGCCGTGAATAAGGGCGGGATGGGGGCGGGGCCGGAATGGGGCGGGGACGCCGCTCCCGGCCCCATAGACAATGCATTAACTACGGCGCGTCCGCGCCGTAAATAATGTGCATGTCCCTTTCTCCCCCCGCGGCGGATTCGCCGAGCGGGGAGGAGCGACGGATTCCACTGTTCTCTATGAGAGCAGTGGATACCGTAATTGCTGCCGCAGATTGGTGCCATACTGCAGCGCAAAGACGGCGCGCAGTACGGCACAAATCCGCGGCAAAATAAGCCGTGTGAACGAGGCCTAAAACAGCGCTGTATGTAGATGGGTGATACTTTCTTGGCTAATATCCCTTTTGAACTACAATTCAATACCAACAGAGAATTAAACATCCCTTTTGCTTTCTCAAGGCTCAGTGGGTCAAAAAGCAAATTGAGGATTTACATCCAATAGAGAGTTTTTGAGCTTCTCGGCTCCTTTCCAATAAAGCATTGCAGATGCTTAATAGAGGGCAAAAAGGCAATTCAAAACTCTACACGCTATTAGGAGCTGTCCTTAAAGGGGATTTGCCGAGAGACAAAGATTCTTGCCGTTCAGCTTAGCCCAGGCAGAATGTCAACAAATCACGCTGAGTCATGAAGCTGCAGTGGAGAGAGGGAGAGGGAGGGGGCAGTGAGGAATCCAAGGGAGCGTCTCAAAACTTAAGTGAACTAATAAACAGTACAAAAGTGGATTCAATACAGCAAGACACAGAGCCTCAGATGGCACTGTCAGGAGAAACCTTATCTGCTAAGAAGCTAATGTAATGTAAACAAATCACGGAGCAAGAGACAGAGACGCACACAGACACACACAGCCAGAGCACAGAGCCTGCATAAGCGGATCCTGTGACATGTTCACTCAAATAATCAAACTATAACTTGTGAATTCTGTATACTAAAGAGAACACCTATTCTACACAGCAGCTTGAAAGCTTCTTCATCAGATAAAGCAGGGATCTAATAACACTACAGCTAGTTATTCTGTATACAAAAGAAAACATGTTGCTACCCGGTGCCTTAAAAGACCATTCATTTTGCCTGTCATCAGATAAGAAGTTATTCACCCAAGTGCGGCCTTTCAGCTCCTGGGTCGTGACTAGGGGAAGCTTTGTGGTAACCAAGGGGGATTGAGAAATGCTGTAGCTCTCAGAGTTTTCACTTTTTTTAATCACATATATTTAGAAAAGTGATTAAATACCCATTTTGGAGGTTCCCACATCAACATTACATGGTGGCAAAATCCCTTTAATGGGCTACATTTTATTTATACACTTTATTGATGTTATGTGCTTTCTACGTTTATTCTTATTATTATGTTTATGGCAGTAAGTGATACAGGGGCGTTGCTAGGGTCCTAAAACATCCGGGGCCCGGGCCCTCTGTGATAAGTTTTGCTCAGTAGGGCTGGGTTCACACCGCATTTTTCAAGCCACATTGTGAATTGCGGCATGTGTTTTTACAGAGGAGAAAACGTATGTTCCTGTCACTAATTTTATGTGTACTCCACATAGATCTCATCCATCACCTCAGCAGTCACTGTACAGTGAAAATCAGTGATGACAAATTTACTTATTCAAAAGCGCTCACCTACGTATGACAGTGTAATACCTTATAAACAGTCACCAAATAATACAACTATACATGGAGCAAATATACCATATGAATCATTGGTACTAAAACAAAAAACTCCTACAATACCAAGAACCAAATAATACTGCCAGACCATGACCAAATGCCACCACCAAATGTGACTATCAGTTGTACGAAGGTGCTCTACAGACATATATTACCGCCATATAGTTATCATATACTGGTAGATACTAGTTGTATGCAGGTGCTTTGCAGACATATAAGTGATTACACTGCAGTTACATTTAGTGACTCACAGGAGACGTCTTTTCTGATCGGAGTCATTCACTTTCCCTTTTCTTCTCCATCCTGCCCAGACCACTATGACATCTTCTCCCGGCCACGACTCGTCTCTGCAGAATTTACCACACAAACATTCTAGAATCCTCACTTTTCCAGCATCTATATAACAACCTACCTAATGGGGGGTTTATATACCTCTCTACCTAATGGTTTATACACCTCCCTACCTCCTATGCCAGGTGCCTGCTGTGGGGGATGGGGAGTCACCCATCGTTCCTTTACAGGCCCCCATTAGGTAGGTATATAGACCCCCTCCCAGGAGGTAGGTATATACTTTATATGTCCCTACAGTAGGTAGGAATATAGGTTATATGTAGCCCAGTAGGTAGGTATAAAAGTTATATGTTCCCCAGTAGGTATAGGTATATATGTTATATATAGGTAGGTATATAGGTAATAGGGTCCCCCAGTCTTTAGATAGGTTATAGGGTCCCCCAGTAGGTTATATGTCTCCCAGTATATATAATAAGGCCCCCAGTAGGCTATATGTCCCCCACCATATAAAATAGGTCCCCCGGTATACATAATAGGTCCCCCAGTAAATATAATATTGCCACTAGTATATAGAATAGGGCCTCCAGTATATAGAATACCTCCCACAGTATATAGAATAACTCCCCCAGTACATAGAATAGGGCTCCCAGTATATAGAATAGGGCCCCCAGTATATAGAATATCGCTCCCCCAGTACATAGAATACCTCCCCCAATATATAATATTGCTCCCCCAATATATAGAATAGCTCCCCCAGTATATAGAATACCTCCACCAGTATATAGAATAGCTAACCCAGTAAATAGAAGAGGGCCCTCAATATATAGAATAGCTCCCCCAGTATATAGAATACCTCCCCCAGTATATAGATGAGGGCTCCCAGTCTATAGAATAGCTCCCCCAGTATATAGAATAGCTCCCCCCAAATATAGAATTCCTCCCCCAGTATATAGGAGGGCCCCTCGTATATAGAATGGCTTCACCAGTATATAGAATACCTCCCCCGTGTATAGAATAGCTCCCCAGTATATAGAATACCTCCCTCCTGTATACAGAATAGCTCCCCCAGTCTTCTTCCCGACATAGGCGGCGTGACATCATCATGCCACGCAGGCGACATGATTACACTCCTGTTCTGTGTACTCCGGTGAGCTGCAACTCTGCTTGTGGCTCATTGGAGTACTCTGCAGAGCAGGGAGTGGTCGCTGCCTGCTCCGCGGTAGCCTTCAACTGTATGGCGCACATGCAGTTGAAGAGACCGTCGGCGCTCCAGGCCCACAGCAGCGGCCTGGAACCCGAAGATCTGAGGTTCGGGGCAGCAGCAGTTTTATCCAGAGTATTAGTATAGTATTATTGCTATAATACTCTGTCCATGTGAAGATCTTCACTTCCAGCATCCCATGACAATACAACCTTGGCCTCAGAGCAACTAATTTAAAAGTTTCTTCCCATTTCATTGATAATAAGCTTTAAACGTGTAGGCAAAGATAATTAAAACTGTTACTGAATACATTGCTGTTCTGATTTTGTTTCTCGTAAGAGGTAGAGCATATCTTATCTCCTGCTTGTGTACACAAGCTTTTCTAGGTTACTGATCACCTCTCTCTGCTCCATCAGGCTCCAGCAGCAGTGACCGGGATGGTGACATTACTCCCTGTTGTTTGCTATCTGCAAGACGGAGCTTGGTTACATTACTAACTGATAAGCTTTCATTCTTTAGAGCTCTGTAGCCTTCTGCACTGCTGTTTGTAAAACTCCATCACAAACGTCCCTCTAACAGGCTCAGTTAAGAATAGCAGAGCTGATATGCCAATCACTGCTGTAGAACCGCCCACAGCCTGACCAGGAAATGTGAGTCTTAAGCTGCCTATACCTCTGTGAAACTGCATGGTGAAACAACCTCTTTAACCCCTTAACCCACCTGGACGTATGGGTACGTCCTGGTCGCGTTAATAAGTTGTGTAACAGGATCGCAGCCGAATCCCGCTACACAGCCGCCGGGTGTTAGCGGCTAATTGCAGCTAACACCGGCGGTTATAGCTGCGCACTGTTTTTCACTCTGACCGGAGTCCCTGCAGCATAACTGCAAGGATCCGATGCCTGGACATGGCAGCGGGAAGCCTTGTGAAGGCTTCCATCGCTGCCATGTTCTCGTTTTCCCCACTTCCAGCCCAGGCAGGAAGTGGGGAAAACGCCATCTTGGTGCAGCCTAATGCATTGTCTATGCAATGCATTAGGCTGTATTAACGATCGCGCCCCCTAGTGGTGAAGTGCCCTAGGGGGACACTCAGTTAAAGTAAAAAAAAAAAGTTTTAAAGTATATAAAAAATATTAAAAGTTTAAATCACCTCCCCTTTCGCCATTTTATAAATAAAAAAAATAAAATAATAAAAAAGTTACACATATTTGGTATCACCGTGTCCGAAAAAGTCAGATCTATTAAAATTTAACATAATTTATCCCATACGCTGAACACCGTAGAAGAAAAAAAATTCCTAACGCCAAAATTGCGTTTTTTTTGGTCATTTCATGTCCTATAAAAATTGGAATAAAAGTGATCAAAAAAGTCGCATGCATCCCAAACTATAGCGATAAAAAGTACACTTCAGCCCGCAAAAAATGCCCCCTCACTGATGTCTGTAGGTGTTAGTACAAAAGAGTTATTGGTCGCACAAAACGGCGCCGCAAATTTCAAGTATAGAAAATGTTTGACATTTTTTTTACGCCACCAAACCATAATGGAAACCCTACATGTTTGGTATTGCCGGATGCGTAACAACCTGTAGAATACAGATAACACATTATATTTACCCGCAAACATGGTGCATGTACCTTTTTCCACGATTTGCCCCACCTAGAATTTATTTGCGGTTTCCCAGTATATTCTATGGTAATATGAATAACACCATGAGAAAGTACATCTTGTCCCACAAAATAAAAGCCCTCATGTATCTATGTAGCTGGAAAAATAAAAATGTTATGGCTTTCAGAAGGCGAGGAGGAGAAAATGAAGAGTAATATTTTTTCTTTGGAGGGATTAAAGGATTAAGGAGAGAAATGCATTTACAATATATTTATATCCAGTGGATTGTAGGGAGCATCTATCCTTGTATCCTATGTCACCACACTATATAGGACAGCCAAGTTTTATATCAAACTTCTATTATATAGAAAGCCAAACACAATGCACTCTGGAGAGGGTGTGATATAGCGTATTCTTTCTAATAGCTCAGCTTGGCATCCAAGTGAAATGTAACACTGCAGCAGCAACCCTCCCAGCCTGGCTGAAAGCTCCCTTGGCTGTCTCTTCACCGCTGTTTTATAACCTCAGCATTTAATCAGTATATGATTAATTGTCAGCAGTAAAATGTGAAATGGAGGAATCAAACGAAGGAAGAAGAAGCTACAGTTTTTACACCCCAGCATCCTACGTGCAGGTCTATGCAGCGGACCATCCGATCCTACAAAGCCGTATATGGGATCAGCTGTAGGGAAGGTGGGAAGCTTTATGGCAGTTTTGGCCTTTGGGCCTAAAGCTAATACTGTATAATAAAGGAATAGATCATCTCCACTGTCTTCAAGTCATTTGACCTAAAAAGCTATTAATAGAGAGGATGCACCTTTGGAGCCGTCCTCCAGATATCTGTTTAAATAGCAATCCCCTAGTCTGGAATTGCAGAATGACTTGCTTGGCTGTGAGGCAGAGTAATTCAATAGTACCTTGCAGGGTGGAATATTATCTTGCATGTTGTTGCTTTCTATGCAGACTCATGAGCAGACTATTCTCTCCTGTATTTTATATATGGAGCACAGGCAGCTTGCATGTAATCCTAGCACAAAAGACACTTCCAATAATAGACCTATGTCAGGGATCTGCTATTTAATAACTTTTTTAAATATGTTCTTTAAACTGGTTCTAAACTTGTGCTTTTAGCAGTCACTGTTGCCTTCTACACTTTATCATCAAGACATCAAAGCTATTAGAAATAAATGAGGCGTCCCATACCATCTTGTCCCACAAACCGAGCCAAAAATGAGAGGGAGCTTATGCTAATTTTCGCTGTTGAGGAGGTTTCCTGCCAATTTTGGAGATGTTCCAGAGAGAGAGGAGTCCAACATGTTCTATGTTATAGGATTTAAATGTACACATGCCTAATTAGATTTATAACTGGAATCAAGATGGCGAAAGGTACTGCAGATTCTTGCACTTGGTGATTGTAGTATATCTCTATCAGAGGAAGTGATATATCTCCCTTTCTACAGAAGAGCTTGTACCCTTCATTACATTTCAGGACTCTGTGCCATATATTTCCATTCTGTGTTTTCACAAGCTCACTGGGCAGATGAAACCATACCTAGGTGCCACTGCCAATTTTGAGTGCACATGGCTACAGGGTCATCGGATCCTATCCTTAGTTAAAGGGTCTGTATCACCATGTTGTTTTACAGAGCCACAGCCAGCTTCAGACTCATTCTTCCAGGACAGGCTGTGGGCAGATCTACAGCAATAATTGGCATCTCAGCTCTGTAATTCATAGCTGATCCTGTTACAGTGAAATGAGTGCAGGAGGCTTGTAAACTATAGTGCATAAAGCTACACAGCTCTAAAGTAAGTAATGCTAAGAAGCTCCATATTTCAAAATAATTGAATACAGCAGGAAGTAATATCACTATCCCAAATACTGCTACAGCTTTTACGAGCAGAGAGAGGTGGCCGGTGACTAGGAAAGCTTGTATATACAAGCAGTACATTAGAACTGCTCCTAACTCTGAAGACAAGCAAAATCAGAACAGCAATGTGTTTGGTAATAGGCTTTATTTATCTTTGTCTACATGTTTAAAGATAATCAATTAAACGGGAATACCACTTCAAGATATAATTGGCCTTTTAATGAAGTCTGTAGAGGAAAGTTGTCCTGACCGGGACGTATTTCAGCCATATATGCCAACTCTCCCGCTTTTGGCGGGGGTCATTATTTTACTTTATTTTGAGAAATTGTATGTTTATCCTCAAATTTCAACTGAAAGCTTAAATGAGTAGTATATTTATATATGTAGATATACACTACTGAGAAAAAGTTAGGGATATTTAGCTTTTGGTTAAATCTTAACTTTAGAATGCACATGTCCAACTAGTGTTTCATTACGTTTTGCACAATTTGCTGTTCTATAACAGGGAGCTTAATGGCAAAATTCACAACAGACCGCACTGATGTAAGTGGTTATGAATGGTCTGGTGTGACACTTGGTTGCCTCTTACCTCCCTTAAACGTGCCTGGAGTTGTGTGGCATTCATCATCTGGTTCCGCAGGGCATTGTTTACAATGAAGCGGTCATCAATGTGTGATGTAGCCAAAGAACGTCCACTTCTTTGTCTTTCTGTAACTCTTCCAGTCTCTGTTGCAACCTGCTGATGACACTGTGTGACACTCTAAGCTCAATGGCCACTTCTGTCTGAGAGCATCCTGCTTGAAGTCCTGCAAAAAGTACTAAAACACTGAACAATTGGACATGTGTATTCTAAAGTTAAAAGATGGTCTCAGTGCGTTTAAAAAAAAAAAATCAACTGTGCTTTTTCCTCCTTATCAACTACAGACACCACGGCAGAAACCCGACAGTCCCATTGTAATTACAGTAATAGGGTCTATCGGGCGTCGTCAGTGTCCGTTGTGAATGGAACCCATGTTGTCAGGTTTTCGCCTCTGCAACGAAGGTTCAGAACGGATGTGAACCAGGCCTTATAGGTAGAAGTAATTGTATTCTTTTTATAAAAGGCTTATTTAATTCATAATAAACCTCCATTGTAATAGCTCCTTCACTCATCCTTGTTATGTGCTGTTTCAGTACGTATAGACAACATGGATATGTACTGAGAGGCTCCTCCACACTATGGGCCACATGTATGAAAACTGTCTAGGTCTAAAACTCACTTTGTTGCCCACAGCAACCAATAAAATTGCCCCTATCATTTCATGTGGTGCTCTGGAAAAATGAGAGGGGAGCTCTGATTGGTTGCTATGGGCAATAAGGAAAGTCTTAGACCAAAACAGTTTTCATACAAGTGGCCCCAAAATGTCTATGTATTTTTTATTTTTTTGGCTGCATGGTATTGCAAGCTATAGTTTCTGGCTCTGCAGATGGAAGTTCAGTATGGTTGATATTTTGTAGCATTCTACATTATAAAGGCAGGGATACAGCACTCTGTTGAACTATATCAATGCTGGTCTTGTCTCTTGGGAGCTTTGCAAGTACTTATATCAAGTGCATTAAATCAATGCAGAATGCTATTTTTGTATCATATTAAAACAATCTCTTCTCCTTTATCTTCTTGCAGATGGCTCGTCTCAGAGGGCACCTCTTGCTCCGCCGTATGCTGTGGTCCTTATCTCTTGCTCTGGTCTGCTAGCCTTCATCTTCTTGCTCCTCACCTGTCTCTGTTGCAAGAGGGGTGATGTTGGATTCAAGGTAAGATGTGAGACTACACTAAATATAACAAAATCATGAAGACAACAGAAGACCAGTAGGGAGAGAACTATATAAAATGTGGGCACAATTATTAGACAAGTTGTGATTTTGAGCACTATTATTGAACAAATACAGAGCAGTCGCTGAATCCAAAATGTTAATAAACCTCAATCCTGAATATTTAAGAAAGTAAAAGTGTCAAGGAACAGGGTGGCACAAAGAAAGAATATCGATGGCACAGGGAGGGCAGAGAAATAGATCTCACTGTCAACTTCAATTATGTGCCAGGGAAAGGGTAAACCACGCGCAGTAGGGGTCTCTGGGGCACAATCCATCTCGGACACACACTTCCGACACCACCTTTTTCTGTGCCCCACAGGGGTGACCAGGGTTACGCCCTACAACAACAGCTCACACTGGGCACTCATGCAGTCTACACTACCACATGTTCCATACACCCAACAACACATACACTGCCACCACCTTTCAAGAAAGTGAAAGGAGTATACATACCAGTCATGTGGACGAGCAGCCACTTAAACTCTAAAGAGATTATTGGGATTCATAAGGGCAACAATACAGAACTAAAAGGGGTTTTCTCACTTCAAAGATTGCCTTTCAATATAAAAGGACAGCTAAATTAAGACTTTTCCTAAATACATTGTTCAATAGATTTAACTTTACTCATGAGATAAGAGACATTGCATGGGCTTTGAAGTGCACACTAGTTTCTATGGCATCCTGCATACCAGTCCATATTCTTCTGTTATCTGATAAGCTGAGAGAGCAGTAAGCAGGGAGTTACCTGATCTCATGCACTTGTCAAGTAATGGCTCTGCTAGAAGTTGAATATGCTTATCACTACTATAGAAGCACCCACAGCCTCAGGAGACAGAATGAGTGAAAACTACTTTTGAGTCAGTGAAACAGCCTAATGAGAAAACCATTTTTAATATAAAGGTTTAGTGCTTAATTACAAGAATTACAAAATAATAGACATACATAAAAAATGTTCACAACACTATACAAGCGAAAGGGATAAAATAACAAAAAACAGACCCTTTCCAATTAGACTGGCTAAAAATCTGGCTTAGGAGTACAGCCAAACTGACAGACCTACTAATGGTGATAAATCCTGGCTCTGACAATGGTCTTTCATACCCCAAGGTGTTTTAAGGAAACTCCTCATCCCCTTATCTTGCTTAAAGGAGTTGTCTCCCTACAGAGTTTCACAGAATGCATGAATGAAATACTCTGTCACTTCCTGGTTCAGACTGACTCATTTGCATACAGCTCCTTGCTTTCAGTTGCTAATTAGATCAGATTAGCTAAGCAGCTTTTCAAACTGCTCTCAGAAGGCTTTATCTGACCCCCAAAACAAAAGCCCTAATTACAGTTCTGTTTATTTTACATAAATCAAGCTTTTTACTGCTCAGCAACATGGACACTGCCTGGACCTGTGTGATGACATCACTCACTGTTATCTCATTGAACAAACAGCAGGGGGAGAATTGTTTACAGGTCAGTTACTGAGGGAACTGAAATAGCCAGTGAGGTCATAAATTCACTTGTATCTCCTTAGGGAAAACAGAGGAACAAAGCAATATATTTGGAAAATGTCTTTATTTTGTGTTCCCTACAATTTGAAAGCTATTCTTTGTAGCGAGACAACCCCTTTAAGTCACAGAAGGTGATGGCAAATTACATGCAGGGGACACTAAGGAAGTCATAATTCCAGCTTCTGTCATAACTCCTCATGGGAGTCTCCTATCCAGATATCAGGTTCCCACGTATGAATTTACCAATTCAGGCATACTATATTCAAATATGAATAGGACAGACTCATAATTTGGCCCAATGTCCATCTCCAAGTCGAAAATTCTTGCATACAAGGTAGGAGGGTTTCTTGGTAATAATCTTAAGAGTGAGTTATGGAAAACATTGATTATGGCCAAGATTTGTTTGATGTATCATTTTCCATTATCTCATTCCTTGTACTCAGCTACCTAAGGGTCCTGGTGACGGTTAGTCTGACTTGCATTTATCCTTCTCCCACTTCACATCACTAATCAGCATGGCTGCCAAAAGGACCCCTTAGGACTGCACAGGCTAAATAACCCCTCTCAGGAATCAATGCCACTAGAGGTCAAAGTGTAGGTCTGTGCATGCTACCGATCCAGCTACAGGCCCATCCATCTGATCCATCAAGAGTCACTCTCATCTCATCAGTCCATAAAACCTTAGAAAAATCTGTCTTCAGATATTTCTTGTCCCAGTCTTGACATTTCAATTTCTGTGTCCAGTGTTGGTCGTATTCATCCTTCCTTACCTTGACCATGTCTCTGAGCACTGAACTTCTGAGCCCTGCAGGGAGGTTGCAGTTCTGGAACATGTTAGCATTGGAAGATAATGGCTTCCTTATCACTTCATGTTTGATCGGTCTCAAATCTCAGGCAGTTAATTTTTTTTTCCCAACACATTTCTTGCAACCCTGCTGACTAGTTGCAACAAAACATTTGTTGGTTCTATGATGGCCCTCCCCTCCCTTCAGTATCTTAGTAGCTTCAGGAGTGCTGTATCCCTCTGAAAGACTTTATACAATTTTTGAGTTTTCAGAATCAGTTAAATCCCTTGTTTGCCAAATTTTGCTTGACGAAAACAGGGTGTCTAGTTATTATGCACACCTTGATATAACGTACTGATGTACTAAAGCCTCACTCTCCCTCATTACACAAAGACACATCACCTGATACGTTTCATCCAACGAGCCTTTATACAGCGTGGAGCTGAAATAAATGCATACAAATGATGATATGGTCAAAATACTCACTTGCCTAATAATTGTGTACACAGTGTATTTGTAGGCTCCAATAAAATTATATTACGGAAATATTTATAGGTGTTGCATTTTTATGACTTTGCCTTTTGTCTGTACCACAAACAAGACAGCTCTTAATTAGATTAACAATCATTATCCCTAGCACGTTCCTTCATGATCGAAGGCATTCTGCAGGAACCCTCAAAGTCTTTAAAGGGGATTTATCGCTTCATCAGTTCATCTGTTTCATTGAACTTTCAGTTTCTCAGCTCCTCAAATCCAGGGGCGTTTCTTCCCGTCCCAGCTGGGTATTTCTTAATTGAAGGGGGATGACATCATCCCCCCCTTCGCTGTTCATGCTCGCTCCCAAGTCAGTGTGTTTGTTTGAGATCAGTGGGAGGGGATAGCACATCTCTGCCCTTCCCCTGCTATCTGTCTGAGTCCACATGTCACTGTGTCGTTCCTCTCCCTATGCAGTCTTATTTTGTAAGAGCTGTTTGTTTACATATCACAGCACTGCATTCAGTCTAGACAGTCTTCTATGAACTCAGAGCACTGATCTCTTCTCCTCTCACAGCTGGAGGTTTGTTACAGTTGAATCCAGTCTTCTATGATCTCATACAGAGCAGCACAGATCTGTCTCCTTTCTATGTTTACATGCAGCAGCATTAGGCACAGAGCACAATTCTGCTGTTTTCTGAGTGTAGAAGCAGCTGCAGTGTTACTGTGCAGCTGCTGGCTGTGCAAAGTGAAATGTTGCCGACCCCTTATTCAGAGGCAGGAATGCGCGCTCCCGTGAATATGACCAGGGGCTAGAGAGAATGTAAATTAGCAGAGCCGTCAGCCAATGAAATGAAAGGAGGAGGAATCCAACCAGCACTGGGGAACAGTGTTTACAGAAAACGAAGATAAGGGAGACAGTGAAAACAAGACAGCTATGCATATGACATCCAATTGCAAAGTTGCTTGTTTTCACTGTCCCCTTATTCTGAAGACCATTTAATGTAATGATAAAACCCCTTTAAAATAAAGGCTATAGCATTTGATTAAAAGGGTTCTTCAGTCGAAATGTTCTAAATAATCTCTGCCAAAGTTAGGCACTTTCAGTGTCAGACTGGGGTGCCTGGGGTTTACCCATGAGGTTGATTTTGGAGACTCACCAGTGGAATTGAATCTGAGAGGCCACAGGTGGAGTTGATTCTTGAGATCCAGCCTACAGTTACTGTATATGACTGCACATACTGCATATGTGACTTGCACTTTGCCTCAGGTTTTCTGCTTATTTTTCTCAGGCTTTCTCTCTATAAAGCAGCCCTAGTCCTGCCATGTACAGTAAGACTAGGTCTACACTGCATTGGACAAAAAACTTACTGAAACCAAATCCTAAAATCGTTCATAAAACTGAGTTTTTTTGTCCAGTGCATGTCAAAACAGCGTTTTGCATTTTTTTTACACATTTTTAGCTCCTTTTCTGCATATTTTTGGAGTGTTTTTTTTTTTTTGCAGACATGCACAGCATTATTATTGCTGTGGATTTCTCCAAAAAAGGTGCCAAAAAATGTCTGGTGCTTTACATAGACTTCAGTACTAAATTTTTTGCCCTGCTCTGTTGTTTTTTGTAACAAAAAGGAGCAGAAAAAAAACGTTCTGTGGAGACTACAGAACGTTTTTACTATTAGGGTGCGTTACCACGGCAAAGACTAAATAGGTATTTTGTCTTTTTTTGTCATGTAGGGAGGTGGCTTTTGTCTGCGGTTTGTGGATTCAAGTCCTCCCCTTTCACACCCACATGTTCATGTTTTGCCCAAAAAACGGGCGGAAGAATTACCAAGTTTTTTGTTACGCCGGTGATGTAAATAAATGTCCGGCAGAAAATCCTTTCAGTGGGGACTGCTGCATGGATTTGCTATTAAGTCTGTGGGGGAGCGTTGCATGTCGGTTTTCAGACGGTTTCTAAAACTGCAAACCGTCTGGAAAACTGACAAATAACCTGTGCCGTGAGGACAAGCCCTTATAGTCTGGGACCTCTTTTCAGTAATTTTTTTCTGCATTTTTAGAAAACGGAAAACCTTGATAAAACAGCCGTGTTTGTGTGCTGTGTAGACATAACCTAAGCCCACAATGCCCAGGTGCTGTCCTAGGATTTACCCTACTCCCCTGTGGGCCAGTACAAGGCTTGGCACTATTGTAATATATTTTCATTACATTTTTATTACATTTTCTGCAGTTCTGCATCTTCTGTCTGCTGACAGGAAACTCAGTTGTTCACAGGAAACAACTCTGTGTCAAGCTCAGGAGTTTATGTGACCAAAGGGATTTGTTTTTTTTTTTAGAACAGTCTTTGCAGTCAAACCTTTAGTCTTTCCTCCCAAGGCTTTCAACATGAGGGAGGAAACAGGGGGTTGTACTCACACTGAGGTTACACAGATCCTGGAGCTTGTAATTTAACCCTTTCCCGACATAGCACGTATGCATATGCCCTAGCAGGAAGTGCGTTCCCGCAAATGGACGTATGCATACGTTCCAACAATGGTGCGGGCTTGTGGGCGAGCCGCGCATGGTCGCGACATGGGACCAGCGGTAAATTACCGCTGGCCGCATGCCGTATCACCAGTAGCCGGAGTGAGCTCCTGCCGTGGGTGATTAACGCTTCATTATCGCAACCTGTCATGGTTGCGATAATGAAGCCGCAGGCAGGAGGAGGGAGCTCCTCCTGCCTGCTCCTGTCGGCTGCCGCACTGTAGTGCGGCACCGATCTTCTGCCTGATGGTCCTAGGAAGTGAACGCACATCCCGGCAATCTTGTGGGCGGGAGGGGGGGGGGGGGGGGGGGGGGGGGGGGGGGGGGGGGGGGGGGGGGGGGGGGGGGGGGTCCCGGCCATCCAGACAATGCATTGTAGGGCGTGGTGAAAGAGTAGTATTTCTGGGTGATCGCAGTAACGACGAATCACTTTTTGGAGTGGTTACGTAATTGTCGGGTTGCCCGTATTAAGCATCGCGTACGTGCGCCTGCCTTCTAACAGAAATCTGATGATTGCTGTTAGAAGAAAAAGTAAAAAAAGTGTAAAAAAGTAAAAATAAATGTTAAAAGTGAAAAAAAGTAAAACACAAACACAAAAAATAAAATAAAAACACGTACACCGCCCTTTTCCCCTTTAGAAACACCAATCACCCCAAAAAAGATCAAAAATAAATAAATACCCATATTTGGTATTGACACGTGCGTAACGACCCACCCTATACATCTCTCACATTAGTTAACCCGCCCGGTGAACACCGTAAAAAAAAAAAAAAAAAAAAACAGTCACAGAATTGCATTTTTTGTTCATCCCGTAGCACATAAAATGGAATAAAAAGCGATCAAAAACTCATATAAACTTCAATGTTGTACCAATTAAAACGTCCGTTCGACCCGCAAAAAAATTTCCTTACACAGCTCTGTATACGGAAAAATAAAAAAGTTATGGCTCTCAGAAGACATCGATGCATAAATATTGTTTTACACAATAAAACACTTTTTAAATTTTTTTTTTAAAGTGCTTCAAAATAAAAAAAAAAACTATTGGGTATCGCCGTAATTGCATTGACCACGAGAGTAAATTTAACTTGTCACGGATACTGCGCGATGAGCGCTGTTAAAAATAAATATAAAAAACACTACTAGGATTGCAGTATTTTCTTCACCCTTCCTTCCAAAAAATGGAATTAAAACTGATCAAAAAGTTTTGTCTCCCCAAAAATGATACCAATAAAAACGTCAACTCATCCCACAAAAAACAAGATCCAACACAGCTCCGTACACCAAAAAATAAAAAAGTTATGGCTCTCAGACTATGGCGATGCAAAATCGTGTTTTCCTTTTTGAATAAAATTGTTTTTATTGTGTAAAAGCAGTAAAACCTATAAAAAGAAATACAAATTGTGTATCGTTGTAATTTTATCGACCTGCTGAGTAAATCTAGCATGTCATTTATACCGCAAGGTGACCGCTGTAAAAAATAAAAATAAAAAAACACTACCAGGAATGCTCTATTTTGTTCAAAATGCCTCGCAAAAGCCTTAATAAAAAGTGATCAAAGCATCATATGTCCCCCATAATGGTACTAATAAAAACGTCAACTCATCCCAAAAAAACAAGCCCATAATCAGCTCCGTGCACAGAAAAATAAAAAGTTATGGCTGTCAGAATAGGACAACATAAAAACGCAATTTCTTATAGACCTAATTCTATTGTGTAAAATTAATAAAACATAAAAAACTATATAAAATGTATATTAATGCAATTGTACCGACCCCCAGAGTAAAGTTTTCCTGTCATTTATCCCGTTCGGCAAACACTGTAAAAATGAAGCCCAAAAAACAATGGCGGAACTGCGTTTCCCCCCTCCCCCCCATTTTCATAGCCCAATACTAAAAAATACTATGGACCACCTGTACACCTAAAATGCACAGTACACCCCTAGATGAGATCCATGAGGGGTGTTGAATCCAAAATGAGGCGACTTCTGGAAGGTTTCACCTGTTCTGGTACTTTGGGGGCTTTGCAAATGCGACATGAACCCACCGAAATCTACGTTCCAAAAGCAAAATAGCGCTCCCTCCCTTGTACGCCCTGCCATGCGCCCAAACAGCAGTTTACACCCACATGTAGGGTATTGCCGAACTTGAAAGAAATTATTTAACAAAATTTGGGATGCTCTTTTTACAGTATTCCTTGTAAAAATTCAACATTTTCAGCTAAAATTGCAGATTGTTGGGAAAAAAAAGTTCATTTTCCCAGCCTAACGCTAAAAATTTTTGTGAAACACCTGTAGGAGGTTAATATACTCACTACACCCCTGGATATATTCCTTAAGGGGTGTAGTCTCCAATATGGGGTCTTTTTAGGGGAGTTTATTAAGTTTTAGCCCCGTAGGGTGTCCGCAAACCTGAAATGGCGCCTAATTAAAATTGTAGTGAAAATGATGAGACCCCAGAGTCTGGTAGGTGCACCTCCTATTCTGGGGCTTGTGGTTGAGCCAAATAGCGCACTAGGGCCACATATGGGATATCTCTGAAAACAGCAGAATCTGGGGAATCAATATTAAGTTGCATTTCCCTGATCACATTTACCGAGTTCTTGTGAATAATGGCTGAAAATTGAAAATCTGCAAAAAAAAGTGAAATTTTAAATTTCACCTCCCCTTTGCTTTAATTTCTGTGAAACACCTAATGGGCTAATAAACTTCCTACATGCTGTTTTGAATACTTTAAGGGGTGTAGTTTCTTAGATGAGGTCATTTATGGGGGTATCTAACATACAAGCCAATCAAAATCACATTAGAACTGGAATGGTCCCTAAAAAAAATGTATATTGCAAATTTTCTTGAAAATGTGAAAATTACTACTACATTTCTAAGCTCCCTAATATCATAAATAAAAAAAAGACCTTTAAAAAAAAGATGCCAACCTACAGTACACATATGGTTGATGCTAGTTATAAGCTATTTTGAGTGGAATAACTATCTGTCTTACACGCAGAAATTTTTGAAGTCTGAAAATGGTAAATTTTTCTTATTTTCACGATACTTTGATATTTTTCACAAATAAACAAGTGAATTTTTGAATCAAAATTTCTTACTATCATAAAGCACAATGTGTCCCGAGAAAACAATCTCCGAATCACATGGATAGGTAAAAGTGTCAAAAAGTTATTGTCACATAAAGTGATACATGGCAGATTTAAAAAATGGGGCTCTGTCAGAGAGGCCAAAACTGGCTCTGGCGGTAAGGGGTTAAAGAGCAAAGGTAAACAGGGAATTCAGCTGCTCAGCTGCAGAGAAGGGAGGCTACATACAGAATAGGAACAGTTCAAATTAAGTTGGAACACATCACATAAAGAAGAATAAAGACTCAGGCAAGCAATTTAAGATCTTTATTTTTTGGTTTGCTACATAATCCCCTTGATGCTGTTCTCCTTTAAAAGTTTTTCCTAAATGGAAGTGCTCTTCAGGCTGTCTACACGGCAACTGTAAAATGCCATTGGAAATCCAACGGCATTTTACATTTGCCGCACTGCGGTTTTTGCCATGAGTTAACGTCAAAAACCACTGTTGGTTTTCGGATTTTGCCAGCCCTTGTACATAGAACTGTACTAGAATATGCTGTAAAACGGCGGATTATAGAACATGTTCAATAAACTGGCGGTTTGGAAATCCAACAATAGAAAATCCTTGCTGTGTAGACTAGAGCTTGGATTTTCTATTGTGGTCTATGGGCACTGGTTACAGTCAGATTCTAAATACTAAATCTGCTTAACCCCTTAAGCACCAGGCCTAAAAAGGCTTTAATGACCATTTAAATTGTTTTAGTTTTTGCTTCTCTGCGTTTCAACAGTTGTTACTTTTTTATTTTTTAAGTTGCGCAGTTGTATGAGGACCTGTTTTATGCAGGAGAAGTTGTATTTTTTGGGGGGGCTTAGTTTAAGTTTACAAATAAATTTCTGCAGAATTTTTACATATTTTAAAAGTTTTAGTTCTTTTAATAGTTTTTTTTACACTTGTCACGAGTGGTCCCGCAGCCGTGGGTTGGGCTGTGGGCGCACCCGTGTCCTGTCTGTGTCCCCCTGCTCCGGGGACGAGTGGCGCCGTGGTCCGCAGGTCGGGCCGCGGGCGCACTTGCTTCCCCGAGAGCCTGGACTTACCTAGCCGCGCTCATGTCCACGCGCGGCTCTCTGTCGGCAGCAGTAAATATTCGTGCCCCCTAGTGCGCGCGGCAGTTCTTTGAAATTTAAAGGGCCAGCACGCCAGTAATTGGTTAATCGCTGGCCGCTGGTCATATATATTGGTTACCGTCCCTGCACTTCCTTTCTGGATCTATTGTGCCCATAGCCTCTAGAGAAAGCCTTCAGAAGTGCGTTCTGTTGTCTCTACCGTGTTCTGACCTTCTTGCTACGTCTCTTGACCACGAACCTTTGCCGCCTGCCCTGACCTACCGCCTGTCCCCGACTACAACTTCGCCTTACGATTCTGTACCACACTCACCCTTGGCTGCCACCGCAAGCAAGTCACTTCAGTGGAAGCGACCTGGTAGTTTCCTGCTGCAGCAAGTCCAACCCACTTTGCGGCGGGCTCTGGTGAAAACCAGGTTCTACATGGATTATACCATCGCTTGCGGTGGTCCATAAGATCCACTACCGCTGTCCGTAACAACACTACTCACATTTCACACTAAATGACACTAAATAACAGGTTATTACAGTGATGTAGATACCTAAAATGTGTAGGGTTTTTTTGTGTAATGAATGCAAAATGATTTTTTATTAAATATTTATTTTTATTTATTATTTATTTTACTTTTTTCATACTCTTATGTTTTTTTGTATTAATTTTTTTAAAATCCCATTAAAGGATATCTAAACACATTTTTTTTTTTTTACACATAGTAATGCATTAGCATATTCATGTATGCCAATACATTACAATCTGTGTCATACTAACACAGGCAGCAGTCAGGTCAGGACACAATGTGCCCTGGCTGCAGGCTTGTTATACAGACAGCACTGTGGCAACTCCAGGTCCCCAAGGCTGACTGTACAGATATTCCCTGGGCTCCATAGAGATACTGGGAGTCCCGATCACCCGATGGAACTGAATGTCCTTTGATTATGCCGCGGTCATGAATCATGGCAATCAAAGGGTTAAGCCCCGGGGATCGGAGGTTTCCTCCGCTTCCTGAGACTGATCTAGGAACATAGCTGTTAACTACAGCTCTATTCCTAGCACAGCTGTGGTGCTGGGAGCTGCAAAACTTCTCTGTGTGTAGCGAGGTCTCTAGACCTGATGTCTATAATCGGTGGGAGCCCGTTAAGGGGTTAAAAATCCAAACAAAAAACAGTGCATTGGAGATATGGCCTAAGGGAGTGCAATACAGCCTCATTCATTTAACTAGACTTGTCCTACAGTCCCCTACACAGAAGCTGCTGCTGCCATGCAGAGAAAAGCAGTGATGAAAGCAACAGTGATTGCCCCTGGATCAGACATTGACATTCAAAAAGTGATGGCATTTCCAGGAAATAGAGTTTCATGTTGTGTAATGGGAATAACTCTTTAATGAGAGAGTTCAGAGTTTTCCACAAATGTTTTCAGCAAAGATTGATTTTAAAGAGAAATCCTACTCCCCACTGAAAATAGGCACATTATAAAGTATCCATTAGATTGATACACACTATAAAATAGTATATGTCTCAAAAGTGCTGTCTAGCTAAAGCTGAGCATACTTTACGTAAAAAATGGAGTCACATTGATTTTTCACAAAGTAGACAACATTCTCATCCAGAAGGATTTCATGCTTATCCAGCAAGATTTAAGAATGGTCTAGTTAATGAAATTATGTTCAAGCTACATCGAATTGCAGATCTTCAGTTCATATATGAATTAGAAGCTTGGACTGCCTTTTAAAGCTCTGTTCACACTAGCTTATCGGTTTAACTCATACATAAAACCATAATGCACTTCCAGATCTGTAAAAATGTCATGCATCCCTTTGCATCCAGCTGACTTACTGACTGAATCTACAAAAAAGTTTCTTCATCAGATATGTAAATGAAGCCTAAAGGTCTGTTCACACCAAAACCATCTTAACAGCAGTATGGACCCTTTCGCATAATTCGGCCATGGACCGTGATCTGTTCAAGATGGATCACAGTCAGAGGATGTCTTCAGACACTTTATTACATAAGATGTTTACTGCCATTACACATGTGTCTGATCAGGTCCTTGACCACTTAACCAACAAGTTGCAATGTCATTATAGTACACATTTACAAGTAGTGAGACCCCTGCAGGCCACACAGCATATAACATATTGCTACAGGCCCTGCCCAAATACATGACTTCACACCATGTTGCATCTCATGCCTATATCTCTTGTGGTGTCCCAAGCACACCCATATCATTACACCGCATATGTTGAGACACTCTGTTGATGACTTTTAGGCAGCATGTGGCCTACACGACTATTGGCAGGGCAGGGTCATAAGGGTATGTTCACACGGCTTATTTTCTCGCATAATTGTGCACGATTTTGCCGCGTATTAAGCGCAACACATGGAAAAATGCACGCCACAATTACGGCAATTCATAGCTCTCACAGAGAGCTCTGGATTATGCGTCATCCCCCTGCATGTACAATATGATCGTATCATACGCCTGGGGAGAGAAGTGACATGTCAATTGTTAGCAGCAAATACGAGCCGCTGACAGTGCATGTATATGGGGCCAGTGCTGGGCTGGCCCCTGCTTGCTTTGGAATTATGCGCTGATCAGTGCGTGGTTCCAAAATACCCGGCATAAGCCGGGGAATATACACTAAGAATACACAAACTAATTGCCCTGGTTCACACTGTAGATTTAGGGGCAGAAAGCATGTGGTTTCCACCCTGAAATCAATATGCTTTCTGCACAGAAATCCACATGAAATTTGCTATAATAAAAAAATCTTCCCATTATATATTTTTTCACACAAATTTTGTAATCTGCATTGTTAAAAATTCCTTACAGATTCCGTGTGGAATAAGTGACACATCAAAAAAACAGGACATAGATTAGCCCCAATGAATGTGACTAATCTGAGTAATAATTTTCTCTGAAATCCAGTGCACAAAAAATAAAATCCGCTGCAGAAATCTGTATGGGTTTCTGCCACAGGTTCGCGTCATAGGCCATGTTCATACGACTTAATTACAGGGCGTTATTACGACCCGCAATTACGCTGTGTGGACGGGGGCGGGGCGGGAGCGGGGGCCGGCACCTCGCCGACCCATAGACTATCATTACTAGCGGCGCGTACACGCCGCTAGTAAATGACATGTCACTTATCTCCCTCCGTGGCGGATTGTGCGAGCAGGGAGAGGAGACGTAATTCATAGTTCTCTATGAGAACTGTGGATTACCGTAATGACTGGGACGGATTTCAGACGGTAATTCGCGCAGTACGCCGCGAATTACAGGCTGAAAGACATGCCCAAATAAGCCGTGTGAACATAGACATATATAATAATCCTCTGTGTTAACATTTTTCTACATTGTGCACAGAATAACTGTTGTTAGTGAAATCATATATAGAGGGTTAAAATTTCAGATTCAGGTTGGTTCACTTCTATTTTTCCAGACAGTAAAAGAAAGTGCATCATTCATTTAATTATGAACCTTCTTATTTCTTTATGGAAAAAGGCTGGTGCTTGATCACATGATTTTTTTGCGATTGCCAGAACATTTTAGTTTGAATATGAAACTCGAAAGTCGTGGTAATGAAATACAAAGGAGTTAGAACGGGCTTCCAGAACATTTGACCCGCGGGCCACTTGCTACCCACCAAAGGATTTCTGCAGTCCACAAACTAGACCACAATGGAACTTGTGCAAACTCTGCCCTAAAATGGGTGTCATCCGCCAGACCGGGTGCGTTGCTGGGCAGTTTGCAGTGGTCCAGGGGTATTCTTGGATAATATTGTGGCATACCCATGCAGTCTGGGAGCATTCCTGGGATGTTCCTGAGCAGTTTTGACCCCCACCTCCTGCCAAGTTGTGCAAGTCTGGAGTAGAAGCTTGATATGAGGGCTCTATTCACATCACTTTTAGGTCATGCAAGTGAAGTAGATAAGAATTAGATAGAAATTTATGAATTAGCATACACGTTATTTGTTTTTTATGAGGGTAACAAGATAGTTTTTACTTATTCTCATTAAAATGCAGAAAAATGGAGAAATACATAATGCACAAAATAGCACCCATATAGACAGTACAAATATGGAAATATCCTAAAGTGCCTATTAAGGAGCATTGAACATAAGCCCACATAAGGTGCTTTAAACTGTCTACATAAACAACAGTTCTTAAACACCATGTGCATAAAATATATAAAGGCAACAAAGGATAATAACCATATTACGTGCACCCCAACATACATTTTGCCCAGTGCTTTAATATTCCTTAAGATAATATGGGTGCAGGTTATGCTTCAATGCTCCTTATTAAGCACTTGAGGATATTCCCATGTTTGTACCTCTATACGGGGACTAATAGTGCTTTATGTATTTTTTCATTTGTTCATATTTATCTGCATTTTAATGTGAATTAATAAAAATGATAATTTTACTCCCATGCTGTGTGTTTTTGTAAGTATATATTGTAATTGTTTGTACACATAGGACGACATGTATGAACGGGGCTGCGCTAAAAGTCTGGCGTCTTTTCAGCCCGTAAACTAGCATTCCCTGGCATTATATTTTTAACCAGGTGCACTCCAGTATTAGGCGCATTACATAGCGCCCGCGGCACTTTGTAATACGCCTGAGATCGGGGGCGTACTGGAGGCAGGTCGCACTACAACCGTACTAAGCTACACATTTATGGCTTTAGCATGGCAAATCCAGGCGCATTACTCCTGGAACAGGTAGACCAATTTAAAACTGGTTTACCTGAGCCAGAAATGGCGCTTATTAGCAAGAAAGCGCTAAATCTATGACCCGCAGTAGAACAGGTTAATAGATTCAGGTGTGTTCTACGCTACAAAGCGCCATTTCTGGCTCATGTAAACCACTTATAAATTGGTCTACCTGTTCCAGCAGGTAGACCAAAATAAATGGCGCCTGGGCGGCAAAAATCATGCATGTCAACCATGGGGCGACATGTCACAATACACAAGCGCCATTTTTTGGGTCTTTTTTTGCGGCAAAAATACTCTTGATGCCATATTCTCGCTGTAAACGAACTGTAATATATCAAAACTAGACGCATTATATGCCGCTCACGACACATTGTAATGCGCCTAAAAAGATGAATTACATATAGTAGTAATGATACGCTGTGCGCCTCCATAATGCAATGCGCCTATTGAGGCACATTACATACACTAGTAATGATACGCTATGCACCTCCGTTACGCTGTGTGCCTCGAAAGCGCATTACTTACACTAGCAATGATACGCTATGCGCCACGATTGTGCAATGTGCCTGTTTAGGCAAATTAAGTTTACTATGCAAGGTATACCAGATGCCAGATTTTTGAAAGGATCGTACTTTCAGGCGCACTTTACACTGATTAAATGCACCTAAAAACTGCCGCGGCGACACCAAATTTTGGACATGTTGCCCACAATTCATTTTGTAGATAGGTGTGCTACTTTTTTATGAGGGTTTGCATTGAAGGAATATATCTAGAAAATGTACTGTTCTGTTACATGTCATCTTCACAGGTCTCCTTTTTTGAGGTGGGAAGTTTTATTTTTCTTCTCTTTTTTCAGATGTATGCAATTGTTTTTATGTACACATCCAATCTAGCCATTGGCTTCTATTGTATAATACACTTCAGTCCCTTGAAAGGGCGGCGCCATAAGGACTCTACTGGCACTACTCCTGTCAGTGGCCCTGATCACATACTATAAAAAAGGGTACATGCTTTAGCTGTGTGGGACCCGGAAATGACTTATGGCAGCCCTGCCTTGAAAACTGTATGAATTGCAAAAATAAATAAATGGTCTGCCTTTCTAAAATGTCTGTGTACAATCAATTAGACGCTGTGTCTGAGCTGCTGATTTTGTTATTAGTGCCAGGGCGAGTGTTTGTGATGTTTATGCCAGGGATGCCAATCCTTCGTTTTACTATGAAAAAAGGGGGAGGATTGTTAACATCACTGGGAGATTCAGACGGATTTCCTCTGAACAATGCCATGCACTTCTGATCAACCTAACCCAATACACAGCCCAATTATTGGCATGCTCATTGAACCTGGTAGAAGTATTTGACTGTGACAAGGATTGAAATTTAAACACATATGTAGTCACAAACACCTGGACAGTTTTCATACATGGCCCCCCTAGGTTCTCATCTTGAGGAATACTATCTCTCTAGGTTTTCAACCTGCTGTAAATCTACCCTGGTGGGTGCATAATATATTTTTAGGGGCTTTGATGTGGTACACTCTCTTGCTGAGCTTATATTTGGATCACCATGTATGATCATAGCTTTGGGGTTACTTTGATATACTATGTCTGGGTACTCGGCTTAGGAACACTGAAAAGCACTAATTTAGATGAACTGCAAATACAATTGTACGTTGCCCAAAATTGTGCTAACATAGTCTACACGATATCACTTGCAGCAGTCCTCAATAAATGCATTTCCATTGATTCCAGTTCACTATAGTGTAGCATCTGTTTTCACCCAGTATATCTACTTATATATACATAGGGATCAGTGGGATTTTTAATAGAAAATATTCTGGCTCTACTTGATTTTCTAACACATGACGTTGCATGTCTTTTGGACATTTTCTTCTCTCTTACTATGTCACTATGTTCTTTAGGAGTTTGAAAATCCAGATGGAGAAGAGTTTTCGGGGGAGTACACGCCACCTGCCGAGGAGACCTCCTCTTCACAGTCCATTCCTGATGTCTACATTCTTCCTCTCTCAGAGGTGTCGTTGCCTGTCCCCAATACACAGGCTCCTAAAACAGGTATTCATCTCCAATGAGCATTAGTGCATGACTATAGTTCTTTACAAACATAACCTTATAGGCTTTTTGTTTCATTAATAGATAGGGAATCTGAACTTTCTCAGGAGAATTAGAAAGAATTCTAGAATTCATTGGAAATACATACTAAAAAGAAAGATCAGCCATAACATTAAAACAGATTAATTGAATAGCAATGGTTCTCTTATGAGAATGTCATCTGTCAAGTGGTGGAATATGTAAGGCGGGAGATCAGTTTCTGAAGTTGGTATGTTGGAAGTAGGAAAATGGGAGGAAGTAAGGATCTGAGCAACTTTAAAAAGGGTTATAAGAATAGCTCAGATCAGCCAATAAGATAGGCAGTGGTTGGTTAGTAGAGTTCACAACATAAGAGGTCCAAGAAAGAACAACCAGTGAACCAGCACAGGGTTATAGGCACCCAAGACCCATTGATGTGAATGCAAAGTCTGCTCAGAACAGACAGATGAGCTAATGTAATACAAATTGCTAAAAAAATAATGTTGGTTATGAAAGAAAGGTGTCAGGATACACAGTGCATAGCAACTTACTGTGTGTGGAGCTGTTAAGTTGCAGACCAGTCAAAGTGCCCATGCTGACCCTGTCAACTGCCAAACGATCTGACATTGGGAACATGAGGATCAAAACTGAACCGTGGAGCAAAAAAAAGAGGTGGCCTGGTCTGATGAATCATATTTTCTTATACATCATGTGGACGGCTGGGTGTGTGTATGGCACTTACTTTGGGAAGAAATGGCACTTGGATTCACTGTTGGAAGAAGGAGAGACAATGGAGGCAGTGTAATGCTTTGGGCAATGCTCTGCTGAGAAACCTTGGGTTTCATGTTGGCATTCATGTGGACATTGACATGTACCACCTAACTAAACATTGTTACAGACCGAATAAACAACTTCATGGCAGCAATAGTTGTTAATGGCCACTCTCAGCAAATTAATGCCACCCTGTTTAGTAATGACTAGAACATGCCAAAGATTTCCAGGTTTTGACCTGGCCAAATTGGCAAGATCTCTTCGAACACCTATGAGATGAAAAATAAGTGCAATCCAAGGAGGTACAACTGCACAGCTTACAGGGCTGAGAGGATCTGCAACTAATTAAAAGAAATACATGTTTTTACAGTAGCTTAAAAGACTAGGAGCAGGGCCAAAACAAGGCATTTTGGCACTCTAGACAAATAGAGCAAATAGCCCTCCTCCATGGGAAAAATTCAAACTCCTGGCCCTGACCTGTGGCACGGCTACATGAAATGAGAAACAAAAGGTGCGGTATAAATAATGTATAATATAATGTACAATTCCGATTTAGTTTTTGTTAATTTGCTTTGAAGCCTCTTTTCTGAAATCAACAACTTTCTTACTTTTCCATTTACAGACCTGTATCAGGACTTGCTTTTTCTGGACTAAAGTGTGGCTTTCATTGGTACCATTTTTGGATACTTGCAACTTTTTGATCACTTTTTATACCAATTTTTGGAAAGGGAAAGTAACCAAAAAAAGCAATTTCAGCACTGGGTTTATATAATTGTTTTTTATATAATTTATTTGTTTATATAATGATATATAATGTTTCATATTAATAGATTGGGAAAGATAGGTGTTTTAAACTTTGAATATTTTTATTTTTAACTGTTTTAGTTAGCCACGGCATCTAAATAGTTAAATGGTTGGGATTGGAGTTGTCTCTGGCCCTGGACACTAAAGGCAGATGCAGATGCAGACTGGCATGCGCTGTACCTTGAAGTCACCTACTTCTGTCTACCCATTGTCCTGGCCTTCAAGTATTATGGAACAAATGCATTAAAAGTGAGAAAGATTGTGGTTGATTTTATTTTACTGAGTGCTAAAGGATTCCTTTTGATGGACCTTTAAGTTCAACCAAGGGAGGGTAAAATGTGGGTGAAGGGAGGGAGACAAGGATTTTAAGCCTAGCCTCCCCACTGGTGAATGCCTTGAAACCCACAAGGCAAGAACCAATCTGCTCTAGTGGAGATCTCATCTCTGACCACAGAACCATCACCGTCGCTTGTCACCATATGGTATAGAATCTGAAGTCTGAAACACATAAGCGAGATTACCTTCCACCCATTAGTTTTAGGAAGAGTTTAATGTTTTTATACCACAAGAAATGAAATAAAAATATTGTTTTAAGAAGCTTGGAGGTGCTGCTGGATTCTATACCTTAGGGTAACAAACTGTTTATTTCCTATTTTTGGGACTTAGAGGCCCTGTGACTTCATGTACATTCATGAAGGTGAGTTGAATTTTCCTTCCTGAAAAACTTATATAAAGACAAATTTGATAGTGTCTAACAGACTAGTGCTTGCTCTGATACTGCTACCATATGTGTTTACGGAAAGCCCGGCATTAACTTTATTTTCTACTTACACAGTTAAACAGACAGGATTTAGTCGGCAGGACCTAAGCTATCTTCAGGAGATTGGAAATGGCTGGTTTGGAAAGGTGAGCATTGATATTGGTTTTCTTTGAACTTACCCTTTAGACAAAATTCTGATCTCTGAAAAAGGGGTGGGACCCAAAAGAGCAGGGAAAAATATAGGGTGAAAGGTTGAGATATATAATCTGCTCTGCAAAGCTACAAATACCAAGGATCAATGATGGTCCTTATATAAAAGGAAAAAAGAGAAAGGGGAAAGTAAAGCAGCCAAAATGCTATAATGAAAAAAATGTCATCTGCATATACTTCAGTAGATGCTGCATTCCACTAAAACCACAATTTATTCCTACGTTGAGGCTCCTGTTTTCCCCTGCAATGTATTATGAGCTGTCCGAAGAGATGGTACATCACAAGAGCATGGTGGTCAATCATAAGCCTCCGCAGTAATTTCACTATGGACAAGGCATGACGACAGCTCTTGACCGACCAGGCATGTAATTTCTGTTAATATTATGATAGTCTCATTATTAAAGATTTGGTTACCATCTTCCTAGGCTCCTACATGATGTCTTGCATTTTAAGCGCAGTGGAGATGGACCTATCAAATAAAGTGGGCATTTTACAGAATGTAATACATAATGACCCTAATGAGTATAAAACTGAAAGGTAGAGCTTGTCGAGAAAAATAAAGCAGAGGTCTTAAACCTTTGGTTAGTCACCAACCTCAGATCAAATGACAGACAGTGTTGAGGCACAACGACTGTCAACTGGGAACTGACCTATTGAAGATAGAACCAATTGATGTGACTTATGTCATTTGTGTCATATGTTTTGACACTAATTCTATATTCTTCCTGGACCCAAATGGGACCACAAATGTCAAATGGATCCTCATACATCCAGAGTCGTTAAGGGATTAAAGGGACACTTCCATCAGAAAATGGTTATCTTTGTATAGTTAAAAAAAATTCAATCTTGCCCTTTTATATCTGTAATAATAAGGATATAAAACTCCTAGATGGCTAGGCAGACTGATCTTACATTACTATAGTTGCTACAATAAAGGCGACATTTCCCAATACGCAAGCGCCATTTTTTTGGTCTATTTTGTGGCAAAATACTCTTGATGCAAAATTCACGATATAAATGAACTGTAATATACCAAAACTAGGTGCTTTATATGCCGGGCACAACACATTGTAATGCGCCTAAAAGGGCACATAACAAATAGTCACAATGATACGCTATGCGTCTCCATAACGCAATGTGCTTATTGAGGCACATTACATACACTAGTAATGATACGTTATGCGCCTCCATTATGCAGTGTGCTTCGATAGGCGCATTACATGCACTAGCACTGATACGCTATGCGCCACGATTACGCACTGCGCCTTTTTCGGCGCATTAGATTTACTATGCAAGGTTTCAAAAATCTGAAAGTATCATATTTTCAGGCGTACTTTATACTGATTAAATGCACCTAAGATTTGCAATGTAAATTTTCAGACCGGTGGCCCTAAGTGCTTATTTGCATGTAAAAAAGCCCAATGAAAAATATAATGAGACTCAATTATTAAGCAAATCCATAATTTTATTAGAAAAATCTTGACATACAATTTTAAACATATATAAACCGACTATCACAACTAAAACAAATTTAAAAACATTTAAAAACTCACAAACTACTCCCCACATACAATATAGGTGACACATCCACCACCAGTAAATAACAGAGATAAACCGAAAAAATGCAAATAAATATATAACAAATCAAGTGATTATAGATAATAATAATGCATCAAACCAGATTTTAAGATAACAGATATAATACCATATATTTCAGTTGTTCAGTTGTTCATTCTTATTTTCATGTAGTATTATAAAAGTAGTAGGTAAAGACATAATGGTAATTATGTTGTTCCACGGACAGGCCGAGATAAAGATGGGTAAAAAGAAAGGTCAATGACAAGAGCAATACCTGAAAGAATAATGAATAAATCTTTATCTGCACTGGGGAAAGAAGGAGAGTCCATCTATCTTTGCACTTATCAGGTCCTGCTAAAAATACACCTCTCAGGCCTAAAAGAGAATGGGCCTAGAAGAGAACAGTCATCCAATCCTGACTGCCGCTTCCAAACCTAACAGAGGGGAAGTCAGAAAGATAAACCAGGAAGTCATGAACATAGGGCCACTTTAATATATATATATATATATATATATAATATATATATATATATATATATATATATATATATATATATAAAATATATATTACCCAATTTTTACAAAACTATTGCATATTATAGGCAAAAAATTCTAGTTCGGGAACGCAGTTTATATGAATGGTTCCAATGGTTCACATACCATGACGAGCAAAAGGGTAACAATGTTGAGTAGCTTTGATTTTCAGGCTCCTTATCTTGTCATTTACTACAGCTTTGAATGTGAGACAACCATTATTTTATAGACAATCATCTTGGCTATTTCATATTTTTGACTATTTAGCATAACCTTGACTATTTAGCATAACCTTAGTTATGCAGATTCTTGTCATGTAACTGCATTGTTGCTGTTTTGCTCCTAAAAATCTAAATTTAAATTTTCAATAGTTTATTTTTTAATATTTTATTTTTATTTTTTAATATTTTTTAACGTTTTGTAAATCCACCTTTGGCTTTCAGCACTGTGTGAATCCTTCTGGGCTCTGGATAGGAATCAAGCATGTCTTGACCGAAATCTGATCCCAGGTCTCTTCAACACATTCTCAATGTTGGCGCATACTGGTCGAATCACTTGAATACGAATACAGCTTTTTTTTTAACTCTACCCAAGTGTTCAATTGGGTTTTGGTCTGGGGACTGTAGGAACCAATCCAGCCACTCTACTTCTTTACCTCGTTATCACCGAACCATTTATTCGCCAATCTTGACATATGCGTTGGGTCGTTGTCCTGCTGGAACACTATGTTGTCATTTTCATACCCATAGTACTATAGTATATGAAGTAATTCATCTTGTAGGATACTCACATATAACTCCTCATTGCTCCTGGTCAACCATCCAAGGCCTATGGCTGTGAAACAACCCCAAATCACAAGGCTTCCTCCACGAACTTGAAAGTTCCTTTAATTTCTCAATCCGTTAGCTCCCTTTTCCCTTAATTCTTCCAGAACCCATCAGGGTTGTATTGACTTTTGTATTGACGGGTGTATTGACTTTTGTCTCAATACTCCAAATAACCTGTTTCCAATCTTCTACTGTCCACTTTTCGTACTATTTTGCAAACTGGAGTCGATGTTTTTTAGGACAATATAGAAGTCGAGGCTTCTTCACCATTTTTCGGGCCCCCATTCCAGACTTCTATAATACGCATCACACGGTGCTTACATGGATGTCCGTGATCTCACTATTACGAGGCATATGAGATACCTCCACTGCCGTGTAGTCTCACGTTCAAAGCTGTAGTGAATGGGGAGATATGGAGCCTGAAAGTCAAAAGTTCAAAACATTGTTATCCTTTTGCTTGTCAGTGTGCGTATAAATTCTAGAATACTATAAATTGTCATTTAAAAAAAGCTTTCCTTGAGGTTCATATGGAGATAACTGAAGATTTTTGTTTTTAAAACTAAGTTTACAGGAAACACATTACTTACTATGATATCCATTGGTTCGTATGTGATATTTTTCTTTTTTACCTATACAGGTGATCTTGGGGGAAATATTCTCAGACTACACTCCTGCGCAGGTAGTGGTTAAAGAGCTACGAGTCAATGCAAGCCCTTTAGAGCAACGCAAGTTTCTGTCTGAAGCACAGCCTTACAGGTATCTGGTGATTTGTGGTAATACTAATAATAATTTTTCAGTTATAAGAAAACTCTGTTTTGCTGTAACATCTATATATACATCACTGAGAATAATCAGATAACGAAAAGCCAAAGGCCAAGTAACAAACCAATTCAATCACAGTACCGCAAGTCTATAAAACATAACTTTTAATTAAAGGAATTTTCCCACAGGTCAGCTTGTAGCTAGCTGTGAGTCTACCATGTGTGACAATGAGGATGGCGGTGCTTACATTCTCCCCATTTTTTTTCTATAGGATTTCCGAATATAGGCAAGCACACTCACTTGGCTATATTAAGAACTCCCAAAGGAGTGAATGGGGAGGACAAACTAAAGCGTTGCCCTCCTCATTCTCACACATGGTTGGCTTGTAGCTAACTAATAGTTTACCTGTGAAACGGATGTTTCCTCTTGGGGAACACCACCTGTAATCAAGATGGAAAAACTAAATATACATCAACAAAAAGCGCCACGGTATTTAAAGGGTTGTCCCATTTCTGACATTGATGGCATATCGCTAGGATATGCCATCAATGTCTGATAGGTGCAAATCCCATAGATCGGACCTGCACGTCTCTGGAGAATGTGCCCCGATGCCGTTATGTTTTGGATGGAGACATGGTCGAAACTCTCCCATTGGTTTCAATTGGACACTTCTAACCACCTCTCTATTCAAAATGAAGAGGTTTTGGGGCTTGTTCTCAAAATAAGTGTAAGCTCCAGATGTGGGACCCACATTACTGATGGCGTATCCTCGTGATATGCTATCACTGTCTGAAATGGGACAACCCCTTTAAATATAAATCATAGGTGATCAAAGGGAATATCATATATCCACAACCACCTCAGATATACCTCAATCCAAAAAAAGAACTTAAACTGAGAAAAAAAATATGCCAAGTTCCCCAAACATTCCCAAAAAAGATTTCTATCCCAATGTGTTACCTCCAAACTGCATGGGTTCATCAGGGGATTAAGAGGCCACTCACAGAAACCAGGTGCCATATTGATAGGCAGGTTCCTCTCTTAATTTCCAGATGAACTGATATATCTGAGGTGGTTGTTAATACCTACGATATACCCTTTCGTCACCTATCAACTTTGCTTAAACACCTTGGACCTTTTTGTTTATGTATATTTTATTTTTTTCATCTTGATTAATGAAGAGTTATGTTTTAAGACTTTTGGTACTGTGATAGATTGGCTGTAACCTTGCCTAAATGTCTAAAACACCATGGAGACTATCAAGATTGAGACATGTTTACAAGTGTAATATTTTAAATGTATATCGCTAGTCCTCATTCCTCTAGCTTTTCAAGTAAATAGGGTCGGAGACCTATGGAGTCATGTAAAGAAAGCTGCCTTATCATTATGCTTCTGCTAACAAGCTGTATCTAACCTTGGTCATGTGATTATGGTATGACTAGTGTAGAGAAGTGCATGTTACAAAGATGCTTTGCATCGGTTTTGGAAACTAGTGATTCCTGAAATACCAATAACCACAATTCATGGTAAAATTTTAAATCAAAGACAATACCTTCTGCACAACTATCCACAGATCACCTTCGAGATACCATGTCTGCACAAAATTAAATCATGTAGCATTGAGTGAAAATTAAAGGGAATGTGTTATCAAAAAATGACTTATTGTTTAACTCAGGTTTTTATGTGAAACACATTTTTTAGGAATTTTCGGTTATGTTTTTTTACATTTTCCATATCACTTTCAATATTTTTTAAAGATTCTTAAGTCCTGCAGTTTTCACTTTGACCACTAGGTTTTAGGGTATGTTCACACAGCGTAATTGCAGAGTGTACAGTACGCGCCGCAATACGACGGGTGATTTGGGAGTGGCGCTGATCAGCGTAGACATGCATTACTCGTGGCACGTAATTGCCGCAAGTGATTGACATGTCACTTATCTCACCGCGCGTATAATAATAGGTATAATCCATAGTCCTCTATGAGAGCTATTGATTACCATAATTTCGGGGCGTATTTTGCCGCATACTAAGCGCAATGCGTAGCAAAATAAGCCATGTGAACATAACCTAACACTTCTGTTCTGTTTAGAAAGATTTTCAGCACTCTGCTCATTATCATCACAGGCAGGATTACACTGGAAGGTGACACCAGTGTGTATAGATAACACAGGATCCCCCATTCACAATAGGACATAGTCCTATACCCCTCTCCTCCTCCCTGCACACTGACTTCTTCCCAGATCACAGAGCATGCCTAGAAAACTCTCATATAGAAGTCAATGGGACTGAGTTATTCTTAAAAGGGTTGTCTTGTTACAGCAGTTGGCCTCCTTTTATGCTGGTTGCCAAGCCAAGCTTGTGAAATAGAGGGGCATGTTTCTCCTCTCAGCAGGGAGTATCTTCATTCTCTGTAGACACACCTCCAAAGTGTGCATGTGATTATTCATTCTGTGTGAGCTGGGGGAAGGGAGAGGTTCTCAGCTGTCATTGGAATCATTGTAAGTGAAAAGCGTAACTCGGTAGTTTATATCTAAATTTCTCGTCCTCTCTACATACTTTGTAACTAGAATAGGCATTTGACATTCCGGACTCTGGCAAAGATGGGTGATTTTTTTTTCTCTGTCTCTCACACAGTGATATTTCCTGCAGATTCTTACACTTCTGACCTCTACAGGTCTGCAGAACAAAACTATATGCTTTATCTGTTTGTGTTTACATGGGACTGTACATCTGTATCACAAGTGGCTTTTGTGCTACCTCGCATCTGTCTCACAAAAGTGTTTTTACGTGGGACTGCACAGTACAGCTGTGTTCTCTCTCTGTATGTAATATGTATGGGACTGCACATTTTACATGGGACTGCTGTGTACAGCTGTGTTCTCTGTTTCAGATTTATGCAAAAAAGTGATTCACGTGGGACTGCACATTTGTGTCGCAAAATTGTTTTACTTGTTACTACACAGTACAGCTGTGTTCTCTCTGTATGTAATTTGCTTGGGACTGCACATCTTACATGGGACTGCTTTGTTTTCTATTTGTTTTACGTGGGACTTCAAATGAAATTTACATGGTGCTGGCGATGTAAGACTGCACATCTTACATGGGACTGCTGTGTTTTCTCTTTCTGTTTTACGTGGGACTGCACATGATATTTACATGGTTCTGCCAATGTAAGACTGCACATCTTACATGGGACTGCTGTGTTTTCGCTTTCTGTTTTGCGTAGGACTGCAAATGAAATTTACGTGGGCCTGCCAATTTAACTCTCTCTCCCATCTGCGCATGCTGCTGCTTTTACATGCACTCCCGTCTGTGACCTCATCCCCCTGCACATTCTCGTCATAGACCTGGGCAGGACAGAACGCTTGGCCGACAGCCAGTAATGCCTTAGCTGGGCGTAACTCGACCTGAGCTCAAACACCATTGCTAAGCACAAATAAAGCAGCCCGTTCTCTTAAACCATAGCAATTTGCTAATCGTAACCAAGGAAGTACATGCTTAGATTTTTGGTCCCCTCATTTTAAACTATGATCTTCGTAGTGAGACAACCCCTTTAAGGCTCCTATGTGCATGAAGCTGCTGTATCTCTCTGACAGCTGTTAAAGCAGTGCAGGCAAGAATGTCTTTCCCACAATCATATAGATGACTGAACTGAGAAATCTACAATCAGAAAATAAAAACGGCTAAGAAGAAAATAATATGGATCAGTGGCTTGATTTAATAAATAAAAAAAAAAATTTGATTAAGAATTTTTTTTAATAAAAAACAGGTTTATTAAACAGTCCCCACGCACACAAATCTTCTCCTACATAGAAACCATGGATCCACCGAACATGTGCCTACCACCTAGTACTTGGCCTATGGCTCTAGACTGCCCCAAAAACGAACCCGCTACATCCTAGGACCTAGTGCTCCTTAAGGACGTCTTACTCACAGCCCTGCTTCCATCATAGGCAGACTCATTGACCAGATTGAAAACTCCAGGGGTTTTAGAATTTTTTAAATAGATAAAAACGATAAGGAATATCAATCAACACTTTTTTATGTTTTATGTTAAAAGTAAAAATACTTGATTGAAACACTAGATTAATGGGTCATTTTACGTATTGGTACTTCCCTTTAAATAGCCCAATCAGTGCTGACAGAGTCAGTGTGTACAGAGACATCCCATTTGACTGAATAACAATCAGTTGACTATTTAGTAATCATTTGTCGCAAGAAAAACAAAGGACCAAGACAACACAAAGTTATAAAAAAAGATACTCCAGAATTGTTATTTTACAGGGATCACAAGTATTTACTAAACTATACAAAGGCTGTGTTCACACGACATTTTTTGTGATCAAAAAAAGGATCCAAATGGACCGTAAAAAGGCCCAAACAAGGGTCATGTGATTTCCATTGGTTTCAGTGACAAAAGCGCATTGCTGTTTCAGAGAAAACTCCGATGCGTTTTAAATTTTTTCCTTGCTGCGTTTTGCGGATTGTTTTTAGAAATAAATGTCATTTCTTGTTCTTTTTCCCAAACAGAAGTCCCCATAGGAAAAACAATGGGATCCGCTTTTGCGATGCGGAAAGCGGATCCCAAAGCGCAGCAGAGATTTGGATAAGTTTTCGATCCGCTATACATGCTGAAAGTGCATCGGAATGAACAAGTGAAATCGTGAAATTTTCGAACAGATTATGTCACTTTAGAACATTCTGAAACTGCCAGGATTATCCCTGAAGGGGGAAGGTAGGTGATTAGAGTTTTTTATTCTTATATTTTTCTTTTATGTCTGTTCTATTTTTATCCCATAGATAAGCATCTCTTTTCTTTTAAAAACTACGTGGGCCCTGGACTTTGTCAATGATGGAAATTTCATACACACAAAACTCCCCTTTTAGGGATTTTTCCCTGTAAATATATGCACAATCTAATAGTATCCCATATATATTCATAAAATCTTCCCAATTTCAAAAGTATTTTAGCGAAAGGGTTACTCGAAACTACAACCACGATCTGTGATTTTTTACCCTAAAAGAATGTGACCTAGATCTCAGCCTTGCAGACTTGTTTTCCTTTTAAAACGTTCTGAAGAAATTGAAATTGTTGAGATCAACAGGAAAAGTAAAATTAGCTTTATGTAATGACGGAAATCATTTTAGTTTTACATCCACCAGCTTTTAGATTTTTTTAACCCAGTATTTTCTTTCGGTTATTTGTTGATTAACCATGCAAGTCTCAAAGTGAGTTTAAAGCTCCTTTTTTTACAGATAAAAAATTATAGGGTTGCACGTGTCTAATAGATCAGCAGAATTTAAAGCACATTAAATAAACTTTCTAAATAAATCAATGTAAAAAAAAAATAATGGAGTTTTGTGTTTACATAAAATGTATACAAGATGATATAAAAGGAGCTAATAAAACATAAATTTTAAGACTGCAGAACTAGAGAACAAATTTTACTGCTCCCCCTCTATGTTGGCACCCCCCCCCTTTCTTCCTTGATAGGCCCCGCCCCCCCGAGTCAAATTATGTGCTTTGGGGATTATTAAAGCCAGGTTATAGTGTCTCTCCATGTTGTTTGAGGACTTTATCTCTTTTTTAACAAATATGTAAAACATTTAGGGCATGTCCCCATGGCACAGAGCAAATACCGGTCGGATTATCCAAATAAACCACATTTTTGCCGCAAGTTCGGGCAACCCAAAAGTTTGGGGGTTTGGCAACTTCGGCCTATTTCAGGCTTTCCCTTTATTTTGGGGGCCAGCCAATTAGTGCAGAGAACAAGGGGGGAGTGTGGGGGGGGGGGGGACAAAAAATCACCCTGAGGGTGTAGGAAAACCATTGGCTCTAAAATTACATACCGTTTTGTGATGTCTTTGATTTCCTGTTGAACGCCATTTCCACCTTACTCTCTGTACTGAACACACTGCTGCCTGTGTCTGCTGGGTTGCCAGCAGGCAGAAATACCATTTAATGGTAAGGAAAAAGTTGCTACTGAGATTACTTGGGAGGGGGGTGGCAGCTAGTTTAGGGAATTATACACAGCAATAGTAAGGAAGTTGGGTAGTTTTGTATAGATATTTGTCACGAGTTGCGCCGCAGCCCGCAGTTCAGGCTGCGGGCGCACTCGGTCCCCGGGGTCCCTTGCGCCTGTAGCGAGCGGCGCCGCGGTCCACATGTCGGTCCACGGCCGCACTCGCTCGTTCGGGCCCAGCCACTTACCCAGCCACGCTCCTGCTTTCCCGCGCCTGTCTGCCGGCTGGTGCGCGTGGCCCCGCTCCTTAGGGTGCGCGCGCATCGGCTCTCCTGGACTTAAAGGGCCAGCGCACCAGCAATTGGCTGACGCCGGCCGCTGACCCTATATATTGCTCCACCCCCGCGGAAGCACTTTGTCGAATCCATAGTGTCCATATCCTATGCGAGGAGGCCTTTTCTGTGTTCCGGTTGCCGTTTCCGTGTACCAGTCCCTCCGGCTTACGTTCTCCGACCACGAACCTTCGCTGCCTGCCCTGACCTCCGGGCCTGTCGCCGACTACGAGTTTGCCTGCCGATTTTGCTCTACGCTGCACCTCGGCTACCACCGCAAGCAAGTCACCTCAGGGGTAGCGACCTGGTGGAATCCCGCCGCAGCAAGTCCATCCCGCCTTACGGCGGGCTCTGGTGAAAACCAGGACCCACTTAGACTCCACTCCCTGTTGCGGCCTGTACCACCGCTTGCGGTGGCCCAGTGGATCCACTACCTCGGTCCGTTACAATATTCCATAGAAAAAATTCTGTTGATAATCTATTTGCTCTTTGTACAGTATATATCCACTGTAAAAGACTGTTAGTAAAGGTCCTATTGAACGAAAAACTTATTTCACATACTCATTTCTTCTTGCTAATTTTATTATGAGTGTCCAAAAGGACATTTTTGCTGTTTTTGTGGTCAGGCTACTGTAAAAAGAGTTCCAGAGGTGCCAATAGGGCAGTACTCCTGTCAGTAGCTCTATTCAAAAAGGGGCCCAGTGATATGTTAAAAATTGTAACTAGTAATGGGTGTGGGCCCCATTTGATTTAGCTGCATGGGGCCTTGAAACGGTTAGTAGATGACTGAGGGCAGCCCTGGCTACCGCTGCACCCCTTATAACTACGGCACTGCCACTTGTACCTCCATCTTCCCTGTTGGGGTGTTCTTGCTGCCATCACATATATGACATTTTCTTGGGCCCTGGTGCAAAAAGTGATAGAGGGCTCCTGACAGTTACCATGTGCCATTTTTAATACCGGTGTCTTCTTATGTGTGAAAGGGGCCGCATAGCAGCTGCTACAGTTGTACCTGCTGTAGCTACGCTGTCCTCATCTTTTCAGTTAGCCATTAAAAGGAATGAATTATTTTAGTCTGTGAATTTTTTTCTGTAACTCTTAGAGCCAAATTGTCTTCATTAAGTTGTACCACCTATCCATTTTACTGTTATGGATGTTTGCAGCTTCTCCTCACCTGTATGGGTTTAAAAATTAACCAGAACATCTTCTTCCATTGACTTTAATGGGGTTCAAAGTTTGATTCGAGTATGACTCGAACTTTGAACCAAACTTCTCAAAATTCTACTTGAACTCGAACTTTTTAGGGTTCGCTCATTACTAGTCATGGACAATTTGTCATCAGATTTTGCTTTGGGTCTTTGACTAAGGTGGTGGGAAATTGATTAGATGGAGTCCTCAATGCTTCTCCCACTGTGTTTCTCTACAGATGTCTGTGTGCCAGATGGAGGAGGCCAAGCCTCCTGATTTCATTTCTGACTTTGTTGATGTTGCTGCCAAAAAATGTATTGCCACCTCATGGGTCTTGTGATGGTATTGAGTTCCTACCTGGGTCTGGATACCCTAAGGGAAGGACCTTCAGTTTGTCAGCTCCTGAGCATGAAGCTGATCTTAAGTTTTCCTCTTGGGGTTGTGGTCCCGACTATTGCTCATGATCTTGCTGCCTTGGTTGCTGATTCCCAGGATCAGGGACCTAGTAACACTCTTGCCATGACTTCCATGTCTGACCCTTCTCCACCTGTGCCACAGGAGGAGACTGAAGGTGGAACCTTGACACCTGCTGAGCTGGGTTCTACTGCTCAATCTCCGGTGTGGGACTCAGAAGTAGAGGTCAAACAACTGTGGACAATCTGGGCCCAGACTCCTCTGAAACTGGTCAAAGCCCAAGACAGCCAAAGATGCTTTGCCAAAAAAAAATGTTCTGTAGGTCCTGGTGATGCTCTGAGTGATAAAATGTGTTTATCTACTAAGAACCTGTGCCTTAAGGTTCCTTCTGGAAAATTTGCCCCGTGTCTTATCAAGCGATGCCATCACCTGAGCCCTTCCAAGCCAGGTGGATCTATTGAAGGTCCGGAGGCCCCTCATAAAAGGGGGTTAGTATTATGACTAGAGATGGGCGAATTTCTCAAAAATTCAGTTTGGTCACTTCCCCGAATTTTCCGAAACAAAAATTACTTCATCCCGAATTACTTCTGCACGAATTGCGTTAAAAAATGGCTATTTCCAGGCTTCACAGAGCCTGCAGGGTGCTGTAGAACGTTGTGCCATGCCTAAATATGCAGAGGGAGCTTGGTTTGGTCTTCATACAATGGTTGTGTTTTAGTATGACAGCAGATGAGTGCCGCCGCTCTTAGAATTCCACTTCACTATAAAATTCCCTGGGCACTTAAGAGGGCAAAACGACCAAAAAACTCAAGCGGGAATGTACCCCTGAAAAAGTCGCCAGCGAAAGCGGGGAAAAAAAACAAGTGAGAGCTCAGGTGGCAAAAATTAACAAATGGGAGGGGGACCGGGCAGCCCCAAACAAAGAGGTCAGGGTGGCACAAAGACATTCTAGGTGGCAAAAAAAATAGGGCACAGATGCACAATACACTGTGAGGTCACACAGCAGCCCCAAAACATGAGGTCAGGAGTGGCACAATGACATTCTGGAGGGGGCAAAACATAGTAGGGCCACAGAGTGGCCAATACGGGTGAGGTCACGGACGCAGCCATGAGGCAGGAGTGGCACAATGACATTCTGGAGGTGGCAAAACAGTAGTAGGCCCAGAGTGGCACAAACACAGTGTGGAGGTCACGACAGCAGCACATAGGGCAGCATGGCACAATGAATTCTGGGGGTGGCAAAACAGTAGTAGGGACAGAGTGGCACAATGACACAGTGGGTTGGGGGTTTCGGCAGCAGAGCATGAGGCCGAGATGGCACAATGAAATCTGGAGGGGGCAAAAACAGGATAGGCCACAGAGTGGCACAAAAAAACAATGGGAGGGTTTCGGCAGCGCCACGCAGCACATGAGGTCAGGCTGGCACAATACATTCGGAGGTGCAAAAACTGAGTAGCCACCGGTGGCACAATACAGAAGGGGGAGGTGGGCGGCAAGGGGCAACAGCATAGGTCAGAGAGTGGGACAATGACACAGTGTGTAGGTGACCGCAGCAGCAACTAACAGCAGCTAGCTGCATGGAGGTAGAGAGTGGCACAGTGACTCAGTGTGGATGTCTCGGCACAGCAGCAAGCAGAATGAGGTCATAGGTGGCACAATGGACAGTGTTTTGAGGTGGGTTGGCAATACAGTCCCTGTAAAGATGGTAGGGTAGGCAGATGGAGAAACTGTCAGCAGATGTGTGGCATCAGGCGAGTGGTGGGGCATCAGTATAGTGGCCTGAGGCAGATAGTTTGAACCCAGACTCTGAGGCCTAAGGCATTGGTCGTGTGGAAATTCCTGGCCGGATCCACGCCTGATTCATCTTGACAAAGGTTCAGTCGTTCCACATTTTCCAGGTGACAAGAGGGTCTCTTTGGGGTAATGATGGCCCCCGCCGCATGAACACCCGCTCTGATGCCTCTTACTGGCCGGGCCAGGAAGCTTATCCACTGCAAACGCGGGCAAGTTGCGGGCCCCATCCAGTTTGGCTGCCCCAGTAGTCCAGGGAGGACTTCTAATGGGGTGGCAGAGTGCTGTCCAAGTAGGCACACTGTTGGTTCAGGGACTGCTCCAGGTCCAGCTGCTGCCTGCTGGCGACTACCATCCTCATAGGAGGGTGATAGGAAGCTGCTCATCAGGACTCCAGACTTAGGATGCTGATGATGGAGCTGGTACTCGCCCCGCTAACCTCCACCTTCTCCCAGCAGCCGCGGGCCAGTAGTATGTGAAGCGAACTGATAGAAATCCACCGGTCAGAACTTTCAGAGGAGGGATGATGCAGCACATAGGCAGCGGGTGCCATGCTGACCTACGGAGAATTTTCCTATAGTATTTGGAGTTTGTCCTCCCTTCAGCAGCTGGGAAAAAAGGCTCCCATTTTGGATCGGTAGCGTGGGGGGGGGGGTCCAATAGGGTGGAGAGCAGAACAGATGTCATACCTCTGCCGGATGGGAGACTATTCGGACGTGCCACTATGCCAGCAAATCAGCACATGCTGCGGGCCATTCTGCTTCAAGTGACTCGAGGGGCTACTGCCTCCATATCCACTGTATACTGCCACGGTGCTTGTGGGTCATCTCGCCTCGTCTTCCTCATCTCCATTTCTAACCTCCTCCAGCTGCTCTGCGCCTCCGCTTTGTCACCTGGGTAGAAAATTCCACTCATTTCACCGACAATGCTTATGCTCCAATGTCCTCTCCTCCTCCTTTTAAATCCCCACGGTCTCATGTGGCCGCGGACATAGTCGCACGTCTCCAGCCAGCCCCTGCCCAGACAGATTTTCAGCTTCTGTTCCAGGACATGAAGCAGGGGATAGTTGGAATGACGTATTCATTCACGTAGTCATGGCGACTGGACAAATAACGTGGCCTCCTAGAATGGCCTCACAATCGGCAGGTGTCACGCATGAGCTGCCACTGGCTGACACATAAAGTTATAGGGGATTTCTCCTGTCAGCTGGATCATCAAAAACTCGTTAATGGCCGTTCTCTGTTCATACAGTGGTTCCAACATGTGCAGGCTGGAATTCAACGGGTGGTAACATCGCATATCAGGTGTGCTTGGGGGGAGGCCTTCTGGCATGCAACTTCGTGGAGGGTTGTTCCGGCTTTGTAGGAATGGATAAAGTGCTTGCACATGTTTACTGGCATTTTCAGAATTATTCTGAAGATCGGCGGAGACTGCAGGTACCGTTCACATACAAGATTGAACACATGCGCACATACAGGGCGCTTGGCCTTCACCTCTCGGTCGTGCAGCGCGGACACCATGTTCTCCCAGTGTCAGTCTCCATGGTTTTTGGTTTTTTTTTTTCCGCTTTTGCGGAGTTGGCGCGGAGAAAAAAAAAAAAGGGAAAAGCCACACATCGATTTCTTGCTGCATGGACGCGGGAGCAGTTCCTCCCTTGTGTGACTTCATTCGCTGAGGAAGCCAGGTGTAGAACTGCATGACACTGCTGTGCCCTACACATGTGGTATGCATGAGCAGTACTTGTGGAGGCTGAAGCTGGTGGTGGTGGGTGGAGGAGCTAGGGAGGCGGACATTGGCGCAGGAGCCGCAGTTTGACAACGTCTGGGATGGAGAATGGGCGGTCTCCTGTCCAAGTTGTTGGTGTGGCCTGGGCGGAAGCACAGTTCACCCAGTGGGCCGTAAGGTACATGTACTGGCCCCTGGA
Organism: Phyllomedusa bahiana; assembly: GCA_025379985.1. NCBI lineage: Eukaryota > Metazoa > Chordata > Amphibia > Anura > Hylidae > Phyllomedusa > Phyllomedusa bahiana. Next base: position 129,059 of record JAODAL010002993.1, read on the forward strand.
CCATAGTTACCAGCTCCAGACGTCCGGCTGCCAGTGCACATGGAACAAACCAAGTAAGCTCAGGACGGCCCACCTTCTGTTCTACATATTTATGAAGTGCTTGGTACTGCCTTTTTTATAGAGAGAAAAGTCCATTACGGCTTGGAACTCCCATCTCGGCTCGGCCACAAGCCATTAGTTTCTTGATGAACAGTGCAGAGTCCACCTTTGGAAAGGGTGGAGGGACTTGCCAGTACCAACAACTTGGGACAGGAGCGACGGTCAAGCTTCTGCCACCTGTAGGATGGGGGGACGCATATTGTTGTCTCTTTGCATCGCCTCGCTGAAGGACTGCTGGCGCAATGGAGTAGGCGAGGAGAGGAGCATCTGGACCGGGAGATGATGTCAAAGAGAAACAGCTCCCTTCTGCCAGGGTGGTGGAGCCTGACTGGCTGCAATGGCATGCGCCGCCACTGGGCGCTGCTGATGCTGTTGCTGCGGCAGCAGGTGCGAACACCCCATCTGGAGACACGTTTCTTCTGGCCACCGGATGTGAACGCGGCATGTGTTGATCAGGGCCGTGGTGCCAACATTAGCTCCCTGGCACGCTTCACTTTCTTCCCACAGATTCTACATATTACCCATATTCGGCTTCCTCGGTGGTCTTAGCAAAGAACTGCCACACCGAGAGTAGCTGATTTTACCGCCAAACGCTGCTCTGAGTGACTACTGACACACGCTTGCCTCGCTGAGCACCTTTGCGCTACTTTCTTGGAACGCTGCGTAGCGGGTTTTTTACCCCCGTGGCGCTTGGATCCCGACCTCACACTGCTGCTATCCTGCTGTCTCACGGCCACACAACCCTCTTGCTGGCTGCGCCGCTGGCCGAAGCGCAAGCTGACGCCATTTTTTCCTGACGATGATGAAGCCCTTGCCTCACCCGGGCTCCAAGTGCGGTGGCTACATCATCATCTATATGTGTTTCATCGTCACTGCTGTCTCATCACCGGGCTTGGTATGCAGAGGCTGACCCCTCAAAATCATGACCTCCCATGCCACTCATCTACATCTATATTTTGCCGCCTACTGCAAGAAGCAGGGGGATATAGGCCCAATTTCTTCGCTGCCATGTAGCTGCTGGTATGCCCTCCTCAAAATTTGTTCATCCTCGCTTATTATGGCGCTGAGCCCAGACTACTTAGTTGGAATCTCAGGCTGAGGGAAAACGGATGGTGACAGAGGTGGGTGAGGACAGGTTGAGGGCCGCTGACCCGCTACCGGGCCATGCCAACTTAGGGTGGTGTCTGACGATTCCCAACCGATTCTTGGGATGGAGTTGTCAGATTGTCATCTGGAGAGGAAGTGGATGCACATAGTCACCTATCAAGAACCATTGGGTTGCTGTATAACATACGGGCGGCTTGATGACTGCGGCAGTTGTGGCCTCTCGAGTGACCCTGCTGCGAAGTCCCCTTGCTGTGCTGCGACTCGGCCTGCTCCAGGAAAGTTTGTGCCATTCGCCCTCGCAGGTGAAGAGCTGCCCCCTCTTGTCTGACTTATGTTTGTTCTAAATGTACAGACAACTGTTTTGATGAAGATATCGTGTATATGATACATACACACCTGTTAATTTTTTTTTGGGGGGGGGGAAATCCAAATGAACCCACTAAGAAGCTTTGGGTATCCCTTGGATATAAATTGCGCTCCAAAAGGGCAGGAAAAATTTACTTGTATGTGCTGTTTAAAAACTGTGTATTTTACTGAATCATTTAAAAGCACTAACTGGCTTAATTAACCTTCTGGATATGAATTATGCCACAGGAATTCTTCCTGTGGCGGGTGTGAAAAAACAAAGTTTTCTTTCTTACTGAGTACAACTGTCAGGATAGAAAAACACTTAGTTAACCCCTGGATGTAATTGCAGCAAAAGAATTGAGCATACACAAACTAGCAGCTTTGTAGCGTGTTACAATGGCGTCGCTGTCTTGCATGCTACACCAAAGAGGAAAACTTGTATTAACCTTCGCTTGTAAATTATGCTACAGGAAATGTATTTTTTGGCGGTGAAGTAAACGGTTTCTTTTAGTCACCCAGGCAGCCAGAACAATGCGTATATTAACCCCTGGATGTAAAATTTGGCGCCGAAGAATGAGCAACACAAACTAGCAGAGTTTGTAGCTTGTTACTAATGGCGTGTTTTTTACGCTACACAGCAAGAGGAAAACTTGTAATTAACTTCGCTTGTGAATTATGTACAGGAAAATGTATTTTTTTGCCGTGTAAAAAGGCGGTTTATTTAGTCTCCAACTAACAGCAGAACATCGCTTAATTAAACCCCTGGATGTAAAATTGCGCAAAAACAAGTTGAGGCAACCACTAACTAGCAGATTTGTAGCGTTGTTACAATGGGTGTTTTGTTTACGTACACAAAAAGAGGAAAACTCTGTAATTAACCTTCGCTTGTGAATTATGCTACAGGAAAAAATGTCTTTTTCTTTGGGCCGGGAATAAATGTTTTTTTTTAGTCACCTCAGCAGCAGGTAACAACGCGTAATTATTCCCTGGATGTAAATTTTGCAAAATGAATTGAGCAACCACAAACTACCGCTTTAGCCTTTGTAGTGGTTACAATTGGCGTGTTTTTTCGCTTACACAACAAGAGAAAAATTATTGTAATTAACCTTCGCTTGTGAATTTTGCTACAGGAAAAAGTTATTTTTGGCAGTGAATAATGACGGTTTATTTTATCCCACAGCAGCAATAACAAACGCATTGTTAACCCTATGGATGTTTAATTGCGCATTATCAATTGAGCATCACAAACTACTAGCTTTTTGTAGCGTATTACAATTGCGGTGTTTTTTTCGCTATCACATAATAGTGAAAAATTGTAATTAACCTTCGCTTGTGAAATTATGCTACAGGAAATAATGTATTTTTTGGCGGTGAAAAAGACGGTTTATTGTTGTCACTCACAGCAGCAAAAACACACGCTTAATTAACCCCTGGATGTAAAATTGCGCCTAACCATCAATTGAGCAACAACCAATACTGACGTAGCTTTGTAGATGTTAACAATAGCGTGTTTTTTACGCTACACAACAAGAGAAAAAATTTAAGTACCTTCGCTTGTGAAAATGATGATACAGGAAAATTTATTTTTGGCAGTGAAAAAGACGGTTATTTTAGTTCACCACCAGCAGCAATTCAAACGCATAGTTAATCCCCCTGGATGTAAATTGCGCTAAACAATTGAGCTAACACAAAACTACTAGCTTGTTGCGTATTACAAATGGCGTGTATTTTTTACGCTACACAACAAGAGATAAAAAAAATTGTATTTAACCCTTCGCTTGTGATTTATGCCTACAGGAAAAATTTATTTTTTAGGTGTGTGAAAAGACGGTTTATTTTTGTCTCCACTGCTGCAGGAACAACGCTTAATTTTCCCCTCTGGATGTAAATTGCGCAAAAAAATTGAGCAACCACAAACTACTAGCTTTGTAGCGTGTTACAATGGCGTGTTTTTTTCGCTACAAAACAGGAGAAAAAAATCTAAGTAACCGTCGCTTGTGATGTATGCTACAGGAAAAATGTATTTTTTGGTGGTGAAAAAGACGGTTTCTTTGTGTCACCACAGCAGCAAAACAACGCTTAATTAACCCCTGGAGGTAAATTGCGCAAAAGAATTGAGCAGCCAAAAATGAAGTGGTATTTGTATTGTAAAAACTTTGTTTCTTTAAATGAATACAACAGGAACAGGCTTAGATCCCCCTTGGATATTCAATTGCTGTGAGCAGATAGCATTAAAATGTATATGCAGCTGCACTGGACACACACATGGACTTCAGATCCATACCCCACAAAATCAGAAATAGAACGTTAAGCGAAGCAATCTCTGAGACAAGCCGTGACACCCCCCAAAAATCGCTGTATAAAAATGAGTTCTTTAGTAAGAGCTATTACAAGCAGCCGCGGCAGCACCTTCCCTAATCAGTACAGTGAGAGCGGTATGAATTCCCAGCGTCGCGCCCGGACTTATATAGTGCAGTGACGTCACAGAATCCCGCCGGTCTCTGATTGGCTTCATCTCTGCACATGTCATGCAGGCTATGCCCTTCTTCCTCCCAGAATTCTTTGCCCCATGTAACGCCATGTGCTCACAGCCATTTTATCAATCAAAAGCACACTTCGTTCACGCGAAGTACCCCAAACTTCGACTTCGTTCCGAACCGAAGTTTTCCTGAAATTCTAAACGAATTCCACTTCGTTAGAATCGATTCGCCCATCTCTAAATATTACCCTGGCTCCTCAGACCACAGCCCAGTCCACTGTCCCCAAGAAATGGCAGAGACTGCGCTTTTGGCCATGAATTTTACTTGTATTGATTAACCCTTTCACACCTCCAAAGAAAAAAAATATTACTCTTCATTTTTCTCTTCCTTGCCTTCCAAAAGCCATAACGTTTTTATTTTTCCACCTACATAGACAAATGAGGGCTTTTATTTTACAGGACAAGATGTACTTTCCAATGGTGTTATTCATATTACCATAGAATATACTGGGAAACGGAAAAAAAATTGTGGGGCAAAATGTGAAAAAAATGTACTTGCACCATGTTTGCGGGAGTTTTGTTTCTGTGGCGTTCAATCTTTGGTAAAAATGATGCGTCATCTGTATTCTACAGGTTGATATGCATCTGGCAATACCAAACATGTAGGGTTTACATTACGTTTTGGTGGCGTAAAAAAATTCCAAACATTTTCTATATTTGAAATATGTGCTGCGGCGCATTTTGTGCGACCAATAACCTTTTTGTACTAACAACTACGGACGTCAGTGATGGGCATTTTTTGCGGGCTTAAGCATACTTTTTATTGATAACAGTTTGGAATGCATGCAAGTTTTTTGATCACTTTTATTCCAATTTTTATAAGACATGAAATTACCAAAAAAACGCAATTTTGGCGCTTTTAATTTTTTTCTTCTACAGTGTTCAGCGTACGGGATAAATAATGTTTTACTTTAATAGATCAGACTTTTTTGGAAGCGGCGATACCAAATATGTCTAACTTTTTTATTATTTTTTTTTATTTGTAAAATGGTGAAAGAGGGGGGGGGTGATTTGAACTTTTAATATTCTTGTTTTTTTATACTTTTAAAACTTTTTTTTTCTTTTACTTTAACATTGAGTCCCTCTAGGGCGTTTCACCACTAGGGGGCATGATCATTAATACAGCCTAATGCATTGCTGGTGGGACCATGGGACTTCTACTACTTTATTTCCATTATGCACATTATTTGATATGGAGATCTGAACTTTCTATGTTGTATATCCAGATGTGTGAATAAAATCACTTTTTCGCAAGATACTTAAGGTATGCTGTGTTTTCTCTACCAATTGGATTACGAGCCCATGGGCTTTTTCCCCTGAGCGCCCACACTTCAACCAGATGTGCGGCACCATCATATTTTACAGTTAGGCCTCGTTCACACGGCTTATTTGGGAACGGATTTGCGCCGTACTCCGCGCCGGATTTGCGCTTCAGTACGGCGCCAATCCGTCCCTGTCTTTACGGTAATCCGCTGCTCTCATAGAGAACAGTGGATTCCGTCGCTCCTCCCCGCTCGGCGAATCCGCCGCGGGGGGAGAAAGTGACATGCACATTATTTACGGCGCGGACGCGCCGTAAACAATGCATTGTCTATGGGGCCGGGAGCGGCGCCCCCGCTGCGCTCCGGCCCCGCCCCGTCCCGCCCCTTATTCACGGCGGATTTGTGAGCTCAATACGGCTCACAAATCCGTCGGGAATAAGCCGTGTGAACACGGCCTTAAGATCATCTGTGGGATGTTCCTGGTAAGCAGTAGTAGGCACCTAGCAAAATAAATTCAAGAAAGGACAACCAATGAACTGAGGGGCACAACACTTGATGATGTGCATGTAGCACAAAGGCTTGACATTCTCACCAGATCCCACAGATCCCAGCTATGGTAGCACAATTTGCCAAAAAACATAGTGCTGGCTTTCATAAAAAGATATCAACATACACAGTGTAGCTTATTGTATATGGAGCTGCATAGCCACAGAATTGTCAAAGTATGGTCAGACCCTTGTACTCTGCTGGAAGTGCCTATAATGGACACATGAGCTTCAGAATTAGACCAAGGAGCAATGGTAGAAGGTGGCCTGGTCTGATGGATAACATTTTCTACTACATCATGTAGATGCCGGGTACGTATGCATCACTTACCTGGGGAGAGACGGCACCAGGATGCACTATGAAAAGAAGCCAAGCAGGTGGAAGCCGTGTGATACTCTAGGCAAGGTTCTGCTAGGAAACCTTTTGTCCTGACATTCATATGGATGTTACTGTAACACATACCATACCATACTAAATAATGTTGGAGACCAAGTACACCCCCCCATGATAACGGTATTTCCTAATGACATTGGCTTCTTTCAGCAGTATAATGTGCCGTGTCAAACAGCAAAGGTTTCAAGAATGCTGCAAAAACATGATAGAGAGTTCAAAGTGTTGATTTGGCCACAAAGTCAGAGCACCTTTTGGAATGACTGGAAAACAAGTGTGCTTTCAAAAAGTCATTTTTTGTGTTTTTTAATCCTTTTTTTTCAGGAGCCCCAAAATTTAAAATGCTGACATTGCTGTAAAAAAAAACGCAGCAAAAATCTTTTGTAAAAATCACGATTTTACTGTGATTTTTGCTGCGTTTTTTTGTGCACAAATGTACAGCTTTAAATTGCTGGGGCCTTCCTGCAAAAAAAAAAACACATTAAAAAAACGCATTAAAAAATGCGCCAAAAACGCACAGTGTGAAAGCACCTCGTAACTTACAGGACTTAAATGATCTGCTATCAACTTGCTACCAGATACCACAGGACACCTTCAGAGGTCTTGTAGAGGTTAATGTCCAATTGGTCAAAGCTGTTTTAGTGGCAGAAAGGCAATTTACACAATATTGGGCAGCTCGAACATGTTCACAAAACAGTGCCCACATACAGGATTCCCAAATTACAGTGACCTCAGAATACAATATTTTAAACATACAGTGGTCTTTCCTGGTACATTCTATGTTGAGTGTGGTATCAACATACATTGTTCCAGACACTGATCTGGTCAAATATCATGAACATTTAATTTGTAAAACTCTTTATTAGTAAGGTACATACAGTGATTGGCGTTCTAGTAACGCCTTTCTACAGTCCAGTGCAGCACTAAATGTTCTATACTGTTCTTTACATGTATCAGGATGAGTGGTGCCTTTAGGCACCAGGTGAGGACCTCATTTTTTTTTTCTGGTACATTGCGTATAAAGAACATGACTCAGAAAAGCTCAATATAGAAACTGATTTCCAGTTTCCAGTAGCCCTTTCTGATGTTATATGGATTTGCTTTATCTGGATAAGTTATCCTCTTCATTTTCTTTTATCTTCATTTTGCATTATGTTGGGTGGTATTTTGGAGTCATGGAAGCAAGCAGTTTTCCATAGAGTTGTGGTTTCAACATACAATGATCACCCTGAAACCAATTAATTTTGTATGTCAAGAGACCACTGTATTGTTAGCTGCTATTATCCAAATACAACAGTTTTCTTGTACTGCTTTGGCCAATAGCTCAGTGGACCTGTCTTTGTTAAATGCTACATAGAATAGTAGTAGATCCTTTTTAACCTAATGTTTCTATAGAACCCCTTAAAGCATAACTATCATTTTTAAAAACTTTTCCTTTAAGTCAGAGAAATGTATGAAAGGGGTTTTCGCACATTTCTGGCATTAAATGCGCCAAACGTGAGCAAGCTGTGATGTATAATGCGCCAAACAAATGTGTCTGGTGCTTTGTTCGAAAGACTCAACACTTTCTAATGCACCTAACTTGAGGGGGTGTTCTGGGGGTGGATCGCACCACACTCGTAATATTAGACACACATATGAATGTGAGTCGGCAAAACCAGGCGCATTACTGCTCGAACAGACCTATTTCAATGTGGTCTGCCTGAGCCTGAGGAATCGAAGTGAAGCTACATTTGCTGTAAGGGGCAAAAAATGTCCCTTATTTCTTAACTTACAACAGTACAATAATAAAAAGTAATTTATGATAATTATTAAACTATAACAAATTAAATTATTTAGAATTTAATGAAGAATGTTATCATATAAAATTGATATAAAAATATATAATATAAAAATATCTCCTATAAAATGTATTTAAAATGAAAGAATCTAAAACTAATTTGACATTAAATAACCCGCAGATGTTTTTTGTTCGATTTTACATTTTTTAATTTTTACTACAATTTTAAAAGTGAAATTTTATTTTTGCTGCTCTCACCCTTTATTCTACATATGGCAAGAGCCAACACACCACAGGTCTTGCCGGGACCTGTGGTCCATCAAGCAAGATCAGTACCATAGTTTCGATTCACTGACCTGCTATTCTAATTACTTTTCCTTTATTTCCAGCCTATCATTAGCCTTTATACATGTTTGGCGCATTACTAATGCACTTAAGTTCCATAATGCGGCAAACACACAGGCGAGGTGTGATGAACTTTAGACACCAATAGTAGCAGCAATGACCAAACCAGTATTAACTTTCACTTCTTTAATCATTTAACGACATAAAAACAAACTTCTTAAAATATAGAAGGAAGGTGCAATACTTATCACGCATTAGCGTAATCCATGTTTCAAACAAATAGCAATGAGGATAGCCGGAGTGCAAAAGCCGCCCGCACAACTGGATAGTTCACTTGGAAGCACCTTCTTTCATACATGTCTCCCATCGTTTTGATAGGTGAAAATCTTTGTACGGGTGCTGAAAATCTCACAGATTATTAAATTGAAGGGGTAGAAGCCCTGTGACCCTTCATTTCTGATCAGCTCCAATATGTGAGGATGTATTCATAGAAATAACATGTACGTAGCTCTCTAATGAAAGTTGAGCACATTTACTTTATTTCAGGAATCGTGGAGGTCTCAGCATATAGACTCTCACCTATCAAAACTTTGGACACTATTACAAGTCACAAGTTGTTTTTTTTAGAAATAATAACTTTCTAAGTATGGAACATTTATTTTTCTTAACTAGCTTGACCTGCAGATGTTCTACAACTACCACGATGAAGGATTATAATAATTTCTATTATTTTCAGCACATTTGAGAACGTTCAGTCTATTGACAGATATTATTTTTTTCCTTTCAGAAGCTTGCAACATCCTAACATCCTACAATGCCTGGGACTGTGCACCGAAACCATCCCATTCCTCCTTATCATGGAGTTTTGTCAGCTGGTAGGTGTAACATTATTTTGAAAGAAAATAATCTGCATAAAAGCTGATACTAAAAGTTCATTGCATAAAAGTTTGACTCACCTAGAAAGTGCTGCAAGTGAATAGGTTCAGTAGGGAAAAACTTACAGTATCTTCTTCCCACATAGGTCTGGTCTACACAATGGTGTTAACCTGAGGATAACTAGCTGTGGTCTCTTTTGTGAATTTAATGCAATTGCTAACAGGCAACTCAAATCATGCAAATTCTTTTGAAATCAATGCAAAATTTGTATTAATATTGTGAAATATAAACAATAGTTTAAAATATATAACAAAATCATATTACACTTGTTCACATCCATACACATGAAAAAGCTGTGTCCACGAGGCCTTAAAGTAAAAATTATCCAAATGAAGAATAGAAATGTTTTAAAAGGAGCAAAAGTAGTCAGTAATGTATTTGATGCATTTATCACTTTTTTACATTTTAAATATTTTATTCAATATGAAAAAGTCAATGAAAATAATTTAATCTCTCCCCTTCCCTGAAGAGCGTAAACATTCAGAACCCCACCACTTATTTTTTGGAGGAAAATGTTTACGATAGACAGCTTAAAGGGAATCTGTTGCCACTCCTGACATGTCTTCTTTAGTAAGTAGCTGTATTCCCCATGAAATAACAATTCTAAAGCATCTTTTCTTCAAATTCTTCATTGTGCCATTCTTCTATGATTCCTTACAGAAATTTATAAATAAATAGACACTGTCCATTCAGGGCTGACTATGTAATAACACCCCTTTTGACAAGGGCGCAAGTACAACCCAGTTGTCAATTTATTCACACATTTCCAGAAGGAATAACAGAGGAACAGCATAATACAGAGTTCTCGTAATTATTGTTGCATGGGAATAGAAGAATGAACTAAAAACAACAGGTCAGGAGAAATGACAAGTCAAGAGTTATAACATGACCCTGTATTACTGTCAGTACAAAAAATAAATTGTATAATGTTGCAGATCTTGCTCTTGCACTGCCCACAACGGGAGCTGGGCTCTCAATTCAATGGCCAGGATAGGAGCTAACTTGAGTCCTGGCCATTAAACTCCCTCAATGCCACAGTCAAAAGAGGCTAAGTCATCTTGGTGGTTGACGGAGGGAGCTTCCTCTGTTATCTATCAGGATATCAGTCGCACAGTGCTGATGGTTGTTATCTATAAAAGCCTATCAGGTCATAATAATAATATAATAATGTATTGCTATGTTTTATAAAAGCAATAAAATGTTTAGAATTCTACCATTATTTTTTACATTAACTTAGTTTCATAGATAAATAAATAATGTAAAAAGGTTCTAAAGTAAGTTAAATAATATACTTTAACCTCAATTGTGACAAAGGTCTGAATTAAAGGAATTTTAACACAAAGTAAAAACCGCTACATTGGCCACCTGCACGGAGCCGATCGTGCGTGTCAATCAGGAGGGAAACACTTGCAACCATCCTTCTCATTCACTTCTATGGGAGCTTCTGAACATAGCCGAGCAGACACACATGGCTATCTTCGAAAGTGCCCATAGAAGTGAATTAGAAGGATGGCTGCAAGTGTCCTCCTTATTCACATATATGGCCGGCTCGCCACCAGCTGCGTGGTAAGACCCTTTTTATGAGTTTAACCAAAGGACTTTTTTCAGGGAAGACATCAAGAGCAGAACAGAAAGCAAGTTATGGTTTGAAATTGGATGCAAATTATTTATACAGTTGTCTCAACTTTTGGACATTACTTTCAATCCCTCTGATTCTATATAACCAGTGTTTAACCCCTTACCGACATTTGATGTACCCATATGTCAAGGTAGGGTAAAGGTTCCTACAAATTGACGTATGGGTACTTGGTGATCTTGTGAGCTCACAAGCGGAGCTCACAAGATCACGGCATGGGACCAGCGGTATATTACCGCTGGCATCATGCCGCATTCCCCGCGGCCGAAGTGAGCATTTGGCCGCGGGTGATTAACCCTTCGATGTCGTGACCTATCATGGTCGTGACATCGAAGCTTCAGGGAGGGGGCGTGAGCTCCTTCTACCCCCGATCATAGAAGAGCGGCGCAGACGTGCTCACTAGTCCCCTTACCAAACAGCCCGGACGCTTTATGAAAGCATCCCGGTTGTCTGGTGACGTCACCATGCCCGCCATACATTGTGGACATAGTGATTGACAGTCACTATGGAGACCAGTACTCAGCAGTAATGCTATGTAAAGATCTTCTCTTGTATGAGCGATTTGGGGATCGCTTATACAATTCTCATCTGGGGAGAAGTGAAAAAAGTGTTAAATTGTAAAAAAAAGTATAAAAAAGTAAAACATAAACACAAAAAATAAAATAAAAACATGTGCACCGCCCTTTCCCCTTTGCAAACGCCAATTGCCCAAAAAAAGATAAAAAATAAAGTACCCATATTTGGTATCTCCATGTGCGTAACAACCTGACCTATAAATCTGTCACATTAATTAACACGTACAGTGAACACCGTAAAAAAAAAAAACAGTCACGGAATTGTGCAGCACATAAAATGGATTTAAAAGTGATCAAAAACTCATATAAACACCAAAGTGATGCCAAAGTTGTACCAATTAAAACATCAGTTCATCCCGCAAAAAAAGTCCATACACAGCTATGTATACAAAAAAATAAAAAAAGTTATGGCTATCAGAAGAAAGCAATGCATAAATATTGTTTTACACAATAAAAAGAATTTTAAAAAGTGCTTCCACAAAAAAAACCATATAAACTAGGTATCGCTGTAATCGTCTCAACCCACAGAGTAAAATTAACTTTTCACATATATTGCAAGGTGAGCGCTGTTAAAAATAAAACAAAAAAACACTACTAGGATTGCAGTATTTTCTTCACCCTGCCTTCCAAAAAATGGATTTAAAGGCGATCAAAAAGCCTTGTCCCCACAAAAATGATACCACTAAAAACATCAACTTATCCCGCAAAAAACAAGCCCCTATACATCTCCGTAAACTGAAAAATAAAAAAGTTATGACTTTCAGACTATGGCGATGCAACAACATGTTTTCTTTTTGAATAAAAGTGTTTTTATTGTATAAAAGCAGTAAAACATAAAAAATATACAAATTTGGTATCACTGTAATCGTAGCGACCTGCTGAGTAAAGCTAGGATGTCATTTATACCACATGGTGACGGCTGTAAAAAATAAAAATAAAAAACACTACCAGGATTGCTGTATTTTTTTCAAAATGCCTCACAGAAACCTTAATAAAAAGAGATCAAAGCATCATATGCCCCAAATAATGGTACCAATAAAAACATCAACTCACCCTACAAAAAACAAGGCCATAATCTCATAAAACTCATTTATATTGTGTAAAAGTAACAATACATAAAATACTGTATAAAATTTATATCATTGCAATTGTACCGAACCACATAGTAAAGTTATCCTGTCATTTATCCCGTACAGCGAACACTGTAAAAATGAAGCCCAAAAAACAATGGCAGAACTGAGTCCCCCCCATTTTCATGGCCCAACGCTAAAAAAAGTATGAAACACCTCTGCACCCAAATGCACAATACACCCCTAGATGAGATCCATAAGAGGTGTTGAATCCCAAATGGGGCACGTTCTGGAAGGTTTCACCTATTCTGGTACTTTGGGGCTTTACAAATGCAACATGGTACCCACCAAATTCTGCGTCCAATAGCCAAATAGCGCTCCCTCCCTTGTACGCCATGTCAGGCGTCCAAACAGCAGCTTACACCCACATGTAGGGGATTGCTGAACTTGGAAGAAATTGTGTAACACAATTTGGGGGGCTTTTTTTCCAGGATTCCATGTAAAAACTAAACATTTTCAGCTAAAATTGCAGATTATTAGAAAAAATAAATATTTTTTTTATTTTCAGAGCCTAACGCTGAAAACATTTGTGAGACACCTGTGGGGTCGATATAGTCACTGCACCCTGGATATATTCCTTAAGGGGTGTAGTTTCAGAGCCTAATGCTAAAAAAATTTGTGAAACACCTGTGGGGTCAATATACTCAGTGCACCCTGGATATATTCCTTAAGGGGTGTAGTTTCTAATATTGGGTCTTTTTAGGGGTGTTTATTAAGTTTTAGCGCCTTAGGGTGTCCGCAAACCTGAAATGGCGCCTAAATAAAATCGTAATGAAAATGAGACCTGAGAGCACGGTAGGTGCTCCTCCTATTCTAGGGCTTGTGGTTGAGTCAAATAGCGCACTAGGGCCATAAATGGGATACCTTTGAAAACGGCAGAATCTGTGGAATTGATGTTGAGTTGCATTTACCTGGTCACATCTACTGTGTTCCAGTGACTAATGAATAAAAATTTTAAATCTGCAAACAAAAAGTGAAATTTTTAAATTTCACCTCCACTTTGCTTTAAATATCTAAAGGGGTAACAAACTTCCTAAATGCTTTTTTAAATACTTTAAGGGGTCTAGTTTCTTAGATGGGGTCATTTATGGGGGTATCTAACATATAAACCCCTAAAAACCACATCAGAATTGGACTGGTCCCTAAAAAAATCTATTTGGCTAATTTTCTTGAAAATGTGAAAAATGACTACTAAATTTCTAAGCCCCCTAATGTGGTAAAAAAAATAATTAAAATAATGCCAACCTACAGTAGACATATGGTAGATGCTAGTTATAAACTATTTTGAGTGGAATAACTATCTGTCTATAACTATCTTACATATAACTATCTTACGCGCAGAAATTTTTGAACTTTGAAAATTGCAAATTTTTTGAACATTTTCATGATATTTTGTTATTTTTCACAAATAAACAAGGACTTTTTGGAACAAAATATATTACAACCTTAAAGGACAATGTGTAACAAGAACACAATCTCTGAATCACATGGATAGGTAAACGTGTCAAAATGTTATTCTCACATAAAGTGACACATGTCAGATTTTAAAACCAGGGCTCTGTCAGGAAGGCCAAAACTGGCTCTGGTGTTAAGGGGTTAAACAAACTGCCATACAACACCCTCTATGGCAGGATTTGCACAGTTTTGCTCTGCAGGTCACTGCACATTGTTATCATATTGATGGGAAAAGATCAATTAACTTAAGTCACACAATTCTAAGCTTTAGAAGTGTGGGCCTGTGCTACAGAAGAATTCCCAAGAAAGCCAAGGTGGCAGTCCATGCAGTTTCCTATACCATCAAATGCACTTGGAAACTGGAGAAAACTCTGAAAGAGAAAGATCTGGCAGACCAAGGGCCACTACAAAATCAGATGACAGATTTTTGAGAGTCAACAAGTTGCATGATCTGCGCCTCTTAGGTCAAAACTTCAAGACCAGCTTAAAGGGGTTTTGCCACGATGTAATGTTGACGTGGGATCCTCCAAAATGGGTATTTAATCACTTTTCTAAATATATTTCATTAAATAAGTGAAGCCTGTGACAACTACAGCCTTAATTAGATGCCCTTGGTTTCCTGACAGTTTTACATTAGACCAGGACACTGATCTTGCTGTGCTTGCCTTGTCTGCACTTCTTATCTCCTGGCAGGGAACATGAAAGCTTTTAGGAACTGGGGGAAAAAATGTCTTTAGTCTCACGTATAGAAGGAATCCATCTTGTTCAATGTAATTATCGAGTATAGATTGGCAGATACTCCCTGAAGCTCAGCCCTTTCAACCCCCACCCCTCCAAATACCCCCCCCATTATTGCAGCGTTGAAGGGACTGTGGAAAAATTATCCTTTATCTCCTGGCTAGAGAATGCTCTGGGTGTAATGTAATTATCTTACACTGAAAAACAGCAGACGCTCCCTTGGCTAACTAGAGTCCATGAAGGAATGAAAGTTAAGCTGCACCTGCCTGAGATAATATCCTCCTGAGCAGTTAAGAGACATTAATACAAAACCCATTAAACTTTGCACAATAGTTCTCTCTGTGATGTAGCAAAACATTGTTTGCTCAGGCCTCAGAGGAATGAGCCTTGGAAAACACTGGGGAGGTGGTGCTATGACATCACAGAGGAGGTATTGTTTTTTGTTAAACACAGAAGATTCACCAATGCCTCTCTTTTCACGGCTCCATTCAACCTTGTGTTAGCTGAAGAATGCCCGTTTTGGCTCAAAATACCCCATTTAAGCGCAAAAGGGGAAAACTTCTGCAGGTTTGACAAGTCAAGTATCTGTAAGAAAGCCACAGCTCAGATTGCAAAATAAAAAAAAATTTCCTGGGCCAAACACAAACTCCAGTGGTCTATTAAAGAGTGGAATAAGCTTTTAGGGACTGATGAATCAAAATTTGACATCTATGATACAGCACGCAGGGTTTTTATACTTCGTTGAATAGATGATAGGATGGTTCCTCAGTGTGTGACACTGGCTGGTCTCCTTTGCTGGATGTTTGCTGGAAGGTTGGCAACTTTCACAAGTTGACTGGCACACTTGACAAAATGGGCTACCACAGCATTTAGATGTACCATGCAATAGCCTTTGGTGTACATCTAGGTGGTCAGGGTTTCATATTATAGCAAGACAATGATCCAAAATATACTTCTTGGTTATATCAGAAATACTAAAGGAGACCAAATAAAGCTAGTGGGTCTCAAAGATTTGAATGGCTGCACAGTCTCCAGATTAAACCCCCTTTGAGCTTGTTCGGGATAAGCTGGATAAAAGAGTGAAAGCAAAGCAACCCACAAGTGCAGCTCATATGTTGAGAAAATATTTTTTGAAAAATATCTGAATACAGTTGTAGAATGAATCCTTCAATTGTGGGGAGCTGTTATATTAGATAAAGATGAAAAATCTAGATTTAATTTGTTGAAACAAAGTTAATTCATTATTACTTATTTATTTCTTCTTTTTTTCCATTTTAAAGTTCATCTAAGACATTAAACTGTGTAGATATAAAAAAAAATCCAACGCTTTTGATCTGTTGTTATTCTCTAGTCTCATAACGGGACAAAAAATAAATAGAAAACAATGAAATAAAAATGTCTGAGCATATAAAACATAAAATAAATAAAAACATCAACCCATAAAACAAACAAAACCCATTTTCCAGAAATGAAACATGTTATGTAATGAAAAAAAATACATATAACAAGTATTGCTGCATCCGTAACAATGGAATCTTTTAAAGGGGTTTTCCCATCTGCTTCATAGAGCCTGCTCCTATAGTCCGCTTCAGGCTCCTACTTCCTCATCAGGCTGTGGATGAGTCTTCAGCAGTGACAGACATTTCATAATGGATGCAGCGAAAACCACCAATAGGAGTATAATATTAACTTAAGTCCTTTTATTTTGGGTAAATATAAAACTTAAAGCTTTCCATGTGCAACTCCCTCAATGATCGGAGTTAGCTTACGCGGTTCTGGGTTGTATGCACACACTTTAGGTCATAGCATACATCATTATGAACCACACCTCCCTTAAATACCATAACTTCTAATATCTTTGGTGGATTACCTGATGCTGCCTCCGACACCTGTGGCATCGCCACGGTCTCTGAACCACAACAAAATGGAGAAGACGCCTGCTATCCGGACATGCGGTGATCAACAATCATAGCGGCCCCAATTCAGGCATTAGCATGCGCTCGTGTACGGTACTTGCGCAGATATCTCTTCTATGCTCGGGATGTTTAAAAAAAAAAAAAAAAATAATTTTTAGCTTGCCTGTCCTGCGCTTTACGATAGAAAATATATGCAAAATCTATACAAAATATGTTGTTACCGCATTGACAGATAATTTACGGTATGTACAGACCCGGCAGGATGTTTGGGCTTGCGGTCTTTGCATAATAGAACAAAGTATATAACAAATGTGTTCTTGCAGAAACAAAAAAAAAAAAAAAAAATTACAATACATTTAAAACTTGGCAGAGAGGAATAAAAAAAAAATAAAATAAAAAATATGGGAGGCCTGTTGGTAAAGGAAGCAGTTCAGAATGAATCTAAGGTAAATTATATCTGTTTTATAAAAGCTGGCAGTAATAGTAAAGTTAACAATCTTCCCCAAAATAAACGAAAGAGACATAAGAATAGGACAAGGGAACATAGGTATCGGAGACTGATACTGGATATTACCAAAAACCAACCTTGTAAAGTTACACTAGTGCAGAAAAGAATACAATGTTATAGAATTATAAATACACTTGGAAAACGAGACATCCAACTAGTATTGAAGAGAGAGCCTTTTGAATCCCTCTTTTGATGAAGTAGAATTCTATAGTGGAACATTAACTTCCCTTCTTAGATTAAGACCCATGGGTACTGTTGTATTTAATGTAGGATCCAATTAGGCCTCTCTGTCGTGTAGTGCCTTTCTTATATCTCCCCACCGGATTGGTGGTATAATTTTCTCAATCCCAATTACTTTAGGCCTCTGAGGGTTTTGAATCGTGCATTTCTGCTAAAGTGTTCTGGATAGATTAGATCTATGCCTGTCAGACATTGGCTCTGATGGCTCTGATCGTTAAGAACATGAAATTACCTCATGATGCAAACAACTAGCACAAGTTATGAGAACATTCAAAGCCTAATTTGCAATCTCTGATGAATCCCACGCAACTAGAGGCGACGGTTTATTCTAAGATGGAGGCCTGTTTAGGAAATTGGACGACTCTATTATGGGATGGTCAAGAAGTCCAAGTTCCAGCGAGATCTTCAGGACTATCTGAATAATGAGGTCTATGACTGGTAGCTACAGCAAGGTTGATTTCAAATACACCCAGGGTCCATTCTAAACGAAGATCAAGGCAATTATAAAAGCGGTCTTTCTCAGAGAAGAGGTAAGTTTTGGGTCTCACCATATTCTGGCTCCAAACACTGACTATTTAACCGAGATTATGTTATGGACTCTCCTACGGGGTGCTTCAGTATGGAATCCACTCTCATTATCTACCGTCAAAAAAGAAATAAAAGTAACAAGAAGAATAACAAAAAACGCTGGGCAGGGGAGGGAGAAGCACAGAGAAATGTGAAGAGAAAGACTCGCCGGATTAACAACTGCGGGGGGACTGGACATTCTCAACCTTGTCTTCAGTATACAGGACCGTACAGTCACAATGAAAAAGTGTCCTATCCTTAGGATACGATAAATTATTCTGTCTCAGATCCAATTTTGAATTTTCTTCTTCTATTAAGGACTGTTACAAGTTTGTGCCGGGAACATTGACCTGTAAACGTCATTTTTTCAATGTTAATGATGAATCAGTTGTATGTATTATGTATAACCATACTGCGGCAGATACCAAGCATCAAATGAGTTTAAGGATTTAACCTTTAAGTGAGCTACAGCATTCATTACCTTGCAGGATTTACAGGATCAGCCATTGGCAGCAGGATACATGCAGTATGAACTGATCTTGTTTTCCTACCTCCAAACCCAGGATTTTACACCGGTCTGTTCCCGTACCCCTGCCCATGGATAGATTCAGTTACTTGTAGAAAGAGACCTTAAATGTTTAATCAGATAGCATACATCTGGCCAAAATTAGTAACTTAACAGAGATGAAAGTAGGGTCATGGAGGAATTGAGAACTAATCCAGAGCTAACTATAAAAATGGCAGACAAAGGGGGACCGTTGTTCCTTAGGACAAACATACATATGTTGCACGTATTCAAGAAATTTATTGTTAATGCAACCTTATCGCAGATTTGAAACGCGATCCTACCTGATTTAAAAACCAAATTAAACTACTTTCGTTTGAGGGATGGCTTAGGATCGGAGTGTTCAGTCAAAAAACAGAGTGGATTATATTTTTGTAACACTTCCTGTAATGCCTATTTTGATACGGACTACCAAAGGTCCACAAGGGACAGTGTCCAAACCTCCCATGGACCTATTGTCTCGGCATAGGTTCCCTCCTGGAAAGGCTGTGCCAAATGGTTGGATGGTGTCCTTAAGCCTTTGGGTTGGTTGATGCCCTGGTTTACTTAAGGGACACAAAGGAAGTCTTGAAAGGTTTGAAACACATCAGATGGGACCAGAATTAGGTCTGGCGCACATGTGATGTGGGGAAGCTTTATATTCAGCATACCTTGTCCCGGTTGCTTAATCAGCCCTCTGGTTTCATTTCTCAGTTACACAGATTATACGGAAGAGGTTCCGAGTATATTGTAACAGTAGCTGAATTTCTGATTGAATTCATAACTTTTTTATGTTAATCGGGAATTTTTTCTTCAGATTTGAGGGGTCTCTATTGGGGGGCAATGTTCTCAGACATCCCTGGTCCAATTTGGACCATGGTTGGTGTGAGCATCTATATATCTACGCCAGATAACCCCTTGTTGGTCTCTATTTTGTGGTATGGCTGGTAAAGCGCATGACTCACTGTTTATTGGGGGGCGCGATGTGCCTGCCTACCGATTTCATTATTTTTTCTTAATCATATAATATCATTCAACTACAGTTACCCATACTATTTGGCCTCTGATAGGAATTAAATTCCTGGATTTAATCCTTATTGGAATGACCAGGATGTATCATTGAGACCAGATCCCATCGTTAGAGCACAGCTGGAATACAAATTCTTCATTCAAGATGCTTTTAACCAAAACATGTCCATAAAGCCATTCCTGTTGGTGAGATGAGTAGGTCCAAAAGAAATTGCCAGTTGGAAGAGGACATCAAGGGGGGAACGTACATCAATTGAAAAGGATTGTCCAGAAGAGGATTACCCGCATTATGGATGTTAAAACGGGCGGTTCTTAGTAGACTCGAATAGATAGAACCCATTTGATCCACTCGCACTCAGAATTAAAATTCTTCTAGGAATTTTCTAAGCCCAATTGGTCTTGGATCTTACTCCACAATACTCTGAATTCAAGTGATTTGTTTGGAAGTATCTACCAGTGTTATTTGAGGATCCGACGTTAGAAAAGGTACTTTCATATTGGCTGTCAACGTTATGTCCCTAGATGGGCTACTGTACATTGCATCTTAATTTCACTAATATAGTATTGAACATAGGCCACAACGTACGTGGCTGTACACATAAGGGGTTTTTTCAACGTGCGGAGGACGATCCGCTGCCGCTCATGTGAGTTTGCCTTGCCACTAAAACATTCTCTGACAGTCACAAAACACAAAAGTTATAATATTAAAAGGCTTCTATCAACTGTAATTAGACAATGTAGGTACTTGGCACTATGTTACCCTCTGTACTTATACTACGTGGGAAGCATACTAGGAAGATTTTAAAGGTACGCTTCTAGAACACGTCAATGATATAAACTAATATGTCTGTCTGGAATAGATCTAATCTATCATTCACTTTGAGAAATGCTCATTCAAACAATCAGAGGGCTATAAAGTAATTGGGATTGAGAAAAATTATACACAATCCGGGGGGGAGATATTAGAAAGGCACTACACGGACAGGAAGAGGCCTTTGTGGTTCCTTATCTAAATACAACAGTCCCGGGGGTCATATTCTAAGAAGGGAGTTAATGTTACTCTATTGAATTCTAACTCATCAAAAAGAAGGGATTCTAAAGGCTCTCTCTTCTATACATAGTTGGATGGTCTCGGTTTACAAGTGTATATATATATACGATACTTTTTGGTATTTTTATGCAAATATGTGTAACTTTAAGGTTGGTTTTTTTGTAATCTGTATGCTTGTCTCCGATTCCTATGATTTCCCTTGCTATTTTAGGTCTCTTTGTTTATTGGGAAGTTGTGTTTTAACTTTACCTATTACTGACCCACGGCTTTTTTAGAAATTATAATTTACCTTAGATTCATTCTGAACTGGCTTCCTTTAACAACTGGCCTCCCTGTTTTTTTTTTTTTTTTTTTTGCGTCTCTGACAGGTTTAAATGTGTTGGGATTTTTTTTTTTTTTTTTGTTTCTGCTAGAACACATTTGGTATATATTCTTTGTTCTATATGCAGGACCGGCAGCCCTCAAACATCCTGCGGGTCTGTACATACCGTAATTTTTCTGTCATTGCCGGCACATATTTTGTATATTTTGCATATATTTTTTATCGTAATGCGCAGGACAGGCAGCTAATATTTTTATTTATTTTTTTTTTTTTAACTCCCGAGCTATAGATGTATCTGCGCATGACCGGACACGCGTCATGCTATGCCTGATTTTGGCCGCATGATTGTTGAATACGCATGTCGGATAACAGGCGTCTTCTCCATTTTGTTTGTGGTTCAGAGACCGTGGGCGGTCTCAAGGAGTCGGAGTCAGCAAATCAGGTAGATCCACCAGATTGATTTTATAGTTATGGTATTTATGGGAGTGGTGGGTTCAGTATGTTAGTTTGCTATGACTAAGGGTGTGCTTAACACCCGAATCGCTGTAAGCTAAATCCGATGTTTGATGGGATGTTGCACATGGGAATGCTTGTATGTTTTATATTTAACACCTAAAATATAAGGCTTAAGTTTTTTTATACTCCATTTGGTGGTTTTCGACTGCATCCATTGTGTTTGCTAGTACTATCTTGGACCATACCACTGGACTCTGGGTGAATGCTGTGCTGTCCATAACATGAGGCTGGATTATGTTGGGGTGAGCTGACCTTTTGCTGTTTTTGACAGACATTTCATCCCTGCTATTCTTAGCTGACACTGTTAGAGAAATATTGGTAATAGAGGGTTTTTTACAGCAGGGCACAAGGCTAGTGGTTTAAAATTTGTCAGTAGAAAAGATAAGCAAGCTCCTGTGCTGCTGACAATACACAGCAGAAATGTCACCATCCTGGCTAGGGCTGCTAGAGCAGAGAAAGATGGTCAGTAACACCTAGGGAAGCATCTTTAAGCAAGTATAGGATAAGAACTGATTTAACTCTGACATAAAGCAAAATCAGAACAGCAATTTATTTAATAGTAGTCTTTTTTTCACCTTCGCCTACATGTTTAAAGTTAATCAATATTGAAGAAGTGAAGTCCAGCTCTGCTTAGGGCAAGTAAAATCCACTTTTTATTGGAGAGATGAAGACAAAATCAGACATCCAAAGACATACTTCTCACGTGTTTCAGGCCCCAAACAAAATGGCCTTTAGTCGTAGCATGCCACGACCAAGGGCCGTTTTGTTTGGGGCCTGAAACGCTTTTGGAAGTATGTCTTGCAAAGACTAAGGGCCATTTTTTTTGGGGGCCCCTAAAAACGTGTGAAGTATGTTTTTGGAGTCTGATTTGTCTTCATCTCTCCAATAAACATGCTTTTTACTTGCACAACAAGCTGGACTTCCTTCTTTCTTAATGGACTTTCGCTTTGCCAGCGTGTCCGTGCTCGCAGAAAGGTGTTCAGGTGAGCTGGATATATCTCTTTCTTTCATCTAAAGATAATCAATGTGATGGGAAAACCCTTTTGAGTCACCAGGTTTTTTAATCCATACAATGAATAACACACATACATGAAAAGTAAATCCGGCCTCACAAGATATGATACAAGAAATCATTAAAAGCTCTTATATGCCCGAAAATGGTTACAATGAAAAAATTTACTTATATTAGAAGGACCTCACAGATCTAGAGCTCTTAAAATATTATGACATATAAATGTGTTTTTTTTGGCTGTTTCTAAGTGTAGCTTGTTTGGGATGTAAGGGGGGGGGCCTTTAAAAAAGAGGGTGGTTTTAAAAAAAGGGTGTGGCAACATTTTATTTGAAGAATTTAACACTGACTCTTTTTTCCCTGCTTTGTCCTGTAGGGAGATTTGAAAAGGTATCTCCGGGCACAGCGGAAGGCAGATGGCATGACCCCTGACCTCTTAACGTGTGACCTTACAACCCTGCAGAGAATGGCATATGAGATAACGCTCGGGACTTATTTGACCTCCTAAAAACAATACATACACAGGTAGAGTTGTTCGTCCCTTGACTCAATGTTTTGTCTTATAACAACTGGTTTTTTTTTTACAAAAGGATGGGGGATGTTAAGGGGTGCCACGGTGTTTAATAGTTTTATGGATTATGATTCAAGCATGAACACTTTTGGATATTCTGTCATATATTTAGTGGATTAACCAGGTTTTTCATATTGAACTGCTGTTTGGAAATTTTTTTATGGATTAAATTTGGCTCCCCCAATTTTTTCCCCGACACCCCCCACTATTTATGGGAGATTTTAACATTCCAATGAACACCCCCACCCACTATTTACAAACTCCTGTCATTCCCCTCCTTCGGCCCTCCCAGTGGACCCTGGAACCATTAAAAACCGGACCACACGGGGACTCATTTCACCCCCCTTTCCCCCCTATCAAACCTCTAAAACCTCCTCTCCTATCTCTGACCAAAATCTGCTCATTTTCTCCTCCATCCCCACTCCAACTGCCCCCCCTGCCCAAAATCTTTCACCACGCAGGAACCTACAAAACCCGCCCTTGCACTCTCTCTGCTCTTTTGCCCTCTCTCTCATATCCTCTTTTTTGCGTCCAGACGCACCCCCAAATTTCTAAACAAAACACAATCACTTCCACTCTTGTGTGCGCCCCTCTCAAAAAAACAAAACCGCAAAATGAAAACAACCCTGGCACACAGACTCCAAAAAAACAGTGAGGCAGTTTCCGTTCCAAGCCGCTGGAAAAAAACCCGCTCCACCACGACTTACCTCTATAAAGAATCACTGATCTTTTAAATCCGCCTCACCTAGCCAAAAAAGGGGATTTTCCCACTTCATACCCTCCCTGCCCCCACAACCCGCAATTTTTTTAACCCCTTTTCAACTCTCTCCTGCTCCACCAGCACCCCCTCCCCATTTCCCTCTTAGCGATGTTTTTGAACTACTTCCATAATAAAAAAAATCTCATCAGAAAAGCTTCACCTACAGCCCCCTCGCTCTCTATTCCTGCAGTGTCCCCCAGCCCACCTTGCACCTGCTCATGACATTCCCCTCTAACTCCCTCCCCCCGGTCACCCCTGAAAGCTCCCCTCTCTATGCCCAAAAATCGAACCTCCCCCCTGTGTTTTGAACCCCTCCCATCTCACCTACCCTGACCTTAGTGCTGTAAATTCCCCCCACCCCCCACCCCCTCTTAAATCTATCACTCCTTGGGCTTTCCCCTTTCCTCATTTAAACTGGACCTCACCCCCTCCTAAAAGAAACCATCTCTTGACCCCCCCTCATTGCCCCAACATCGTCCCTCTCCTGCTTCCATTCCCCCAAAAACCCCTTGAGAGCACGCCCTTAAACTTCCTCCCACTCCCCCCAACTCTCTCCTTGCCCTTCCAATCGGGTTCGTCCCCACCACTCTCTAAAAAACGCCCTAACCAAAGTCCCCAACGCCTACAACTGCCAAAGCCTCACGCCACTTCTGTGTTCTCCCCCTAGACCTGCCTCTGCCTTACCGGTCGCCCAAATCCCCTGCTTCAAATCCTCCCCTCCCTCGGCATCAGGCTTGGCCCTTTCTTGGATCTCCTCCCCACCCCACGATCGGACTTTCAGCGTCTCTCATTTCGCTCCCTCCTCCCCCCGGCCTCTCTCTGTTGGGGGTCCCCCAGGGGGCTGTCGGGGGGCCCCCTACTCTTTTTTCTACCCCCCCTTGGTCGGTCATCATGCCCCACCGGGTTTCAATACCCCCTATTTTGCTGTGACACCCCAAACTCTAATCTCCCGGCCCCCATGTCACCTTTTTCTCCGGATCCCCGACTGTCTATCGTCCTTTTTTCCTTCTTCTCCCCCCGTCTCCTAAAACTAAAAAGTGGAGAAAACGAATTTTATTATCTTCCCACTCCCCCTCCTTCTTCCCCCATCTCCTACACTGTTTGGTCCCTCTCACCCGCACCACAGGTCCGTGCCCTTGGGGATAACCCTTTGACCCCCAAACTTCCTTCAAAAACCCCACTCCCTACCCCAAACCCCTCCTGTCCCTTCACCTAAAAAATATCTCCCGAATCCCCCTCATTTTTTAACTCGAAAACACAAAAAAAGCTGGGGCCTGCCCTCGCATTCCCCCCTTGATACTCAACATCCTCCCCTGTGGCCCCCAGCTAGCACCCTCGCTCCCCCCCAAACCCTCCTTAACTCTGCTGCCCGTTGATTCACCCCTCTCCCCGCTATCCCCTCCTCCCCCCTTTTCCGATCCCTTCCTGGCTTCCATTGCCCCCGAATCCGTTTTAAGCTGCAACTTTACCTACAAAGGGTCTACATAACCTCTCCCCTTATATATCTCTGCCTTAATCCTAATACCTCCCCCCCACGCAAACCCCCGCCCCCTCACAGGATTTCCTTGCTTCCCCCTTTTCCCTCCTCACTTTAAACCCCTCCAAACTTCTCCCCTGCTTCCCGCCCAAAAATTTGGAATCACTTCCCCCAACACCTCAGATTCCCCTCTCTCACCGGCTTCAAAAATAACCCGAAAACCTACCTCTTCGGGTTGCCCTTTAAACCAAAACTAACCGTGTTGCACTCCTCCACCCAAAAACATGTTGCCCCCACCTTCTTCTCTTCAAAACCCCTTCCCTGTAACTGTAAGCCCCCGCGGGCAGGGGCCTCTTCCTCTGTACCAGTTGTTAACACTTATTGTCATTTGTAATTGTTGACCAATGTTATTTATGTCCCCCTGAATGTCGCGCCCTGGGAAACAAGGGCGCTCCAAAATAAATGATAAAAATAATAATAAAAATTATCTCTGTAAATTTTCTTTTTAAAATAAACATTTACCGCTTGGAAAAAAAATTTTATGCATTGGCTTTTTTCAATCCTCTTATGAGCTAAGAAAAAAGGTTAAAAAGGTCATGTTAACCTTTTATGATGCTAATTGCTAGGTCCCAAATTTTGGGTTTTGTGCTTTCCCTTGGATCTAAAAGTCTCCAAAAAATGGGGAAAACCCCCACAAAAGAAAAAAAGTGACTTCTGTAATATTTATATTTTTTTTCCCTAGGGAGGGTGTCACAAAAGGGAAACCTTTATGTTTAATGTTCATCAATTGGGTAAAAGCCCAAGTAGGATGCTTTGGGATCCCCCTTTTGGATTAGTAAATCCGTATATATAAGGTTTTTCCCCGTTAATGGTGGGGTTCCCCCAGATTTGATAATAAAAAAGGGATTTTTCCTTCAAAATAGAAGGGTAATTTTGAGGGTTTAGTGTTAGGCAGATTTTCCAATTCTTCCCCAGTATTGAAAGAAAAAGGAACTTTTTTTTATAAACAGAACAAGAAAATTTCTCAGCACACAGGAGAACATGTCTGACATTCAGTCCATCTGCAGAAAGCATGATCTGAGCTTTTTTTTCCCTTCACAGAGTTTTTTTTAACAGTAACTTTATCAACAATGAAAATATCCCTTGCAAAGGCTCAAAAATGCTACATACAGAATGGTTGTTGCTCAGTAATAAGTATTATTCCAACCCCCCCATCAACAACTACTTACCAATTAGTCCCCATTTTCCCTGAAATCTTCAAACTTGGTTTTTGGAATGGCTTTGTCATGGCATCAGCTATCATCTTGTCAATTTCCAGTAACAAAGTCAAGATACCTTTCCCCAAAAATCTCTAGGTGGTGATTTTTTAATCAATGTTTTTGGTCCGGCATTGACCCTTTCACGCTGGAAATTTTAATAATCCTTGGTTGTCTCTGTGCTTCTCCTCCTAGACCTGTCCCCCTGCCTTTGACACTGTGACCTTTCCTTGCTTCAAATCCTTCCCCCCTCGGGATCACACTTGCCCTTTCCTGGACCTCCTCCTCATGATCGGGCTTTCAGCGTCTCTCATTCTGCTCCCTCCTCCCCGGCCTTCTTGTTGGGTCCCCCCCGGGGTTTCCTGGGGCCACTACTCTTTTTATCTACACCCTTTCCCCGGTCGCCCTAGCCCAACGGCTTCAATACCACCCCATAGCTGATGACACCCAATCTACATCTCCCGGGCCCCGATTCACCTCTCTTCTCTCCCGGGCCCCGAGTTATCGCCCCTTTCCTCCTTTCTTCTCCCCCGTCTCCTAAAAAAACGTGGGGAAAACTGAACTTTATTTCCCCATCCACTCCTCTCTCCACCGATCTCTCTATCTGTTAATGGCTACACTCTTCACCGCACCAAGGGCCGCTGCCTTTTGGGGTAACCCTTTGACTCCAATTGTCCCTTTAAACCCCCATCCCCACCCCACTTGCCTGTCACCTTCACCCAAAAAATATTCCCGAATCGTCATTTCTTACTCTGAAGACAAAAAATTGGGCCATGCCCTCGTCATCTCCCCCCTTTACTACTGCACTCCTCCTCTGTGGCCTCCAGCTGCACCCTCGTCCCCCCCAAAACCCCTTAAATCTGCTGCCCCTTGATTCCCTCTCTCTCGTATCCCGCCTCTCCCTCTGCGATCCCCTTATGGGTACCCATTGCCCAGCGAATCCCGTTCAAGCAGCAACTTTGACCTACAAGGCTCACATAACCTTTCCCCTTCATAATCTCTGCCTTAATCTCTAAAAACCTCCCCTCACGCAAAAACCTCCGCTCCTCACAGGCCTTTCCCCCTGCTCTCCCCTTTATCACCTCCCCCACATAAACCCTCTCCAGACTTCTCCCCGGGTTCCCCCACAATTTGGAACTCACTGCCCCAACCCTCAGACTCTCCCCCCCCTACCGGTTCAAACGTAACCTGAAAACCTACCCCTTCAGGTGCTATAACCACACTAACCGTGTTGCATCCTCCCCCCCAACAAAACATGTCGCCCCCCACCCTTTTGTCTCTTTCCCCCCTTCCCTGTAGGTGTAAGCCCCCGGGGCAGGACCTCCCTTCCCTCTGTACCAGTTTTTAAACACTTATTTTCATTTGTAAATTTTTGACCAAAGTTATTTATGTACCCCGAAATGTACAGCCCCTGGTAAAGGGCGCCCAAAATAATGTAATAAAAATAATAATTCCTATGTAATTTACTTTGAAATAAAAATTTACCTGCTTGGAAAAACATTTATGCAATGGGGTTTTTACAATCCTCTTATTGAGCTAAGAAAATTGGTTAAAAGGTCATGTTAACCTATCATGATGCTAATTGCTAGGTCCATATTTGGTTCTGTGCTTTCCTCTGGATCTAATAGTCTCCAAAAAAATGGGAATCTCACAAGAGAACAGAGAGAGTGACTTCTGATCACTATATTTACTATTTTTCCATAGGAGAGGGTGTCACAAGGAAGCCTTATATGTTTAATGTTCATCAGATTAGGGATAACTGCCCAAGTAGGATGCTTGGGATCCCTTACTGGAGTTAGTAAATCACTGTATATATAAGGTTTTCCTGTTAATAGGTGGGGTTCCACCAGACTTGATAATAGAAAAGGAGTTATTCCTTCAGAAATAGAAAGGGATAAATTGAGAGGTTAGTGTTAGCAGCAGATTATCCAGATCATTCTCCAGTAGTTGAACAGCAAAAGGAACTTTATTCATGAACAGAACAAGCATAACTTCTCAGCACACAGGAGAACATGTCTGCACATATCAGTCCATCTGCAGTAAGCATGATCTGAGCTGTCTTTTCCTCTCACAGAGTTTTTTTTAAGCAGCCTAACTTTATCAACAATGACTATATCCCTTGACAAAGGCTCAAACATGCAATACATACAGAAGTGGTTGTTGCATACAGTAATAAGTATTATTCCAACACCCCCACTCAACAACTACTTATCCAATTAGTCCCATCATCTTCCTGAAATCTTCAAACTTGGTTCTTGGCAATGGCTTTGTCATGGCATCAGCTATCATCTTGTCAATTTCGCAGTAGACAAAGTCAATGATACCCCCTTCCACTAAATCTCTCAGGTGGTGATGTCTTACATCAATGTTTTTGGTCCTGGCATTGATCCTTTCACTGCTGGCAAGTTTAATACATCCTTGGTTGTCTCTGTGCTTCTCCTCCTAGACCTGTCCTCTGCCTTTGACACTGTCGACCATTCACTCCTGCTTCAAATCCTCTCCTCCCTCGGCATCACGAACTTGGCCCTTTCCTGGATCGTCTCCTACCTCACTGATCGGACATTCCGCGTCTCTAATTCTCGCTCCACCTCCTACCCCCGCCCACTATCTGTTGGTGTCCCCCAGGGGTCTGTCCTGGGTCCACTACTCTTTTCTATCTACACCCTTGGCCTCGGTCAGCTCATAGCCTCACACGGCTTTCAATACCACCTATATGCTGATGACACCCAACTCTGCATCTCCGGCCCAGATGTCACCTCTCTTCTCTCCCGGATCCCTGACTGTCTATCGTCCATTTCCTCCTTCTTCTCCTCCCGTCTCCTAAAACTAAACGTGGAGAAAACTGAATTCATTATCTTCCCACCATCCCACTCCATCTCTCCACCCGATCTCTCTATCACTGTTAATGGCTACACTCCTCTCACCAGCACCACAGGTCCCTGCCCTTGGGATAACCTTTGACTCCAATCTGTCCTTCAAACCGCACATCCATACCCAAACCTCTGCCTGTCACCTTCACCTAAAAAATATCTCCCGAATCCGCTCATTTCTTAACTCTGAAAGCACAAAAATGCTGGTCCATGCCCTCGTCATCTCCCGCCTTGACTACTGCAAACATCCTCCTCTGTGGCCTCCCAGCTAGCACCCTCGCTCCCCTCCAAACCATCCTTAACTCTGCTGCCCGTCTGATTCACCTCTCTCCTCGCTATTTCCCCTGCCTCTCCCCTCTGCCGATCCCTTCACTGGCTACCCATTGCCCAGCGAATCCAGTTCAAGCTAGCAACTTTGACCTGCAAGGCTCTCCACACCCTCTCCCCCTCATATATCTCTGCCTTAATCTCTAAATACCCTCACGCAACCTCCGCTCCTCACAGGACCTTCTCCTCTGCTCTCCTCTTATCACCTCCTCACATAACCGTCTCCAAGACTTCTCCCGTGCTTCCCGCACAATTTGGAACTCACTGCCCCAACACCTCAGACTCTCCCCCTCTCTCACCGGCTTCAAACGTAACCTGAAAACCTACCTCTTCAGGATTGCCTATAACCAATACTAACCGTGTTGCACTCCTCCACCCAACAAACATGTCTGCCCCTCACCTTCTGTCTCTTCACCCCCTCCCTGTAGACTGTAAGCCCTCGCGGGCAGGGACCCCTCTCCCTCTGTACCAGTTGTTAATCACTTATTGTCACTTTGTAATTGTCTGACCAATGTTATTTATGTACCCGCCTGAAATGTACAGCGCCCTGGAATCAAGGGCGCTCCAAAATAAATGATAATAATAATAATAATAATAATATCCTACTGTAATTTACTTTGAACTAAACATTTACCTGCTTGGAAAAACATTTGATGCAATGGCGTTTATACAATCCTCTTATTGAGCTAAGAAAATTGGTTAAAAGGTCATGTTAACCTATCATGATGCTAATTGCTAGGTCCATATTTGGTTCTGTGCTTTCCTCTGGATCTAATAGTCTCCAAAAAAATGGGAATCTCACAAGAGAACAGAGAGAGTGACTTCTGATCACTATATTTACTATTTTTCCATAGGAGAGGGTGTCACAAGGAAGCCTTATATGTTTAATGTTCATCAGATTAGGGATAACTGCCCAAGTAGGATGCTTGGGATCCCTTACTGGAGTTAGTAAATCACTGTATATATAAGGTTTTCCTGTTAATAGGTGGGGTTCCACCAGACTTGATAATAGAAAAGGAGTTATTCCTTCAGAAATAGAAAGGGATAAATTGAGCGGTTAGTGTTAGCAGCAGATTATCCAGATCATTATCCATTAGTTGAACAGCAAAAGGAACTTTATTCATGAACAGAACAAGCATAACTTCTCAGCACACATGAGAACATGTCTGCACATATCAGTCCATCTGCAGTAAGCAAGATCTGAGCTGTCTCTTCCTCTCACAGAGTTTTTTTTAAACAGCCTAACTTTATCAACACTGACAATATCCCTTGACAAAGGCTCAAACATGCAATACATACAGAAGTGGTTGTTGCATACAGTAATAAGTATTATTCCAACACCCCCACTCAACAACTACTTATCCAATTAGTCCCATCATCTTCCTGAAATCTTCAAACTTGGTTCTTGGCAATGGCTTTGTCATGGCATCAGCTATCATCTTGTCAATTTCGCAGTAGACAAAGTCAATGATACCCCGTTCCACTAAATCTCTCAGGTGGTGATGTCTTACATCAATGTTTTTGGTCCTGGCATTGATCCTTTCACTGCTGGCAAGTTTAATACATCCTTGGTTGTCTTCATAAATCGTAACAGGTTGAGTTGGAGTTTTACCAAGATCCTCTAACAGTTGGTTGAACCAAATCAATTCTTGAGTGGCATGAGCTGCAGAAATGTATTCTGCCTCTGTAGATGATAACGCAACTGATACCTGCTTTCTGCTTGACCAAGAAATTGGACTTTCTCCTAATTTAAATAAGTAACCGTTTGTTGACTTTTGATCACTTAAATCTCCGGCCCAGTCTGCGTCCACGTAAGCTGTGAGCTTTAGATCACCATTTGCAGATGGTATGGTAGTCTGGAACACGATTCCATTCTTCTTTAATATGGCTTGTGTCTTTCCACTTGTGTATTCAGTTCCATTGTCAGCACGCAGTGTCTTTGGCATTCTTCCAAATTTGTTGGATACTTCAGCTAGGTACGCTTCTAGTTTCTCTGCAACTTCATCTATGCTATTAAGGAAGTATACAATTGTATATCTGGAGTAATCATCAATAAATGTGAGAAAATATCTCTTCTTTCCTGGTGTTTGAGTACTCATTGGACCACACACATCTGTATGAATCAAGTCCAGTGGCTGTGCTGATGTAGTGGTGCTGTGTTTAGGAAATGATTTCCTTGTCATTTAAACCCTTTAAGGCAGTGTAACTTTTTTCTGACTGTTTTGGTCAATTGTCCCCAATTACAAGCTCTTTGAATGCTTTCTTATTGCTTTTTGTCCCTATGCCCAAGGTTAAGCTACATGGAGCATTCTATGTTTTGTTTGACGTATAAACAGCCCCCTGTATTTAAACTGGTAAAACCATTTTATTTTTCCCTTTTTGCAAGAGTATGCCCCTTCTTGTGATGATGAGCTGTTACCCATAAAAGTAATACATTCCCTTGTCTTGTGAGTTTTTTTCACTGATAAAATTTGTTTCAAGACTTGGAACATAGAACACACCTTTACTTGGATCTTTTGGTTTTGTTGGAGAGACTTGGCAGTGGAGGTACCATTCCTATTCCTTTGAAGTTATATATTCCATTGGCTAAAAATGACTTTTTTTGATCTCTTTGGTCGGGTTAGAAAAGAAATTCTGTTTTTTGTAGGGTTGTGGCAAACCGGGGTCTTGCCCATAATGTCTTGTGATCTGCCTTACTTGTATTAAATGCTGATTCAGCACACACTGTCCTTTTTTTTTTTATGACTCTGCAATTTGCCCCTTTAAATGCCCGGTTTTCCCGAACAAAGCATTCAAAGTGTTTCCTTTAATGACTCTTAGTGTTGTATGATCCTGAGTCTTTAATGCGTTTGGGTGGAACATCACTACTGCTTGTAGCTCTTTTTTGCTTGTATTCTCCACAAGCTTGCCTTTTTAAAATACCTAATGTGACTCTTATCTGTTGTGCATCTAGTGCAGGACCCTTTTATAGCTTTTGGGAACGCTGAGTAACAGTGCAGCAACGCTCCACTATTTCTGGGTGTTATGAGTAGTCCTGTTATTCTGGCCTTACTTTAATTTGGGTGATACAGTTTTCCTATTGATAAGTTATTGCTGGTTTTTTTCTTTCATGACTTTCTGTGCTCTTTTCCCCCATGTCCTTTGCGTGTTTTCTTTGCATATGTGTACAATCTGGTCTCATCATAGTGAGGGGGGAAAAGTGCCTGTGCTTTTGATCCCTTTTCTATCCATTCCCCTGATGGAGGATCAGGCTTGGGGTCTTTTGTATATTTCCACGTACCTTCTCTTATTAGAAGCATCTTCACTTGAATTTCCAGGATTGGTAGTTCTGGTTTGTCAGGCTTGGCACAGAGAATTTCACAGGATTGGTGCTAGCAGCCATCTTATCTTCTTACTGTTCACACTTTACTGTTGTACTGGGATACTGGAATACTTGGATACTGGGCCTCACACATGCAATACATACAAAAGTGGTTGTTGCATACAGTAATAAGTATTATTCCAACAGTTAGAAATCAGGGTTTTA
Source organism: Phyllomedusa bahiana (assembly GCA_025379985.1). Lineage (NCBI taxonomy): Eukaryota > Metazoa > Chordata > Amphibia > Anura > Hylidae > Phyllomedusa > Phyllomedusa bahiana. The sequence goes on from JAODAL010002993.1 coordinate 162,434, forward strand.
AATAGTGCGTATAGAGGTTAAGTGTTATACATAATAAAAGTTACCTTTTAGTATTTTATAGATTGAGAACTGATAGAGTTTAAGTTTGCCTATGGCAAAATAGTAAATATAGTTCCTCTGGATCTAGGATCAAAAATTTTATGGAAAAGATGGAAAGGAAAACTAGCTAAGGGTCAGGATACGTGATGCGCTTGTGTTGTGGATGTGTTATGGTTCAGTTTCAAGTACGTTATGCTGCATGCAGTTTCTGGTACAGTTACAAAGAGCTTAAGATCTTGTTATTTGTTTTTTTATAACTATTATGTCAACATTTACAAATGTTGTCCTGGTCCCATCAAGACCTAGCAGACATTGATGGCATATCCTAGCAATATGCCATCAATGTCTATAGTAACACAACCCCTTTCACCAATCACAAACCACAGATACATCAAATGACAATATTTTCAAATGACAAGATCATAGTTACTAGGTTATTTAATGGGAGTCCCAACCTCCTCAAACCGTAGGGGTTTTGGGCTTGTTCTGGGACCCGCACCTATCCGACATTGAAGGCATCCTAGCAATATGCTATCAATATCTGTAGTGAGACAACCTCTTTAAAAATATTGCTTCCACAATACCAAGGATCTACAGATCACAGTTCCTTGCTGCTGCCTTAACTGAACACTTTTCAGCTGACCAATTTACATTGGGGTGAAGAACCACTTGGAGATGAATTATTTAAATTAAATGGGCAAGGCAGAAACATGAAAAAGAAATTCTAAACGCAGCCTCGTAGTTCTGCCATTAACAGATGTAGAAACGCGATACCCTGTAGACACAACCCACAGCGTAACCACATAGCAAATGCATTGTGTACTCTCAGCCCAAGACAAACTGGGGATCAAACAAAAAGTGCAGGCAGGCTGTGTAGTACAGCAGGTGTATGTGGATGTCAGGCCTACCGATGTGGACTTGCTGGAAGGTATAGTGCAGCAGGAAATCATCCGCAGAGGTCTGCTTCACACTCAATTGTCTGAACTTCATTTGCCTTCCTCTCTCTAGGCCTAAGCCCCAGAGCAGCAATTCCACACAAAGGCTACTTGCTTTTTTGAATGCAGTGGTCACGCACAAGGGCTACTTGTTCTACTTTAATCCCTGGGACTACCAAAGTGGCTCACTATTCTCCATCTCTGTTGTGTTCTCTCTTCCCCGTTCTGTTCCTCTTCTCCTACTGTGCTAAATCTCTCTCTCTTCTGTCTTCCTGTCTCTGTACCTTGTTTCTCTTCCTCTCCTCACTCAGCACTCTCTCTTCCCTGATGGATAGGGGCAGCCTGCTCTTGTTCCACAGCCGGTTTGTGGCCAAGTGACTCTTTACTTTGGTTTCAACTGATAATAGGTAAACTCAACACAATTCTTCTGAACTCAGCACACATAGCCGGCCCTTCTCTGCACACTTCTCTGCACACAGATTGGCTGTAGGCCCAGCCATGCTTTCTTCCTTTACAATGCCTCCTGTACTAAATAAAGTGCTAAGTCAGTTAACCTCTTATGAACCTATACACATTAAGGGTGACATGTATGAACGGGGCTGCGCCAGAAGTCTGACGTCTTTTCTTCCCAACATCTAGCACAACCCCGTTCGCAATAGTTTTACATCGCCCGTACGCCAGTATCAGGCGCATTACAGAGCGCCTGCGGCACTTGATAAAGCGCCTGATTTTGGGGGGCGTGCTGGCGGCGGGGCACACTAGAACTGTACGAAGCTATAGATTTATAGGTTCAGTACGGAAATTCTAGGTGCATTACTGCTGGAACAGGAAAACCACTTTGAAAGTGGTTTTAACTGAACCAGAATTGATTTTTATGCGCTAGAATGCACCTGATTTATGACCCGCAGTAGAGCGGGTTCATAAATTAGGCGTGTTCTATACTATTAACATCTTAACGCCAAAAATCATACATGTCGCCCTAAATGCACTATACATAGTACAAATCACATACATTATATCATACAGACCACACTGTTCATAGGGGATGGTCACATCCCCTACAAGGATATGTCCATGCAGGGCGGATTTTGTTGCAGATTTATCTTTAAATTTGTTGCAGATTTTTTTACATTGACTTCAATGTTAAAAGTTAAAATTTGCAAATAAACCTTTCATGCAGATTTTGCTTTGTTTCATTGAAAGCAATGTAGAGAAATCCACAATTAATCCACAACTAATCAAAGACAAAAACTGCAGCACATCCCTAAACGAGTTATAGGGGGTTATAAAAGTAAAGCAATGACACAGTTGCATTGTTTGTAAGGCCGAAAAAAGGCAGACATCCATCCAGTTCAGCCTACTGTGCTAAAGTGTTGATCCAGAGGAAGACAAAAACCCCCATGAGGTAGAAGCTAATTGTCCTCATTTTAGGGAAAAAATTCCTTCCCAACTCCAATCTGGCAATTAGAATAAATCCCTGGATCAACAACCCTACTCCAGAATCCCAGTTACTATAACCTGTTATTGTACTCTAGAAATGCATCCAGACCCTTTTTGAACTCTGTTAGTGAATTCACCATGACAAGTTCCTCTGGCAAAGAGTTCCACAGTCTCCCTGCTCTAACAGTAAAGAATCCTTTTCTATGTTTATGTAGAAACGTTCTTTCCTCAAGACGCAGCGGATGCCTTGTTCTGGATACAATCCTGGGTATAAATAGATCTTGGTAGAGATCTCTATATTGACCTTTAATATATTAAACATATTTATTATGTCCCCCCGAAGACTTCTTTTCTCTAAACTAAATAACCCTAATCTTGCTAATCTTTCTGGGTATTGCAGTCCACCCAGTCCTTTTATTATTTTTGTTGCCCACCTTTGTACCTGTTCAAGCTCTACAATGGCTTTCCTGTGCACTGGTGCCCAGAACTGTACACAGTATTCCATGTGTGGTCTAACTAGTGACTTGTATAATGGGAGAATAATGCATCTATGCCCCTTTTAATGCACCCCATAATCCTGTTTGCTTTGGAAGTTGCTGTCTGAAACTAGCTGCTACAATTACGTTTACTGTCCACTAAGATTCCCAAGTCGTTCTCCAGTCACTTTTACCCAAAATGTTTCCATTTAACAAGTGATCATGGAATGGATCACATATGCATAACCTTGCATTTATATGTGTTAAACCTCATCTGCCACTTCTCTGTCCAGGCCTCCAACTTATCCAGATCCCTTTTTAATAAAACATTGTTCTCTACTGTGTTGATTGCAGAGCTTAGTATAATCTGCAAAGACTGATATTCTACTGTGCAATCCTTGTGTAAGATTGTTAATGAAAATATTAAAGAGGATAGGGCCCAATACTGACCTCTGTGGTACCCCACTAGTAACAGGGATCCAGTCTGGGATGAGTATGTACCATTAATCACCACCCTTTGTTTTCTATCACTGAGCCAGTTGCTTACCCACTTGCACACATTTTCTCCCAGTCCAAGCATTCTCATTTTACTTACCAACCTTTTATTTGGCACAGTATCAAATGCTTTAGAAAAATCCAGATATATAACATCCAATGCCTCACCCCAATCTAGAACTAACTTCCTCATAGAAGCTGATGAGATTAGTCTGACAGGACCGATCCTTCATAAACCCATGCTGGAACAGCATTATACATTTATTTTCAGTGAGATACTCCAGGATAGCATCTCTGAGAAAACCTTCAAACAATTTACCTACAACAGAGGTTAATCTTACCACTCTATAGTTTCCAGGATCACTTTTTGAATATTGGCACCACATTAGCTATGTGCCAATCCTTTGGGACATAACCCGTTATTATACAGTCCATAAATATTAAGAATAGAGGCCTATCTATGACATTACTTAACTCCCTTAGGACAGTGTAGGCATTAGCAGTGTACAACAATTACATTTTATTTCTATGAATTTGGGTATTTTCCTATTCAGCCGCCATATAGACTGGCTGAGGCAACAACAAAGCATCTTGGTCTGCATTGAATATGGTGCTGACTGCTGTAATATATGACTTAATAGACTGTATCTAGGGCATTTGAGTTGTGGACTTGCTCTTGATATGTGGTTAAAATATGGTAGTAACATATTAAGACCATACTTACTGACCCTCCCATTTCTCTGGAAGACTCTTGCAAGTAGGAGCGCAAAAGTGGAAGAGTTTATACAAATCCCCACAAAAATAGGTGTTTCCAGACAAGACTGTCTTAACATCATTAAGGGCCCATGAGAAAAGACAACACACCAGGCCATGGCCCTCTGTTCCACCATGGTTTTAACCTGTGCATCCAAAGGACATACAAACAGTTAAAGGGGTTGTCTCATCTCAAAGTTTCATAGGATGCATGAATGAAATAATACTGCTTTGCTCTGTCACTTCCTGGTCAAGCTGTCTGTAATTAGCATATGAGCTCCATGTATTTAGAAATCTGCTAATTAGATAAATCTCATGCTGTCAGGACCAGGGATGCTTCTGAGTTAAAGTAAACAGCAGTAATTACTGGCTTTTGTCTGAAAGATCAGATAACAAACAAACTCTCACTGTCCAGAGTTCTGTGCTGTGCAACTTGTGTGATGATGTCACTCCCTGCTATCAGATGGATCCAACAGCATGGGGGGAGAAGTACATAGGTCGGTCACTTGGGGAACCAGAGAGAGCACAGAAGATGAAATCACTTGTAGCTCCTTAACAACAAAAAATGAACAACGCAATATATTTGGAAAACATCTTTATTTAGTGTTCCCAACATGTTGAAAGCTATTCTTTGTAGCGAGACAACTCCTTTAAATAAGCAGCGTCAACCTGGGGATCTAGGGCATGTGCCCTGGATTCCTAAGATACTTCAGACTGCCCAGGGCCGTATGCTTCTGAGGCCCCCAGGCAGCTGACTAGTGTGCCTAACAGATAAGATACGCCTGTTCCCAGGTGGACCCAATGCGTTCCAGGGACAGGACTAAAATGTACCAGAATTGGGAGAGGAAAAGTTGGCAAGTATAATTGACACTTCCTGACTACAAGTATCCCATATTTTATGAAGGAGAAAACTTAGGGCCACATGTATGAACATTGTCTAGGTATAAGACTCTATTGCCCATAGCAACCAATCAAAGCTCCCCTTTAATTTTTTCAGAGCATATGAAATGAAAAGGGAGCTCTGATTGGATGCTATGGGAAACAAAGAAAGTCTTATGCCTAGACAGTTTTCATACAGGTGGCCCTTAGTATTCGATGACAAGTCCAGTACACCCATTCCTTTGACTAACTGAGTGTAAACTTGAACCATGGTTGCCTGTAGTGCATCGATAATTATGCTGGTTACAGATTGTCTAAAATCAGCGCTCAACACTTCAGAAAAGATTTTCTGTTGAATCATCTCAGCAGCAGAAGCAAACCATAAGGAAGGCTAATTGTTCGTTCTTTATGTCTGAAATTACTATTTAACTTCTTGATTATCTTTGTACAAATAGAAACGTAAACTGTGTTGTTTGACAGACTGCAGGACATCCGATCTTCCTTCTGCTTTTTTCAACACAAGTGAATCTATGCTTGTAATATGCAACCCCAATTCTTAAAAAGTTGGGACGCCGCGTAAAATGTAAAGAACATTAGAATGCGATGCCTTGGAAATCTCTTATATGCACATGTAACTCACAACTGATACAAGACAAATTAAAGGTTGAAAGTTAGATATTTTTATTTGAAAAACATTAACTCATATAGATATTAATGGCAGCAACATGTCTAGAAAAAAAAGTTGGGATAGGACTATATCTACCATTATTCAGTATCCCCTCTTCATCTGGGCAGTGAGGATACCAATACTGGAGTTTTGAGAAAGGAATGCTGTTCCATTCTTGTCCGATGTAGGATTTAACTTTTTTGGAATGGGGGCTATATATGAAATTAATGTTTTTATTTTAATTTTGAATAATTGTTTTTATTTTGCTCTTTTCTTACCTAGTGATCTTGCCCTAAGAAACTGTCTTCTCACCTCTGACCTTACAGTCAGAATTGGGGACTATGGCATATCTCATAACAATTATAAGGTCAGTAGAAATGCTAATGTGAAAGTATAATGTGCAAGCCATGAAGTGAGGTATATCAAAATGAAGTTCCCATTATGTGGTTCTGAAGGGGAAAAATTACTACAGAAATAAGGCTATGTCTCCACTGCATGAGACAAAAAACGCCCCGAATGCGGCCGCTTTTTATCCGATGCAGGACCATGTTTTTTGTCACGCTTTGTACAAAAACCGCGGTTGCTTTTTGGTTTTTTTACGTCGCCCATACAACTGTATTGTACGGGAAGACGCCAAGAAAAATAAAAGCGCCGGCGTATTATACAACATGTTATAATACGCCGGCGTCAGAAGACAAGCGGAGAAAGGATGAGCTATGGAGACTATAGGTTGTCTTTCCTATTGCTGCCTATGGGGCTACACGAACGATCGTATCTTCGGCGCTTTTAAAAAACTAAAAGCGGCAAAAATACGATCGGAATCCTGTGCAGTGGAGACATAGCCTAAGGATTGGGTGAGCTGTGGTTTAATACCAAAATGAATAGCGCAAGAGGGCAGTAATGTCTATTATTGATACCACAGTATAGAAGAGTTGCCATCTGGTCTCCTGTCCATTTTAATAGATACTTTCCTAAATTACGAATCTCTAGCATCTTTTCTTATAGGGTGTTTAAATTACATTCGTGAGGTGATCTATGTTTACAGTGTAAGCTGCTAAGAGACCCCAGTGTACACTACAGATTTAAGGCTGCAGCAAAACCCACTGTATAGGTAAATAGTGAGAAGCATCAGCCATAGCATCACACTGTAAAAAATATATACTGTGTGGCACACATTTTTTACTGTATACTCTTCACTGACATAGCATAGCCTACTACACTATTCATACTTGCAGTTTACAGACCTATAGTGACCCAATGTAGGCTTAAAAGGACACTCTATTGGCCTCCTCAGTGTAAAAAAAAAAAATATATATATACAGTGCTTTGCCCCCTTGAACTTTTCAACCTTTTGCCACATTTCAGGCTTCAAGAATAAAAATATAAAATTTTAATGTCTTTGTGAAGAATCAACAACAAGTGGGACACAATTGTGAAGTGGAACGAAATTTATTGGATATTTTAAACTTTTCTAAAAAAATAAACAACTGAAAAGTGGGACGTGCAAAATTTTTCGGCCCCCTTAAGTTAATACTTTGTAGCGTCACCTTTTGCTCCGATTACAGCTGCAAGTCGCTTGGGTTCTGTCTCTATCAGTTTTACACATCGAGAGACTGAATTTCTTGCCCATTATTCCTTGGCGCACAGCTGGAACTCAGTGAGGTTGGATGGAGAGCGTTTGTGAGCAGCTGGAGATCAGTGAGGTTGGATGGAGAGCGTTTGTGAGCAGCTGGAGCTCAGTGAGGTTGGGTGGAGAGCGTTTGTGAGCAGCTGGAGCTCAGTGAGGTTAGATGGAGAGCGTTTGTGAACAGCTGGAGCTCAGTGAGGTTGGATGGAGAGCGTTTGTGAACAGCTGGAGCTCAGTGAGGTTGGATGAAGAGCGTTTGTGAACAGCTGGAGCTCAGTGAAGTTGGATGGAGTTTTCACAGTTTTCAGCTCTTTCCACAGATTCTCGATTGGATTCAGGTCTGGGCTGTGACTCGGCCATTCTAACACCTGGAGACGTTTATTTGTGAACCTTCCATTGTAGATTTTGCTTTCTGTTTGGGATCATTGTCTTGTTGGAAGATAAATCTCCGTCCCAGTCCCAGGTCTTTTGCAGACTCCAACAGGTTTCTTCCAGAGTGGTCCTGTATTTGGCTCCATCCATCTTCCCATCAATTTTAACCATCTTCCCTGTCCATGCTGAAGAAAAGCCCAAACCATGATGCTGCCCCCACCATGTGTGACAGTGGGGATGGTGTGTTCAGGGGGATGAGCTGTGTTGCTTTTACACCAAATATATCGTTTTGCATTGTGGCCAAAAAGTTTGATTTTGGCTTAATCTGACCAGAGCACCTTCTTCCACAGACTCTCCCACCTCAGGTGTAGATCTCTCCAGTTCATCCAGAGTCATCATGGGCCTCTTGGCTGCATCTCTGATCAGTCTCTCCTTGTTTGAAATTTCGTTCCACTTCACATATGTGTCCCACTTGTTGTTGATTCTTCACAAAAAATTAAGATTTTATATCTTTATGTTTGAAGCCTGAAATGTGCAAAAGGTTGAAAAGTTCAAGGGGCGAATACTTTTGTAAGCCACTGTATATATATATATATGCTAGGAATGTAGATTGCTAATGTGATGTGAACGCCTCTTTATAACCATGCAATGTGCCATTCCTCTGTCATCCCTCCTTGAAATGTATGATAAAAATATCGACAATTTGAGTGCTACAATTTCTCTTGCCCAAGGGGTGTGTTCCTACACTCTTCAACAAACTTCTCTAACAACGGACTGATAACACTCCATCATCAATCTCGGCAAACCAGAGCAAGCATTGCTCAAAAGGGGCCCTGTTCGGTTTGACACAAGGTGGACTAAACTTGCTAAAAATTTTGGGTTTAGAACATCCCACACCTGATTATTTCTCTAATTTCTCTAACCCTATCCTTAACGATAATTGTAACTCTAACCCTAAGTTTAGGTTAGGGTTGTCTAAGGAGTATTAGAGGGTTAAGGCCCTGTTCACAAGGCGGATTTTTCCACGGGTTTCGGCGCGGTTGCCGCGGCCAAAACCTCGTCTAAATCGTGCCCCAAACACCCCCAGTTCATTACATTGTTTCCTATGGGAAACCGTGTTGCTATCCACATACCGCGGTTTTGGCCGCGGCCCTTCCGTGCGTGTTTCAGAAGTCTCCTGTCAATTCTGACAGCGAGTCTTCAGCGCGGCGGCCGCGGGTTTCGGCACGGGTGGTGCACGGTTGGACCGCGATTCTCAGCGCGTTTTTTGCCTTGCCTATTAATTCTGTAAGGGGAAAAACCTCGCCGCAAACCGCGGCCCACCTGCGCCGCGACCACGCCGATAACCTCACTGCGATCGCGCCACAAAACCGCGTTGGGAGACGCGAGTTTAAGGCGAGGTTTGGACGACTTTTTGGCCGCGGCAACCGCGCCGGAGCCCGCGTCCAAACCCGCGGCGAAATCCGCCGTGTGAACCATGCCTTAAGATACTGGTGCTGTAATGCAACCCTCCTATTGCTGCCTATCTTCCATTGTAAATGTTTAGGTAGCTTCACTATACTAGTTATAAACTTTACCATATACAAGGCTGGATTTTAAACGGACACTATCATCAAAAATTTTATTTTCATGTATCAACAGAAATATTTGACTATATATATAAATTATTTGGGTGGTTTGTTTTTTTTTTTTGTATATAATTGCCCCTATGTACATAATTCTCTCTGGCTTCCCCTCTGTGAGCTCTAATAGCACAGCAGTAGGAGAATTTCTTGATGGTTCTTCTTCGTGGCCAGTTACAGCCTGAGAGGTATAAGTGCTATTAGCTGTGGAACTAATAAGTGTGAAACCACTTCCCCAGTGCAGAAAAAGATTAACAAGTTATTCCAAAATGTATTACTCGTTATATTGGCCTAATTTTATCTATCCCTGTCCAAAGGACGGTAGAACGTTCATTCTGTCATTACCTGCTATTTGTAATAAGACTACACAGAGATAAGGAGCAACTATAGTAAAGTGAGGTTAGTCTGTCTACCATTCAGAAGTTTTATCTCCTTAGTAATCACAGATAGAAAAGGACAAGATTGTATATGTATTTTTTCATTGCATAGGATTGCCAAAATAAAAAAAATACTGCCAAAAATAGGAATATTGGCTTTAACAAAAATGCTACTTTCTAATGGAAGTGTCCCTTTAAGGATACTTAAAAGACCTACAGACAAGAAGATTTCGAACATTTCGCTAAATCTAGCCATAATGACACTAAACTACAGTATATTTCTTTGTTGGCAAGTGCTCTCAAATGGCTTTAAAGTCATCTGTAGTACACAATTTCTTCCGTTGTGTGTTATATAGTCATAACATTGCAATTTGTATGTTGTCATTTTTTTTTTTTTTGTATGTAGGAGGACTACTACATCACTCCAGATCGCCTCTGGATCCCATTGCGCTGGGTCGCTCCAGAACTTTTAGATGAAGTTCACGGAAATTTGGTAGTAGTAGACCAAAGCAAGGAAAGCAATGTCTGGTGAGCTTCCTTATTCCTTCTGAACTCTTTGCTCTGTCCCAGATTTCTTCTTTTGTTTCACTTGTAGACAGCTGATTTGTTTATTAGACACAAGTTAGATTCAAAGATGTAATGTATTATTTAAGACGGCAAATCCGAGCGTACATATTTATTATTATTCTTCTTCTGCCTGGCCCAGAACTGTCCTCATGTACTCTATGTTGTATGGAAGAAACAGCAAATAAGCCCAGGAGTCCCGTGTGGTTATCATATGCCATGCTCTCGATAACACCACCCATATCAAAATGCAAAATTTGTATCTGAGTGTAAAAAAGAAAAGGATGCACTATTGAAACATATCCTAGAAGTAGTGACCAATGAGATCTAGGAATCAGATTGTAATATCAGTGTTTGGCTTTTTACGCAATTTATTGTTGCTTGGTACATGTAGGTCCATATTTTCCTTTCTATTTTATGTAATTCTATCTATTCTAAGACAGCATTGAAGTCTGTAGTATGTGATTGCAATAGAAAGTCCATGATGTCAGAATCCACCCTATTCAGCTTTAGCAAAAAGCCACTAAGAAGCAGTGGCTGACCATGGCTTCTTATGGCAAAATCAGCTCCTATATTTAAGGGGTTATTGTAATCAGACAACTCCTTTAAACAAGAATGAACAAAGTCTCCAGTGCTTAGTTTTCCTATACAGTTAATTACATTACACCAATTTTTTAAATCCAATACAGGTCACTAGGAGTAACAATATGGGAACTCTTTGAATTTGGAAGTCAGCCATATCGCCACCTATCAGATGAGGAGGTCCTGGCTTTTGTAATTAAAGAACAGCAGATGAAACTGGCCAAACCACGACTCAAGTTGCCCCACTCTGATTACTGGTAAGGAAATCATTCAGAAAGTGAGGTATTCTCCATATTAACCATACATGTGGGAAAATTCAGTGTTTATCAGGTTAGACTCCATAGTCAATGTTTGTGTTGTAGCTGTCTACACGATAATGGCAAATAAAATGAAGGTTTATCATGTGACAGAACCTTCACTTTCTGTGCCAATATATATTGATAATTTTGCAGCACAATTTATTTTTACTTATCATAGTGATTATCTTTCATTTTCTTAGGTATGAGGTGATGCAATCCTGCTGGTTATCTGTTGAACAAAGACCAACGGTAGAAGAACTTCACCTGCAGCTCACTTACTTGCTAAATGAATGCTCCAATCAGACGGAGGAAAGCTTTGAATGGCGCTGGAATGCACTTAAGCCAACAAAATCATCAGTGGGTCCTCTGAGGCACTCTGATGAGATTTCTGCATTCCCACTGCTAGATAACTTTAGTGGTGGAGATGGCTTTCACGCAGATATGGATGACATTTTAACTGTAACAGAGAGCAGTCGTGGACTCAATTTTGAGTACATGTGGGAGAAAGCCAGATTAGGACGCTGGAAAGCAACATCTCAAGACTATGCGCCAAATAATGGGAATTTGACTGTGCCTGCTAATCCTTTCTATGATTCCAGTCACCAACATTCACGCCAAAGCTTGGAGACTCCAAGTGTTGTCCCAGTCATCAGTGCCCGTAGTCCATCAGTAAGCAGTGAATACTATATACGGTTAGAGGAACATACGGACAGGAGTAGCGGTGTGGACTGTACTGTCTGTGCTCCTAGTCCAATCTATGAAAGAAAGTATGACATGCAGGAGCAGAGAGCACTCCATCAGCACTTATCTCTTGGAAGCCCATCATCACCACTGGAGCCACTGTTTCCCTCTGACTGGGACCCACTTGAAAGTGGCAGAACCAGCCCAGATGATCCTCCTGCTCATCTGATTTTACATGAAGTTCCCAAACTAATAGATAGATGGACACCTAGTAATAATAATCCTTTTATTACCATAGGAAGAGAATTGCCTCGCTATGTAAATCCTTTCCGTGGCCCAGTTGACAGAGACTTATCACGACAGGTACAGGAGACTTCCTTAATGGAGCCTTCACTATCTGATGTGTTTTCTTCTGATTCAATTTTGAATGTTTATAGAGACATAGAAGATCATAGGAGGAGCTGGGATTCTGATACACTTGAGGAGAGAGGAGCTGGAGAGACTCTTGCTGGAGATCCAGAGTCCTTGGCAGAGTTTTTAGATGATCGTGCTTCACCTTGGGATTGTGAACCTTCATTAATGGAGGATCAAAGCACAGAAAGTAGTAGTAGCAGTACAGACAACAGCAGTCATCGCAACATGCCTTCCTGTCCCCTGTGTAGTAGAGGGGTGATGGGCAGTCTGCAGAGATGCTCTTGTACAATGTTACGTGGAGATGTTGTAATCGATTGGACCACACATGTTACCATGCATCAGGACCATTATGGCTTGGATGATGATTCTTCTCTAAAAGTTGAACAGGGTTCCTTATCAGAGTGCTCTATACCTGCAAGAACTTTTGGTGATGGAGACCTCTATGCTGGTCCTTTTGGAGACAGTCTTTGTGCAGCAGAGCACCAAGAATTTTATGACCCTTTAATGGGAGCAGCTGTGAAAAGTTATGATATTCAAGACTATCGTAACCGTCAAGTAAAAAGTTATGAATCATTACAGAAAAGTATTTCTAACCACCCTCCTTCGCCTTTTATTGGGATTTCAAACTCAATGGCCAACTGCAGTGTTATTGTTCCAATTGAAATCCCACCTCTTTCCACCTTAGCAGAAAGCATTGAAGAAGAGACAATAGAGATAGTTCCAGATGTACTAAATAGATTCCCAATGAACCATAGTACACTGCAAGCAGACAAGCAACCACATGTGTCAAGAGCAACATTAGATTCTGTCGATTCTCTGGACATTCCCTCTAACACTAGTTCATCAGATGTATGTAGCCCAGCTTCTCACTTCTCATCCCCTGGACAAAAGTTTGGAGATAGTGGCTATGAAACAGAAAACACATTTTCCCCAGAATTCATTTTCAAAGAGGTGAAAGAAGAAGATGAATCAGGTCTTAAAGATTTAAAGTTACCTTTAACCCCCATATCAGAATCAACTAGTGACTTGACTCTTACAGAGGACTTTTCGGAACCACAGGCTACACCTTTGGAAGAAGACAGCTCTCTTCGAACATTAAATCTGGCCACACCACATAGAGATTCAGCATATTTTTCTGACTATGACAATGAACCTGATAAACATAATAGAGTATCTCGACAAAAAATTGAAAGTGGGAGCCTCAATGGAGTTTGCAGCGAAGAGATAACAGTTGTCATATCAACTGCTGAGGACCTTCAAAACTCTCAAGATAAAAATATGAGAAAGGATAATAATGAAGATAATATAAATGTCAAAGAAACACCAGAAGAATTGCATGTACAAATGCTGAATAAAGAGGAAAACCATCATAACTCAGAATGTATTCGTGATATTGTTCCAGATAGTGAAGATGGAATTTTGAATTGCAATGGAGGGATAAATTTAATTCCAGAGGAGGACTTAAGTAATCCAGTTTCTCTCAGCAATTCTAATGATGTAATGCAGGAGAAACATGAAATATCTCAAACTGTTATAGATCCAAAAAATTCAAATGACAACATACTTAAAAAACAACCAGAAAGTGGTTTTGTAGTTCAGGTTTGCAAAGAGCAATTACTTGTCTCCTTGAGAGAAAACGTAACCAGGAATGTACTGTCTACCTTTGAGTCCGGAACTGTGAACTCATGTGTCTTAAAAGACCAAGCTGTTTTGAAGTTGTGGTCTATGGAGCCGAGATCAAATGCAGTCATTGAAGGGACATTAAATAATAAACCACTCTTTACAGAATCACCTGAAAACTTTGAGCCCGACCAATGCAAATCTAACCCACATGACTTCAACAAGAACATATCTTCAGATGAAATGAATAATCCATCAGAGCTGATTGTGGACGAAAATGCCAATGAGAACAATTGTAATGAGCCCCATACAGAAAAAGATGGAGAAGAAGTAAAAGAAGATTGTGAAAATGATAAGGATGGAGATGCTGCAGAAACAAAAGTAGAACAAGCCATTGAAAACTGTGTAAAGGAACAAGAAGAGACTCCCATTCAACAAACAGAAGAACAGTCAGAAGACCAATCAAAACTTTTTCTAGACTTTGGCTCTACAACAAGTAGTGGAAGTGAAGCTATAAAAGGTAAATCAACACTGATCATTGAAATCAAATAGTTCAAGAACAAATTAAAGGAGCTTTCCAAGCTAGTTTAAAATGTGGCCATAGCTTGCAATTATGGTAAAATGCATGTACCTCCCTGCTTGTTTACTTGGCTGTAGCAATGATGTGTACATATATCTACACCATCATTGCAGCCTGTCACTGGTTTCAGTGCTCTCATGCCATATACCACCAGTTATTGACTGAAGAGGTGACATGGGTAAATGGGCATGTTTTCACTGCAGCCAAGTTCACAGGACCTATGGGGAAGACTGAAGTAGTGGCCCTGGAAACAACACAAAGCTGTGTACATATTTTAATTAACTTGGACAACACCACTTAGGTTTTAATAATAATAATAATAATAATAATAATAATAGTAATAATAATAAGTCGACCAGCCCAGCAACCCTTATACTGGAACTGTGTCCACTCAGTGTACCTAAAGTAGACCTTCCTAAAATAATACGCAAAATGTACTTTAGTGTAAAGGAAACCTGTGAAAACAGTTTTCCGCAGTTTATTTTTTTGCTGCGTTATCAGCGTTATCAAGTTTTTTAAGATTACAACTTTTCAAGCTTGCTGTTGTACTACTCTGAGTACTTCACAAAAATTTCTGTTTTGAGTTCCAACCTTTCTATTGGGATGTTGTAATTGTTGTACAAACCCAAGGATCCTTTGCATTCCTTTACCTATCCTTCTCTCTCCCAACCTCCCTTCCAACTTGAAATATTATGCCCAGCACAATGGTTTAAAGTGAAGTCCGCTGCCGGTGGAAAAAATATGCAACTCAATTAATAGTTATATAGAAATTCCACAGCACGCACAGGAAAATATGATTGTGAGAATTTTAATGTGAATGAGTTGAAAGGGATTTTTCTACATGAGTGGGTTACAAAGCTTATTATTAGAGATGGGCGAATTGATTCTAATGAAGTGGAATTCGTTTAGAATTTCAGGAAAACTTCGGTTCTGAACGAAGTCGAAGTTTGGGGTACTAATTCCGTGAACTAAGTGTGCTTTTGATTGATAAAATGGCTGCGAGCACATGGCGTTACATGGGGCAAAATAAAAAAAAAACGCACCTCTGGAGGAAGAAGGGCATAGCCCTTCATGACATGTGCAGAAGATGAAGCCAATCAGAAGACCGGCGGGATGTACTGTGGACGTCACCCAGCACTATATATGTCCTGGCGCGATCGCTGGAGCTCATAATACCGCTCTCCGACTGTACTGGAAAAAAAAAAAAAAAAAAATTTATTTTTCGGGGAAGTGCTCCGGCCACCTGCTAATGATACTCTTACTAAAGAACTAATTTTTATACAGCGATTTTATTTGGGGGGTGACACAGCTTGTCTCAGAGACTGCTTCTCTACGTTCTAATTCTGATTTTGTGGGGTACTGGAACTGAAGTCCATTGTGTGTCCCATTGCAGCGCCATATACATTTTAATGGCTATCATGGCTCACAAGCACATTTGAATATCCAACGGTTTATCTAATCCTGTTTCCTGTTGTAATTCATATAAAGAAACAGCGTTTTTTACAATCCAAATACCACTTAATTTTTGGTTGCTCAATTCTTTTGCGCAATTTACATCCAGGGTTTAATTAAGCATTGTTCGGCTGTGTGAGTGACTAAAAGAAACCGTCTTATTCACTGCCAAAAAAGACATTTTTCCTGTAGCATAATTTATAACTGAGAGTTAATTTAACCTGTTTGTGCTTTTACATTCAGTAAAATACACAGTGTTTTTAAACACACATACAAAGTAATTTTTCCTGCCATTTGTGGAGCGCAATTAATATCGCAAGGGATTACCCAAGCTTGTAACTTGGGTTAATTGGAGTACAAATTAAAACAGGGTGTGTATTTTATCATATACAGATATCTTCATCAAAACAGTGGTCTGTACATTTAGAACAAACAGTAAGTCATACAGAGAGGTGGCAGGCCTCTTCACCATGCGAGTGGCAGAGGCACAGAACATTCCTGGATCAGGCCCAGGTCCCAGCACAGCAAGGGACCGTTGCAGCAGGGGTCACACGGTGAGGGCCCAGAACTGGCCGGTGTCATCAGCGGTCCGTGTGTTGTTCAGCAACCCCAGTGGTTCTTGATTGGTTGAACTCGGTCATGCCACTTCCTCCCCAATGACATCATGACAACCCCAGCCAAGAGTCGGTGGGAACGTCAGACACAACCCTTATGTTTGGCATGGCCCGGGGAGTGGGTCAGCGGCCCTCCACCTGACCTCAACCGCCTCTGTCCAGCCGGACAGCCAGAATCTACTATGTGGGGTCTGGACTCAGCGTCACTATATAGCGAGGATGAACAATTTGAGGAGGGCAGGTCAGCATCTACTTGGGCAGCGAAGAAATGGGGCCAGTTCCCCCGCTTCTTTGCAGTAGCGACAAAGTTATATATGTTGGAGAGTGGCAAGGGAGGTCTTGGGTTGTGAGGGGTCATCCTCTGCATACCAAGACCGGTTATAGGACAGGCAGTTGACAATTAAAAACACAAATAGATCATGAGCAACCTACCGCACTTGGTAGCCGGGTGAAGCAAAAGCTTTCATGTCATCGTCAGGAGAAGAGGGCGTCAGCCTTGCGCGTCAGGCACAGCGCAGCCAGCAAGTGGGTTGTGTTGGCTGTGATCAGCAGAGTAGCAGCAGTGTGAAGTCAGGATCCAAGCGGGCCCGGGTTAGAAAACGCCGCTTCGCAGGTCCAAGAAAGTAGCGTAACATGGGCTCGATCGAGCAGCGGCGGTAGTATCACTCAGTGCGGAGCGTTTGACGGTAAAATCAGCTACACGTCAGTGTGGCATTCTTTGCTAAGAACCCAATGGAGCCGAATATGGATAATGTTAGAATCTGGTTGTGCAGAAAGTGAAGCAGTTCCAGGGAGCTAACGTTGGCAATACGGCCCTGCGTCAACACATGCAGCGTCACCCAACCGGTGGCCTGGGAGAACGTGTCTCAGATGTGGTGGTCCATCCTGCCGCCCGCAGCAGGCAGCAGGCGGCCAGAGGCAACCATCCATATGCACGCCAGTCAAAGGCGTCCACCACCTCTGCAGAAGGGAGCTGTTTCTCTTTGCCATCATCTCCCGATCCAGATGCTCCTGCTCCCTCGCTAACTCATCTGGCGCCAGCATGTCGGTTCAGAGAGGAGATTGCAAAGAGACAACAGGTAATGCGAACAACTATCCTAAGGTGTCAGCAGCTGACCGTGCTCCTGTCCAAGTAGATGGTAACTGCAGTCCCTCCCTTTCCAAATGGTGGACTCTGCACCATTCATAAAACTAATGGCTTGTGCTGAGGCCGAGATGGAGAGTTGCAAGCCGTAATTTAATTTTCCAAAAAGGCAAGTACCATCACTTCATAAATATGTAGAACAGAAAAGGTGGGGGCCAGTCCTTTGAGCTTACCGGTTTGTTCCAAGGGCACGGCGCGCGGACGTCCTGGAGCTGAAACTACGGTAAGGGGCCAGTATATGTCCATTACCGGCCCATTGGGTGAATGTGTTCCTTCCCAGGCAACACCAATACAACTTGGACAGGAGAACGCCGCTTTCTCCTCCACATTTAGTCAAGACTGCGGCTCCTGCCCAATGTCCCCTCCTCCTCCACCACACCACCAGACCACCACCATCTCAGCCTCCACAAGTACTCTCTCCATCATACTCACAAGTGTAGGGCAGCAAGCGGTTGTCACGTAGTTTTCTACACCTGGCCTTGCCCTCGGGCGAACGAAGTCACACAGGGGAGGGAGAACTGGCTCCGCGTCAGCAGCCAGAAATCGATGTGTGGTTTCTCCGCGCCATACTGCAAATCGGAACCATGGTTGACGGACAATGGGAGGAACATGGTGTCCGGCTGACAACTGTAGTGGGGGATGGTCAATGCGCCCTGCATGGCCCAATGTTCAATCTGTTGTGAAAAGTTCCTGAAGTCTTCCACCGATCTTTAGCAGATTCTGAAAATGGCCAGAAACTGGTGCATGCTCTTCATCATTCCTAAAAGCCAGAACACCTCCTTGAGTTTCAACGGCAAATGGCCTCCCCGCAACACACCTGATATGCCGATTTTCCACCCGTTGGAATTCCAGCCTCACATGTTGGACCGACTGAATGAACAGGAGAAAGGCCATTTAACGATTTTTTGATGATCCAGGCGGACAGAGTAGCTCCCCTGGTAACTTAGGAAATGTCAGCCATGCAGCTCAAAGCGTGACACCTGACGTTTGTTGAGGCCATTCGAGGAGGCAATGTTATTTGTCAGTCCGCCAGGTCTAATACGGGATGAATACACGTAATCCGCTGCCTTCATGTTCCATGGAACAGAATGCTGAAAAATCTGTCTGGGCAGGGGACTGGAGAAACGTGGCGACCTACATCTCGCGGCCACATGATCCGGGGTGGACTGAAATGGAGGAGAGGAGGAGGACATTGGAGCAGAAGCATTGTCTGGTGAGAATGAGTGGATTTTCTATCCCAGGTGACAAATGAGGAGGAGCAAGGAGCAGGCTGGAGGAGGTAGATGGAGATGAGGAAGACCAGGCAAGAATGACCCCCAAGCAACCGTGGCAGATAAACAGTGGAGATGGATCAGGGAGCCCCTCGGAGTCACTGTGCAGATGCCCTCAGCATGCTGAATTGCCCCTGGCTAATAGACCAGCCGAATAGTTTAGCATCCGGCAGAGGGATGACTTCTGGCTCTCCACCCTATGGACCCTCCGCTAACCGGTCAAAATGGAGGCCTTTTTTCCCAGCTATGAGAGGGAGGACAAACTCAAAATACCTATAGGGAAATCCTCCGTAGTCATGTTTGGCCGCTGCCTATGGCGGCATCTCCCTCCTCTGACAGGTCTGACCGTTGGGTTCGTATCAGGTGCTCACGTAACTACTGCCGGCGGCTGACGGGGGGAAAGGTGGGGGGTAGGAGAGTACCAACTCCATCCACCGCAACCTAAGTCTGGAGTCACTGATGAGCAGGCTTCCTTCACTCCCACCCCTAGTGAGAGGCAGGTCGCTAGCAAGCTTCAGCATGACCTTGAGCAGTAAACTGAACCAACAGATGGTGGTCCTACATGGACAGCAACTCTGCCACCCCAGTTAGAAAGATCCGCAGTGACTACTGGGCACCATACTGGAATGTGTGACCGCAACTTTCTGACAACATTTGCAGTGAAGAACTGTCCTGCCCGGCCATTAGTGTGCATCAGAGCGGGTGTTCAGTGCGGCGGGTCCATCGTTACCCCAAGGGAGAACCCCTTGTCCCACGGAATTTTGGAAACGACTGACCTTTTGTCAAGATGAATCAGGCCATGGATTGGCCAGATTTCCACACACCCAATGCCCATAGGCGTCAGACTACATCAGCCATGACGCCGTCACCCTAAACTGTGAGAAATGATCTGAATTCACAACTACTGCCCTCAGCACTATTCTGATTGCCACAACATTCGATGACAGTTTCTCCATCCTGCCACCAACCATCTTTACCAGGGACTGGTAATTTTTGCCACCCACCTCCACACTGTCATTCTGCCACTCTAATGACCTCCACGCGTGCTGCTCGCTGTTGCTGGGGCCGTGACATCGCACACTTTGTCATTGTGCCACTCTCTGACCTCATGCTGCGGCTGCTTGTTGTTGCTGCTGGCGCAACCTCGCACACTGTATCATTGTGCCACTCTCTGACCTCCATGCTGTTGCTCCTGCCGCCGTCCACCGCACCACTCCACCTCTCTGTCTTGTGCCACTCTGTGGCTACTCCTGTTTTTGCCACCTCCCTCCAGAAAGTCATTGTGGCCACTGCCTGACCCTCATGCTGCTGCTAACCGTGACCTCCACA
>JAODAL010002994.1:0-182644 GCA_025379985.1 Phyllomedusa bahiana
TTATTGCTATTGTTTTTTTATGAATAATAATTTTTAAATTTTTTTGGGCATGAGAAATTGGGCAAGAACTTGAGCATGGTCAATAGTAATGGAGGAGGGTTAAAGGGGAAAATGGGTTCAACGGGGCTGCGCCAGGTATCTGGAATACTTTGAGCCAAAAAAACTGTCATAGCACTGTGCTATAGATATACTTAAAACACTTGGGCAAAGTCACATAGAACATCTATATAGGCTGAACTACATTTAAGCTAAAATAGGTAAAGATATGTATACTGAAAATATGCTTATTAATTATGTAACTATAATAAAATATACTAAAAAAATGCAAAAAAACATTTTTAAAAAAAGAACCACCAAACCTGATGTTTTTTCCCAAAATTTTCAAAATTTGGGATGGGAATTTATAAATGCACAAAAAGGGCAAAATACAATGGCAAAAGGGTAACAAAGAGGGAAGGTTTTTAACGTTTAAATAAGGGCCTTTGAAGTAAACGAACACACAAATCCAAAAAAGTTTAAAAGTTTTTACTTGAAGCTTCCCCTTTGGGGATAAAATAACAGCCATCTACAATCTATTTTTAAACGGTTTTACCCGTCAAAAAAAAACACAAACAAATACAGGGAGTGCCCAAAATTTTTCGGGAAAGGAAAGCGACTTTTTGGGTTTTTTTCTTAAGTTGAATTTGTATGGAAGTCGGGAAAAGGTAAAATTTATTAAATGTAAAGCCCGTACATTTTTTTTAATTAAAGGGGGGAGATGTTTAAATCAGAAAAAGGTGTAAGTCGGGGACTGCCTGTATATACAGTTTGATTGATTGATGTATATTATGTTTGTGTGTATTTATGTTTACATCTCTATCTATAGAATTTTGGTGATTCATCAGGTTTTGGTGTCCGTTTTTTTTAGGTGGTTTTTTTTAAACTTTGGGTGCATATTTTTTTTATTGACTAAAAAACTTTTTTTAATTATCTTCTGGTTTTTCTTTTAAACCCTTTTGCTTTCAGATGTATGATCAATCCTACACCTAAATTTGGAGCATGACACATTTGAATGATGCCAAGGCTTGCCCGACAAGCCCCGAATTTGTTCGAATCGGGACATTTAAAATTTTAAACGCCAAAAAAAAGGCACCCAAAAATGTCGGTACAAAGGGCAGGCAATTAAAAGGTTTTTGCTGGGGGCCCAAATTGTCGTAGAAATTTACAATAGGGCCAAAAAATTTCAAATTTTTTTTCAAATAATACCACTAAAGTATTACAAAATAATTTATTATTTTTTAGAGTTGGGGGGGGAATTTTTCCCGGGGAAAATTTGGGGTTTGTTTACTTTCCGCCCGGATTTTTTCGGCAAAAAAAAAACTTCGCCTCCCAAAATTTCTTCGGGGGCGAATCACTTTTTAAAAAAAAGCTTTTTTCCAGGCTTTCACAGAGCCTGCGGATGCTGTAGAACGGTTGTGCCCCTGCTTAAATATGAAGGGGGGGCCCTTGGGGTTTTGGGCTTCAAAAATTTTTGGGGTTTTAGTATGCACCCACCGGGCTGCCGCCGCTCCCTTTTTTTTCGCTTACTATAAAAACCCCCGGGGACTTAAAGGGCAAAACTGACCAAAAAAAATGAAGGGGGAATGTTGGGTTTATAAAAATTTATGGCAGCGGCAGCTGGGAAAAAAAAAAAACTGAGGGCTCAGGTGGCAACATCAGGGACAAAAGTGTGAAAGGGGACCGGCGGCAGCCACAGAAGCTGAGGTCAAACAGTGGCACAATGAAATTCTGGAGGGGGGGATGGCAAAAAACAGGAGTAGGCCCACAGGAGTGGCACAATGATACAGTGTGTAGGTTACTGGCTAGCAGCCACAGAGCAGCATGAGGTTCAGGACAGTGGCACAATGACAGAGTGTGTAGTCACGGCATCAGCCACAGATGCTCAGCATGAGGTCAGACAGTGGCACAATGACAGTGTTGTAGAGGTCACACAGCAGCAGCCACAGCAGCAGCATGAGGTCTGGACAGTGCACAATGGACACTGTGATGTAGGTCACAGGCCAGCTGCCACAGCAGCAGCATGAGGTCAGACCGTGGCACGAATGACATTCTGGAGGGGTGGCGCCAAAAACAGGAATGGGCCACAGGTGGCTCAATGACAGTGTGTGGTAGGTCCACGGCAGCAGCCCACAGAGTGCATCATGAGGTCAGGACAGTGGCATCAATGACACAGTGTGCAGGTCACGGCATCAGCAGTTATTGGTCAGTCAGTGGCCAAAGACTTTCTGGGAGGTGGCAAAAAACAGGATATAGGCCAACGAGTGGGACAATGACACAGTGTGTAGGGTCACGGCTGCAGCCACGCAGCCGCATGAGGTCAGACTAGTGGCACTCAATGACACAGTTTGTAGGTCTTCGGCAGCAGCAGCATGAGTTCTGACAGTGGCACAATGATATTTCTGGAGGTGGAAGAAAAAACAGTAGTAGGCCATTGAGTGGCACAATGACAGAGAGGGAGGTGACCGGCGCAGCAGCATGAGGTCAGCGTGGCACAATTGACATTTGGAGGTGGCAAAAAACTGGATGTAGGCCACAGATTGGCACAATGTCAAGGAGTGGAGGTGACGGCGGCAGCAGCGTGAGGGCAGACAGTGGCAAATGACAGAGTGTGTAGGTCACGGAAGCGCCACGCATGAGGTCAGACAGTGGACACAATGACATTCTGGAGGTGGCAAAAAAGGAGTAGGCCACAGAGTGGGACATGTCACAGAGTGTGAGGTCACGGGGCAGCAGACACCAGCAGCAGCAATGAGGTAAGACAGTGGAACAATGACATTCAGGAGGTGGTTAAAAACAGGAGGTAGCACAGGTGACAATGAAAAGGTGGAGGTACGGCGGCGGGAAGGCAACGCATGAAGTTCCAGAGTGGCACAAGGGACACAGTGTGGAGTCACGGCAGCAGCCACCGCAGCAGCATGAGGTCAAAGTGGCACAATGACAGAGTGTGGAGGTGGTGGCAATACCAGTCCCTGGTAAGATGGTTGGTGGCAGATGGAGAAAAATGTTCAGCAGATGTGTGGATCAGGGGGTGGCGGCATCAGAAAAGTGGCTGAGGCAGGTAGTTTGAACCCAGACTCATTTCTCACAGTTTGGGTGAGGCGTCATGGCTGATGTAGTCTGACGCCTAAGGATTGGTGTGTGGAAATCCTGGCCGATCCACGCTGATTCATCTTGACAAAGGTCAGTCGTTCCACATTTCCGTGGACAAGCGGGTTCTCCTTGGGGTAACGATGGCCCCCGCCGCACTGAACAACCGCTCTGATGCCACACTACTGGCCGGGCAGGACAGCTTCTCCACTGCAAACTCGGCAAGTTGCGGCCACACATCCAGTTTGGCTGCCCAGTAGTCCAGCGGATCTTCTAACTGGGGTGGCAGAGTGCTGTCCAAGTAGGCCACCACCTGTTGGTTCAGGGTCTGCTCCAGGTCCTGCTGCTGCTGCTGGCGACTGCCCTCCTCACTAGGCGGGTGAAGGAAGCTGCTCATCAGTGACTCCAGACTTAGGTTGCTGCTGATGGATGCTGGTACTGCTCCTACCCCCCCACCTTCCCAGCAGCCGCGGCAGTAGTACGTGAGCGCTGAAGAACCCCCGGTCAGACCTGTCAGAGGAGGGACGATGCCGCACATAGGCAGCGACCAACTGACTACGGAGGATTTCCCTATAGTATTTGAGTTTGTCCTCCCTCTCAATAGCTGGGAAAATGGCTCCCATTTTGGACCGGTAGCGAGGGTCCAATAGGGTGGAGAGCCAGAAGTCATCCCTCTGCCGGATGCTGACTATTCGGCTGTCACTAGCCAGGCAAATCAGCATGCTGCGGGCCATCTGCACAAGTGACTCCGAGGGGCTCCCTGCCTCCATTCCACTGTATTACTGCCACGGTGCTTGCGGGTCATCTGCCTCGTCTTCCTCATCTCCATCTACTCCTCCAGTGCTCCTGCTCCTTTCCCCTCTTGTCACCTGGGTAGAAAATCCACTCATTTCACCAGACAATGCTTCTGCTCCAATGTCCTCCTCCTCTCCTCCTCCATTTCAGTCCCACCGGATCATGTGGCCGCGAGATGTAGTCGCCAGTCTCCAGTCCCCTGCCCAGACAGATTTTTCAGCATCTGTTCCAGGACATGAAGCAGTGGAATGACGTTATTCATCCCGTAGTCCCGGCGACTGACAAATAACGTTGCCTCCTCGAATGGTCTCAGCAAACGGCAGGTGTCACGCATGAGCTGCCATGGCTGACATCAAAGTTACACAGGGGAGTACTCCTGTCCGCTGGATCATCAAAAAATCGTTAATGGCCTTTCTCTGTTCATACAGTCGGTCCAACATGTGCAGGCTGGAATTCCAACGGGTGGAAACATCGCATATCAGAGTGTGTTGGGGGGAGGCCGTTCTGCCGCTGCAACTCGAGGAGGGTGTTCCTGGCTTTGTAGGAATGGATGAAGTGCATGCACAGTTTCCTGGCCATTTCAGAATCTTCTGAAGATCGGTGGAAGACTTCAGGAACCTTTTCACAACCAGATTGAACACGTGCGCCATGCAGGGCGCATGGACCATCCCTCCTCGGTGCAGCGCGGACACCATGTTCCTCCCATTGTCCATCTTCCATGGTTCGATTGGCATGAGTTGGGCGACGGAAGAAAGGAAAGCCACACATCGATTTCTTGCTGCATGACGCGGAAGAGTTACTCCCCTATGTGACTTCGTTCGCGAGGCAAGCCAGGTAGTAGAACTGCGTGACACCGCTGGCCCTACACATGTGGAATGGATGGAGCAGTACTTGTGGAGGCTGAGATGTGGTGGTGGTGGAGGAGGAGGAGGAGGAACTGTGGTGCAGTTGGCCGCAGTTTGACATTGGGGAGAGAAAGCGGCGTCTACTGTCCAAGTTGTTGGTGTGCCTGGGCCGGAAGCACCATTTCACCCAGTGGGCGTAGAGGACATGTATGGCCCTGACCGTAAGCTACAGCTCCAGACTCCCGCTGCCGTGCACATTGGAACAAACCGATAAGCTCAAGGACTGGCCACCTTTGTTCTAACATATTTATGGAATTGTGGGTACTGCCTTTTTGGGAAAAGGAATTACGGCTTGGAACTCTCCCATCTAGGGATCGGTTCAAGTTATGAGTTCTCTGAAAGGTGCAGAGTCCACTTTTTGGAACAGGGAGGGGACTGCAGTACCATCAAACTTGGAAGGAGAGCAACGGTTAAAGGCTGCTGACTTAGGATGGTTGGACGCACTACTGTTGTCTTTCTTTGCAATCGCCTGCTGAACGATTGCTGGCAATGGAATTAGCGATGGAGCAGGAGCATCTGGACCAGGAAATGATGTTCAAAGTGAACAGCTCCCTTCTGCAGAGGTGATGGAGCCTTGACTGGCTGCAATGGCATGTGTGCCACTGGCCGCTGCTGCGGCTGCGGCGGCAGGATGGACCACCACATCTGAGCCACGTTTCTCCCAGGCCACCGGATGGTGACGCTGCATGTGTTGACGCAGGGCCGTGGTGCCAACGTTAGCTCCCTGGCCACGCTTCACTTTCTGCCCACAGATTCTACATATACCCATATTCGGCTCCTCCGGTGTCTTAGCAAAGAACTGCCACACTACAGAGTATCGGATTTTACCGCCAACGCTCCGCACTGAGTGACTACTACCACCGCTGCCTCGCTGAGCCCCTGTGCCGCTACTTTCTTGGACCTGCGAAGCGGGTTTTTTACACCGTGGCCGCTTGGCTCCCGACCTCACACTGCTGCTACCCTGCTGACTCACGGCCACACAACCCACTTGCTGGCTGCGCCGCTGCCTGACGCGCAAGCTGACGCCCTCTTCTCCTGACGATGATGAAGCCCTTGCCTCACCCGGCTCCCAAGTGCGGTCGGCTACATCATCATCTATTTGTGTTTCATCGTCACTGCTGTCCTCATCACCGGTCTTGGTATGCAGAGGCTGACCCCTCACAACATGACCTCCCATGCCACTCTCAACATCTATACTTTGCCGCCTACTGCAAGAAGCAGGGGATATTGGCCCCATTTCTTCGCTGCCAAGTAGCTGCTGACTGCCCTCCTCAAATTGTTCATCCTCGCTATATAGTGGCGCTGAGCCAAGACCACATAGTAGATCTCTGGCTGAGGGAACCGGATGGGACAGAGGCGGGTTGAGGACGGGTGAGGGCCGCTGACCCGCTCCCGGGCCATGCCAACTAAGGGTTGTGTCTGACGTTCCCACCGACTCTTGGCTGGGGTTGTCAGATGTCATCTGGGAGGAAGTGGATGACCTAGTCAACCAATCAGTAACCCTGGGGTTGCTAGTATCACAACGGCCGCTAGATGACAGCGGGCAGTTGTGGCCTCACCGAGTGACCCCGGCTGTGACTCCTCTTGTCTGGTGCTGCGACCTGGCCAGGAATGTTTGTGCCTCTGCCACTCGCAGTGAAGAGCCTGCCACCTCTCTGTCTGACATACAGTTTTGTTCTAAAATGTACAGACACTGTGATGGAAGATATCTGTAATTATAAATACACACCCTAGTATTTGAACGCCAAATGACCCACTAAGAAGCTTTGTAACCCTTGGATATAAATTGCGCTCTCACCCCAAAATGGTCAGGAAAAAATTGACTTGTATGTGCCGTTTTAAAAACTCTGTGTATTTTAGCTGAAATAAAAGCACAAACAGGCTTAATTAACCCTTCGATTATGAATTAATGTAAGAATTTCTTCTGTGGCAGTGAAAAACAAAGTTCTTATTACTGAGTACAACTGCAGAACAACGCTTATTAACCCCTGGATGTAAATGCACAAAAGAATTGAGCAAACCAAAACTACGGAAGCTTTGAAGCGTGTTACAGGCGTGTTTTCTACGCTACAGCAACATGAGAAAAAATTGTAAATTAACTTCGCTTGTGGAATTAGGCTGCAGGAAAAATTTATTTGGTGGCGGTGAAAGACGTTTATGTTTAGTCACACGAGCAGAAAAACAACGCTTAATAAACCCCTGGATTAAAATTGCGCAAAAAGTTGAGCACCACAAACTACGAGCTTTGTAGCGTGGTTACGAATGGCGTGTTTTCTATCTACACAACAAGAGAAAAAATTGTAAATAACCTTCGCTTGTGAATTTAGTCCTGCAGGAAAATGTATTTTTTGGCAGTGAGAGAGCGGTTATTTAAGTCACCACAGCAGAAAATCAACGCTTAATTAACCCCCTGGATGTAAATTGCGCCCAAAAAAGTGAGCACCCATATCACGAGCTTTTGTAGCATGTTACAATGGCGTATTTTCTACGCTACACAACAAGAGAAAGAAATTGTAATTAACCTTCGCTTGTGAATTTTGCTACAGGAAAAATGTATTTTTGGCAGTGAAAGACGGTTTTTCTTGCAGTCACCACAGCAGAAAAACAATGCTTAATTAACCCCCGGATGTAAATTGCGCAAAAAAATTTTGAGCAGCAAAAATGAAGTGGTATTTGTATTGTAAAAACGCTATTTCTTTAAATAAAATACAACAGGAACTGGCTTAGATCCCCTTGGATATTCAATGTGCTGTGAGCAGATAGATTAAAATGTATATGCAGCTGCAGTGGAACGCACACTGGATTTAAAGATCCAATACCCCAAAAAATCAGAAATAGAACATTAAGAGAAGCAGTCTCTGAGACAAGCTGAGACACCCCACAAAAATCGCTGTATAAAAATCATTTCTTCAGTGAGAGCTATTACAAGCAGCCGCGACAGCACCTTCCCTAGTCAGTACAGTGAGAGGAGTGTGAGCTCTCAGCGTCGTGCCCGGACTTATATAGTGCGGTGACGTCACAGATTGGCTTCATCTCTGCACATGTCATGCAGGCCATGCCCTTCTTCCTCCCAGAGTGCTTTGCCCCATGTAACGCCATGTGCTCGCAGCCATTTTATCAATAACCCGAAGTCCCCCAAACTTCGACTTCGTTCAGAACCGAAGTTTTCCTGAAATTATAAACGAATTCCACTTCGTTAGAATCAATTCGCCCATCTCTAATGTTTGCCACAAACTGGAATAAATTCCGCTTTAATTGCTGCCAGAGATGTAGATTAGATTATAGTAACTCTACTATTTCTCCTACTAAGCCTACCAACTTTTAAGAATGTGTTGAGTGGAAACAGAAAAATGCTAATTTTTATGCAAATAAGCAAATATTTTCATTTTGTACACCTCAAAACCAGTATAACAGAATCGTCCTGCATTTATTTTTCCTGGAATATACAAATATAGGTGATGTTGTAATAGTAAACGGTCATATATGGTTAACTGAATTACTTTTTATGGCAGACTTAATAATGGATAAAGTTTTTTTTTTTTTTTTAAACTGTAACTCATTACACACACCTAGTATTAATGTCTTAAACAAACTATGACAATGAAGAAACAACAAACATCCTGTTTAGTACAAAAAAGCATTTTACTAATTTCTTATATCATGTGTTATATCACTCAAAATCCAACTAGAATATCCTGAACTGTTCTCTTGTGACAGCATACAAATTTACAAAAAAAAAATTTTGTATCTGTTAAAGATTTATCTGTTGAATTTGTTTCTCCCATATTATCTTTAGACGTTAAGGGGTTTTAGTGTCTACTTTTTTTTTTTTTTATAAACCCTGCTCTTTACAGACTCTTCTGGCTGACATTTCTTGTGCAGGCTGTTGAAAAAAATTGACATTGTCCAAGCAGAATGTCGAGCTTTAAATGTGAGCTAGCAGAGCTGTATTTGTTGTTAAATGAAGCTTCTTTGAGGGGGCATGCAGAGGTATTTAGTATAATCATTAAGGGTGATATGTATGAACGGGGCTGCACCAGTTTTCTGGTGTACTTTGAGCCAAAAAGAATATATGAATAGGCGCACTCCAAACTATGACACAATAAGTGCCTTTGTAATGCACCAAAGACACTTTTTAATGCGCTAAAGATTTAGGGCGCTCTGGGGGCGTCTCTCTACATTCATAGAATTAGACACATTTATGATTCTTTGATGCCAAACCTAGGCACAGAACAGTTAGAACAGCCAGACCAGGTTAAAAGTGGTCTACCTGAGACTGAGTTGTCGTATTGGCACTACAATGCACCTGTATGTATGACCTGCAGAAGAACATGTTCATACATTCTGGCACATTCTGCATGGCCTCAAAATTATTTAGCACTGGCCTGTCAGTGCTAGGATTCCTACATGTCACCCTAAATATCTAAATGCAAAGGAAGTAAGATTGAGCAGATTTCTATATAAATTTGCAGAGTTTAGTGAGAGAGAAAAACTTAGATGCTGTCAAAAAACCACTGTTCGCTGCTAAGTGGCAATGTTATCTTTGTATGTCATTTCACAGCAATGTACTCTGCAGACCTGACAGGGTGGTACAAGACTTCTATCTGGTATCTGGCCCGACACTTTGTATTGCGGCAAAGATGTGGGGGCATTCTGGAGGTGTGTTGCACCACATTTGTGCTATTAGACACATTTATGAATGTGGCTCAGGAAAACTAGGTGCATTACTGCTGGAACAGGCAGACCTATTTCAATGTGAAATTATGGTAAAATGTCCCTTATTTCTCAACTTATACCGGTAAAATAATAAAAAGTAACTTATGATAATTATCAAACTATATAAAATAAAATGATATAAATTACAAAATAAATTTTATAATATAAAATTGATATAAAATGATATAAGATTCCAAAAATATAAAATTATCTCCTATAAAATGTATTTAAGATTTATATCATTTAAAATTAATTTAAAATGAAAAATTATTAAATTATTAGCATCTACCATAAATCTCAATTGTGTATTTTCGGAGTTAGCATAGTATTATCAGTGATTACAAATACACCATAGGAGGCTTGAAATAAAATAAAAAGTGTTAGGATAGCATGTCAGTGAATAAAAACTATGGTAGTGATCTTGCATGTTGCACCAAAAGTCTCAGCAAGACCTGTGGTGTGCCGGCTATTACTGTATGGCAAATACACATGTTTGGTGCATCACTAATGCATTACTAATACACCAAAGTTTCACAGCGCGCCAAACACAGATGTGAGGCGTCTCGAACCTTAGGCGCCATTTATGACCACACATTCACCACTTTCATGTATTCAGACGCATTACACTCAGGAATAAAGACAGGAACAATTGTGTAAAGGTGCAAAGTTTCATACATGTCGCCCTAAGAACAATAAAAGCAAAGACTGAGAAGCAAGCTCTGTCTTGCTGATAAAACACTGCAGGGAGTGACCACCAGCCTGTCCACTGCTAGAGCAAATAGAGGTGGTCTGTAACCTAGAGAAGCCTATGTATACAAGCATAATATAAGAACTTCTCTAACTCTAAAATAAAGCAAAATCAGAAAAGCAATGTATTTTAGTCAAAGACTAAAGGAGTTTTTCCGTTTGGGAATGGAGGGGTTGTATTCAATTAGATTAACTTGAGTGGTGCTAAGATGCAATACAAACTAATGCTATGAGATTCCAACACCTCAGAGCGCCCTAGCTGAAGCAGGGCTCAATAATCCATTAGAATCATCCAAATAACAGTTATGTGTTGTTGTAAAACAAAAATGTCTTGGGTGTGGAAAGGGTTTTGTATACCCTATGGACATCTGCTATATAAAGAGATGCAAATATGTGTTGTTATATTTTATATTTTGCTTTCCAATCATGCTCCTCCTTCAAAGTGCCTTGACCTATTCAATTGTGACATAGGGGTGATAATACAGTATATCAGGATAATTTACAATTACACCTTATATTTTATGCTTTAAATCCAACGGTCACAGAATCTGTTAAAAGAAAAAAAAAACAGTAAAAAATAAAAAGCAGAGAAATTTGAAAATGGAAATTTGTGTCCTTTCAAATTGTAAAATTGCCCCATTCCCTTCAGATTGTGTGTGTTACATTGCTCTAGATTAATTAAGGACAGGGTCATAGTTGTTTTGCATGCTCTGTTATATTTACTCTAAAATTCTCTCTACCTAATAAATTATGCAGAAGTACATTTATTTCTCTAGGATATTACAGTATTAGAGTGGCGCACACATGATTTTTGAGGTCATATGTGTCTCAGTTAAATTATTTCACAGTGGATTTGGTTTTCAAGAGTTTCATTTAGAACAAAATCAAGAGAAACAAGTATATACACAACTGGTTTTCTGTTGCTGCTTTAGATTAATCCAGTCTCCACAGAAAATGTCTGCCTATAGCCCCAAGTTTACCCTTTTAGGTTCAATTGTACTAAAAACTGCAGCATTTTTAGCAAGCACAGCTTGTAGGTAAAAAAGTAAAATAAAGTGTCATGGATGCCATTGGTAAAAATCTAAAAGAACATCCATCAAGACATGAGGATGGATGCTTATGGCTGCAACCAGGTGGGTGCTGACCAGACTGGTGTGCGGAGTTTAAGGAGTCCCTTTTTAATTTACATAAAGATTTAGACTTGCTTCAGGACAATCTCTAGGTCATGGTCTCTAGAATGCAGCAAATGGTATTTGGAGGCTGCATCAATGACAGGACTGACACAAAACCAGACATAGAGCGTAGACAGACTAAGCATGGACAACAGGTAAGGACTAGGTGCTGAAACCAAGAACGCAGCCACTAGAACAGGACAGGAACATGAAAATGAGAGTAGGACACGAAGACAGATGCCAGAATAGGGCTAAATGAAGAGACACTATGCAGTTATAGAGAGGTAAAGGTACATGAGAGACTGCAGATTGTGCCTTGTGCAGCAGCATGCATGGCTTTGTATAAACTCCAGCCCAGCAGAGATGAGTAGAGATGATTTTCCTTTCCAGGAAACAGCAGGGAGGAGGAGATTCAATGACAATGGCACATGGCTAAGAAGATCTGTAGTTGTCATAAAGTGCATTTCTAGTTTGTTAATATGTTCATTCTCAAACTGTTTGAAAATCTATAAGAACAAGCATTGATTACATTATATACATTTTGTTTATACAGTTAAGTATACCTTAGCTTCCATCAAAAGTGCTTTTATCTCAAACCTCTCCTGTGTCTTGAGACGAGAACCTGGAAGGGAAGAGGAGCAGGTCCCACTAAGCTCAGGAGCAGCAAGGATGGGGCACATGTAGTAGAACTTTTTTTCTCCACCCTTGCCCCATTTCAAATTAAAGGTGCATTCCCATCTAATTAATTAGCTTTAAACATGTAGGCAAAGATAAATAAAGATTTTTACCAAATATATTAAGGTTCTGATTTTGCTTCCTTTCAAAGTTAGAGGCGTTCTTATCTGCTTGTTTACAGAAGGTTGGTAGGTTACCAACCATTCCTCTCTGCTTTAGCAGTGGCTGGGTTGGTGACCTCACTCCCTGCTTATCCGCATCCCTGAGCTTGTTCATTTTTCTTGCTAATAAAATTTAACCCATTAGAGCTTTGTAGCCTTGGTACCTGCTGTTAAATCCCCTCCATCAACAATGTCCCTCTTACAGGCTCAGTTAGAAATAGCGGAGTTGTAGAACTGTCTCCAGCCTGAACAAGAAGTGGGAGCCTAAAGCTGACTGTGAAGAGCGGGCTCTGTGAAACAGCCAGATGGAAAAACCTCTATATTTTTTTTTCCTCTGAACAACCTCTAACATTTTGTCCAAAGCATGGGGGCCCAAGCCTTAGAGTGGACTTACTATGCTATGTTGTCGATTATTTCTACCTCCATTTGGTAAAGGTTGAATGCGCTCTATAAAGGCAGGCATTCACATTAAACAACTGCCAACCAAATAATCATTAAGCTTAAAGCATTCACTTCTGATGTCTCAATAATAGGCATAGTAAGCCTAGCCCCACACACATGTAATTTTAGGGGAGCAGGAAAACTATATGGCTGTTGGTTAGCTCTGGTGCCACTTATTTTGAATACTGAACAACAGCCTTAATATGAAGAAAAAACCTTCCAGTCTTATTTTTCAGTTGATCAGCCTGGTGCAATTGTCTTGATTTGGACCATTGGGGGTGTTACTTACAAAACTCAATAGGCAGGTTAAGAGCTTTCTGAATCTATGGTAGATGCACATTGCTCCCTTATTATAAGTTTTAGCACAAAATGTTGCATCCATACCTAGTAGGAAGGCAAACAGCAAACGGGACCGTTGATAAATGATATTAAAGTCATTGGAAAAAAA
This sequence comes from Phyllomedusa bahiana, assembly GCA_025379985.1. NCBI lineage: Eukaryota > Metazoa > Chordata > Amphibia > Anura > Hylidae > Phyllomedusa > Phyllomedusa bahiana. The sequence continues at coordinate 13,187 of JAODAL010002994.1, forward strand.
ATGAAATGTCATTCACTGAAAGTACATTCTGCTAAAACTTAAGTAATACACCTACCTTGATGGATGCCAAGAAGAAGACAGTGAGGTGAGCTGGTGATGCTCTTACTATGAAATGCTGATGACTCGGCAATGCAGGGCATCATCAATTACTTTTCCTTGTCATATGTTGGTTTATATTGAAGTTATTGCAAATAGATTAACAGGATGCCATGAAGGGACTATTCTTCACAAGGTAGGTTTATATATCTATCACTCTCCTAGCGCTGACATGCAGTTCTACAATATATTTCAGAAGTACCAAGCAAAATATTACACAAAGAAACTTGTTTCAGAAGGAGAAAATATAATTTGCAAGCAGCAAACTATTTCAGATGTGTTTGAATTAGTAATTAACTTTGTAATAAAAACACAGCTTCCCCCAAAATGGTTCCTCCTTCAATTGGTTCCTGCCAACTGGGATTTAGGTGAAGAGTCTACAGATTCACTGATTGCTTAAAACAAAAGGATATATCTGGGCCAGATCTCACATTTTGGTTATGTTCTAACATTTTTGCAATGTGGTTTCTATCGAAAACATTCAGGACAGGATCGTTGTGAATGGACTTATCTTTCTACCTTTTCTTTATTCAGTAACTAGAGATTCATATAGCATATTTGAAGATGTTAAACCTAAAGATTTCAGACAAAAGTATACAGAAGAAGTCCCTATTGTCTGTGCGTATTCAGAATTTTTTGCATATACCTTAAACAATCAACACAGGGGTCCATTCGTTTTCGATCTCTTTTATTTTTGTCTGGAAGATGAAGTAGAGCTGTGACGTTGAGTGGTCATACAAATTACAGGAATGCCGGCCAAATCAAGGCAGCCAACCATCTAATGTTTATGGGGATGTCTGCTTTGTCGAAAAAAAAAAAAGATTGGGCAGTTGGATTTTAAAATGACCGAGTTGTGTGGCAGTACTTTTTTCGAAGTACATGAACTCATGGATGCTTGGCAGACAGCTGTGGTGACCCGAAAAGTGGCAGAGGAGAGGATGGGGATAGTTGTTGTCTCACAGTGGCTATTGTTCCTTACTCTCATGCTTCTCTGTGAGCAGCAAACAGTGATGGGGGTCCGCTGCAGGTGTAGAAGGTGGTTGTTGGAGGTCCTCTTTAACTTTTTTCCCCCAGTTCACTCTCTATCCTGCATTGTGATGTTAGTCTGAGGTGTCCATGATGTAGTACAGCAATAAGGAGACAGGACAGGAAACAAGATGGTGTTCAAAGCAAGGTGTTAAACGTTGGTTAGACTTCAGGTACATATTCATTACAGTCGAAGTTTCTTAAGAGTTTCTAGCAAGGATAGACCTGGTATGCACAGCATTCATGATCTATAAGGAGTCTAAATTCTCACCCCTATAGTTTAAAACTTCCATGGAGTAGTTGGTTAAGCTAGTCCCAACTGGCTATTAAGATAGTCATCTCCTTCCTTCTCATGCACTTCCACTTTATCCAGGGCCTCCAATACTAGCAGGTCTTCTACTTAGTAATGCAGCGCTGTCTTTGCTCTAAACCACTTCATGAAGTTAAGAATTCCATTCACTGAACTGAGGTCTAGGCCAGGACGTCTTTTGTTGCAGATAAACACTAACTGAACATTTGTAGAATACTTGCTGATCTCTGGCCGGACACCAGTAAGAGAACACACTGAAAACCTAATTACAGGGCAATTTATAATTTCTACCCCTTCCCTGCTGCTATGGTAACCATTCTTGCTACAGATCTTACAGACACATTAACCCCTAGTGTAGTTTACAGGGCAGAATGACATGGCATATTTATCACATTACACAGGATTTGGCAGTTTATGAAGATATCACAGATATTACAAATTTAACCCTATACCGTCCAACACACTCCTACTCTGGGATGCCACACAGCAATCTAATGTGTGTGGTCAGCCTTAGTCAATGGCGAGAAGGGGGCTAATATTCTTTGTCTCCTACTGCAAACAATAGGATTAAGGAAGGCTCTTTCAGCTGCTCCAATAGTTGTTTTACAGCCAGGCATAGGAATGAGAGAAGGAAGGGTTAATGACTGATTGTCTGCAACACATAGAAGAACTTTGTCAACTTCAAGATATAAGACAATATTGTAGTAAATGGAAAAAGTTATATTAAAGGTGGAAATTCTAGTATTTCTTTCATTGTATTTTATATGCTGAATATTCCTTTAAATCCAAAACTACTTATAGGGGTATTCACATCACATTGATTAGCTTTAAACATATAGGCAAAGGTAAATAAAGATTATTACCAAATACATCTCCTTTCAGAGTTCTTATCCCCTGCTTGTTAACAGAAGGTTTCCTAGGCTGGTGACCACCTCTGTCTGCTCTAGCAGCTTGAGCTTGGATGGTAACATCAATCCCTGCAGTGTCCTGTTAGCAGCACAGGAACATGTTAATCTTGTTAAACTTTAACCCTTTAGAGCTCTGTAGCCTTGTGTCCTTCTGTTAACCCCTTCCCAACATGGGATGTATGCATACGTCCTAGCGGGAAGTGAGTTTCCGCAAATGGACGTATGCATACGTCCTGGCGATCGTGCGGGCTTACAGGCGAGCCCCGCACGATCGCGACATGGGACCAGCGGTATATTACCACTGGCCTCATGCCACATCACCCACAGCCAGAGTGAGCTCCGGCCGCGGGTGTTTAACCCCTTAACTCCGACGATCAATTAAGATCATCGGAGCTAAATCGCAGGCAGGAGGAGTGAGCCCCTCCTGCCTGCTCCCGGCGCGCTGCTGCACTACAGTGCGGCAGCGATCGCTTACCAGACGGCCCCGGGAAGTGAAAGTCACTTCCCGGGTCGTCTGTGACGTCACCATGCCCAAAATGCATTTTGGGCATGGTGATGACAGTTATCATGGCGACCAGTACACAGCAGCAATGCCGTGTACTGGCCTGCCTTGTAACAGCAATCAGAAGGTTGCTGCTACAAATCCCGTATGGGGAAAAGTAAAAAAAGAGTGTAAACAAGTGTAAAAAAGTAAAAAAAAGTGGAAAAAAAGTAAAACATAAACACAAAAAATAAAATAAAAACACGTACACCGCCCTTTTCCGCTTTACAAACACCAATCGCCCTAAAAAAGATCAAAAATAAATAAAGTACCCATGTTTGGTATCGCCACATGCATATCGACCCTCCTTATAAACATGTCACATTAATTAACCCATACGGTGAACGCTGTAAAAACAACAACAAAAAAACAAAGAATTGCGATTTTTGTTCATCCCGCTGCACATAAAATGGAATAAAAAGCAATCAAAAACTCATATAAATGTCAATTTATACCAATTAAAACATCAGTTCGTCCCACAAAAAAAAAGTCCTTACATGTCACTGTATACGGAAAAATTACAAAGTTATGGCTCTTAGAAGATAGCGATGCATAAATATTGTTTTACACAAAAAAAACAATTCTTTTTTTTTAAAAGTGCTTCAACATAAAAAAAACTATATAAATTGGGTATTGCCATAATCACAATGACCCACAGAGTAAAGCTGACTTATCACACATACTACATGGTGAGTGCTGTTAAAAATAAAAATAAAAAACACTACTAGGATTGCAATATTTTCATCACCCTGCCTTCCAAAAAAATGGATTTAAAACTGATCAAAAAGTCTTGTCCCCCCCAAAAAAATGATACCAATAAAAACGTCAACTCATCCCATAAAAAAAAAAGCCCCTAAACAACTCCATACACAGAAAAATAAAAAAGTTATGGCTCTCAGACTATGGCAATGCAAAAACGTGTTTTCCTTTTTGAATAAAAGTGTTTTTATTGTGTAAAAGCAGTAAAACATAAAAAATATACAAATTTGGTATCGTTTAATCATATAGACCTGCTGAGTAAAGGTAGCATGTCATTTATACTGCACGGTGACCGCTGTAAAAAATAAAAATAAAAAACACTGCCAGGAATGCTGTATTTTGTTCAAAATGCCTCACAAAAACCTTAATAAAAAGTGATCATAGCATCATATGCACCCCATAATGGTACTAATAAAAATGTCAACTCATACCGCAAAAAACAAGCCCATAATCAGCTCCATATACAGAGTAATGAAAAAGTTATGGCTGTCAGAATAGGACAACATAAAAACACAATTTTTTATAGACCTAATTCTATTGTGTAAAAGTAATAAAACATAAAAAATTATATAAAATTTATATCATTGCAATTGTACCGAACCCCATAGTAAAGTTATCCTGTCATTTATCCCGTAAGGCGAACACTTTAAAAATGAAGCCCAATACACCCCTAGATGAGATCCCTGAGGGGTGTTGACCAAAATAGGGCGAATTCTGGAAGGTTTCACCAGTTCTGGTACTTTGGGGGCTTTGCAAATACGACATGGTCCCACCAAAATCTGCGTTCCAAAAGCCAAATAGCGCTCCCTCCCTTATACGCCCTGTCAAGCGCGCAAACAGCAGTTTACACCCACATGTAGGGTATTGCCGAACTTGGAAGAAATTGTGTAACAAAATTTGGGGTGCTTTTTTCCAGGATTCCTTGTAAAAATGAAAAATGTTCAGCTATAATCGCAGTTTGTTGGAAAAAAATAATTTTTCATTTTCCCAGCCTAACGCTAAAAAAATTTGTGAAACACCTGTGGGGGTCGATATACTTACTACACCCCTGGATATATTTCTTAAGGCGTGTAGTTTCCAATATGGGGTCTTTTTAGGGGTATTTATTACCTTTTAGCAACTTAGGGCGTCTGCAAACCTGAAATGGCGCCAAAATAAAATCGTAATGAAAATGAGACCCCAATGTCAGGTAAGTGCTCCTCCTATTCTGGGGCTTGTGGTTTAGCCAAATAGCGCACTAGGGCCCCATATGGGATATCTCTGAAAACTGCAAAATCTGGGGAATAAATATTAAGTTGCATTTCCCTAATCACATCTACTTTGTTCTTGTGAATAATGGATAAAAATTGAAAATCTGCAAAAAAAGTGAAATTTTTAAATTTCACCTCCACTTTGCTTTAATTCCTGTGAAACACCTAATGGGTTAATAAACTTCCTAAATGCTGTTTTGAAAACTTTAAGGGGTGTAGTTTCTTAAATTAAGTTATTTATAGGGGTATCTAACATACAGGCCAATCAAAATCACATTAGAACTGGACTGGTCCCTAAAAAAAATGAATTTTTTTTTTTAAATTTTTAAATTACTACTAAATTTCTACCTACAGTAGTCATATGGTAGATGCTAGTTATAAACTATTTTGAGTGAAATAACTATCTGTCTTACATGTGGAAATTTTTAAGGTTTGAAAATGGTACAATTTTCAAATTTTTCACGATACTTTGATATTTTTCACAAATAAACAAGGACTTTTTGGACCAAAATTTCTTACTATCTCAAAGCACAATGTGTCATGAAAAAAATCTCTGAATCATATGGATAGGTTAAAATGTCAAAAAGTTATTCTCACATACAGTGACACATGCCAGATTTAAAAAAATGGGGCTCTGTCATAGAGGCCAAAACTGGCTCCGGCAGTAAGGGGTTAAAACCTCTCCATTACCAATGTCCCTCTAATAGACTCAGCTAGTAATAGTGGAGCTGAAATGTCAGTCATTGCTGTAGAAGCCCCCACAGCCTAACCAAAAAGTGGAAGTCTGAAGCTGACTATGAAGAGCAGGCTCTGTGAAACAGCCAGATGGGAAAACCTCATTTTTATGAGAAGCCATTTAGTACTATAGGTATTACAGTTCAACAACAGGAGAAATATTCCAATAGTACAGCACCTGTGGTTATAAACCGGTTACAACCGTCATGTGTCAGCCACTAGTTATCAAACAACGGAGTGCCCATAAATGTTGGATCCTCAAGCAATTGTAGAGGCGAGTACAGTTTGTTTTGTTATTTAATGACATTATTGCTGGACTTCTTTTTACTTTCTAAAGCATGACAGTCCCATTAAACACTGAAACAATACTTTTTTGTTTGCGGTCTTTTCTTCAATTCCGGTGCATTTTTTTTTCCAAAGACATGAATGCTCCTAGCATGGAATATTTTTAGCCATTTCTCAAAGGCTTCTCTACAAGTAACAGAATGCTGAAAGAATGTTAAAAATTGTCTAACTGCCAAAAATTTCCAAAGAAAAAAACATAAAAAATTCATTTTATCAGCCCCAAAAAATCATGCTGCAAAAAATTACAGTATCTCACATAATTGAATACACTCCTCACATTGTTTTAAATATTGTATTATAACTTTTCATGGGACAACACTGAAAATATGGCACTTTAATACAATGTAAAATAGTCAGTGTACCGCTTGTATAACTGCAAATTTGATGTGACCTCAAAATAACTCATCACACAGCCATCAATGATCACAGCCAAAAGTGAATACACTCATAAGTGAAAATGGACAGATTGTGCCCAATTTTCCATTTTCCCTCCACTGTGTTTTGTCACTCTATAGTGTTACAAGGTCTTGGGTGTGAAATGGGAACAGGTATGTTAAATTTGGTACTATCGCTCTGATACTGATCACTGGAAGTTCAACATGGCACCTCATGGATCTGAAAAAGAGATTTGTTGCCTAGACAATAGATTGCCTTGAATATAAGAAGATTGTCAACACCCTGAGACTGAGCTGCAGCATGGTGGTCAAGACCATACAGTGGTTTAACAAGGCAGGTTCTACTCAGAATAGCCCTCGCCGTGGTCAGCAAAAGAAGCTGAGTGCATGTGTTCAGCATCATATCCAGAGATTGTCTTTTCAAAATAGACATATGAGTGTTGCCAGCATTGTTGTAAAGGTTAAGAAGGTGAGAGGTCAGCCTGTCAGTGCTTAGACCGTACGCTGCACACTGCATCAAATTGGTCTGCATGTCTGTTGTCCCAAAAGGAAGCCTCTTCTGAAGATGATACACTAGAAATCCTGCAAACAGTTTGCTGAAGACAAGCAGATTAAGGACATGGATTACTGGAACCCTGTCCTGTGGTCTTTTGAGATAAAGATAAACTTGTTAAGTTCTGATAGTGTCAAGCTTTATGGCGGCAACCAGGTGAGGAGTACAAAGACAAGTGTATCTTGCCTACAGTCAAGCATGGTTGTGGGAGTGTCATGGTTTGGGGCTGCATGAGTGCTTCCAGCTGTGGGGAGCTACAGTTTATTGAGAGAACCATGAATGTGAAAATGTACTCTGACATACTGAAGCAGAGCATGATTTTCTCGCTTTGGAAACTGGGCCGCAGAGCAGTCTTCCAACATGATAATAACCCCAAATACACCTCCAAGACAACCATTGCCTTTCTAAAAAAAATGAGGTTAAAGGTGCTGGACTGGTCAAGCATGTCTCCAGGCTCAAACCCTATTGAGCATCTGTGGGGCACTCTCAAATGAAAGGTGGAGGAGAGCAAGGTCTCTAACATCCTCCAGCTCCGTGATGTCGTCATGGAGTAGCGGAAGAGGATTCCAGTAGCAGCACGTGAAGCTCAAGTGAACTCCATGCCCAGGAGAGTTAAGGCAGTACTGGAAAATAATGGTCACCACACAAAATTTTGACACTTTGGGCACAATTTGTCCATATTTACTTAAGGTTGTACTCACTTTTGTTGCCAGCAGTTTAGACATTCATGGCTATGTGTTGAATTATTTTGGGGGTACTCTACATCACCACTGTTATACAGTGTTGTCCCATGAAAATATATAATGCAGTATTTACAAATATTTGAGGAGTGTTCTCACTTCTTTGAGATACTGTATGCAAAACAAACCTCATACATACTATAACTTGTACAGCACAAGATTAGAAATACAGTCAATGTATTACCAATCCTCTCATCTTTTATATGATTGAATATAAATCATAATATATATACTATACATAAATATATATATCATAATTATATTACTAATTATATCATATAGATTATATATATATATATAGTAGAAATTGTAAAATAGTTCTGAAAGGTGGACATACCCTTCATATTATCTGTAGCATATATCCCGGCGTAAGGTAAGACAATCTTATTCTCAAACATATAACCAAATGGGTTCTGATTAGCCTCATTGGGGCTCTCCTGCCTTATGTTAATTTTATCTTAAGATAAATCATATCTGCCATTTCCCACATCATCTGCATGAAAGACATATCAGCAATAAACATGCAATCCGATGAGTCTATCTCTATTGGATTAACAGAAATGTCATAATTCATTTCCCCATTTTAGCTGCTGACAGTGTGTCATCCCAGAAATTAAAGGATTGAATATTGATGTATAAATGCAGCAATCTCCCCAGTCATTAGATATACGATATGCTTGCAACATTATAACAGCCATCCATCTACTTCAGATGCCAAGGGGGACACATGACATGATGGGCAGCATCATCTCTATATCAAGATCATAAATCAAACATGGATGTAAAGGAAAGTTTAGAGCTTAGTAGCCTAATGTGCACTTTATATAACTATTTTCTAAAAGTACAGTATTACTGAAGAACTGAATCATAAGTTTGAAGATGTACATTGAATAAGGCTGATGCATATCTTGGAGACTTCCATTTACACTGGATAGGAGAAAGGAATCCCCAGATTCATAACATAACTTATTTATCTGTGGATAGTGCTGAGCGACAGCTTTTTATTTGCAGGATAAATTGACATTTGCATATTTGCATTGGTATCATTATGGGGTACATGAGAGTTTTTTTATCCCTTTTTATTTCATTTTTTGAGGCTGAATGAACAAAAAAAAAGAAAAGTTAAACTTCTGGCATGGATTTTCTACTTATGCATTTATTTTTGCAGCATTTATTGTATGGATCAAATACCAATAATTTTATAGATTTAAGAATTATGGTGTTCCTAATATGTGTAACTATTTTTTTTTTTTTCTAAGTAAATTAAGTGGTTTTTTTTACTGGGAAAAAGGGGTTTTGCATATGCCTTTTTTAATCTCAATACTCAGTGGCAGGGCCTTATAGGCTAGAAGAATAAATTACCAGGACCAGAGCTAACTCTGATCCTGGTCATGGTATATGAGCCACTGCCTGCACTGTGCAAATGCTAACGTTGGGCACTGCATTGCTGGGTCTGTTTGACCCAGCGATAAAGTTGTTTGGTGAGAGGGGACTGTAAGCCCCTTGGCTTTGGAGCCTTGTTGCAAGTGTGACTGCTGTGACCCCTGTAGCTATGCCATTGAGCTCATGAACTTTCTACCTCTACCCAAATCTCTTAGAGCCGAGAAAAGCTGATCTTAGCTAAAAGGGCCTAATGCTTAGCTGAAGGTTTCTGCCTCTTTGTTCCAGTGTTGGGGGTCAAGGATCTGGTTTCTACCAATAAAGACTTTTGACATGTCAATATGACAACAGGTACACCTTAATATATACCATATAAATCATTCAATATGGAATCAATAGAATTTTATTGGTAACAGATCATTGTTTACTCTGGATTAATGGACCATCATATCAAACTGTATAATAGACCACCATATCAGACTGTATAAAAAAACATAAGATTTAAAATAAACTTCAAAAGAAAAGGATTTTCATATAGTCACTGTGTTTATTATTCAGAAAAATCCTGTTTCCGATGTTTTGGTAGCCAAGTCACGTTACAGTTCTCTTCAGGAAACAAGTGATGGAGTATCAGACTCTTTAGAAAGACAGATGCTAGAGTATAGGATTATATTTGTGTACTGTGGGTACGGAAAGTATTCAGACCCCTTTACATTTTTCACTCTTTGTTTCATTGCAGTCATTTGGTAAGATCAAAAAAGTTCATTTAAAGGGGTCTGAATACTTTCCTTGCCCACTGTATATATACAACTGCCATTAATTACGTATTTGCACCCAATGCACACATTTTTGGCAATAGGGGCAATCAGGCTATATTATTGAATTGCTTCTAAACAAGCTTTGAATTAATGTTCACTTTCTGTATAATTACTACTATTGATAACTTTGTAATACTGCAACTTAAAAATATCAAAAGAAATATTCTACAGATACAAAAAGGTCCAGAACAAAAATTTCAATATTTGATAACATCTCTATTTCACCACAGATGTATGACTCTATGCTCTTACATCCTACTGAGTTATTCTGGGAGAGTTGGCAACAAAGCCATGATAATTAAAAAGAAAGAAATATAACATAAAGAACATGCACACAATATATCCATAAAGATTTGTAATCGGAAAGTGGAGCTGCACATCAGAAACTTAGCTAGTACTTGTGGAACTGTCCAGTGCTGAAAAACTGGACTATGCACTCCTTCATGATGAAATTGCAAAACCAAAAATGGAAAAGTTTTGGAATTATGGAAATCATGGATTTGATAGGCATGTGAATGATGTGCGAATTATAACAATGGAAACAAAAAATTCTTAGCATCTCAGTTTATTTGGTATTGAGTATGAGCGCATAGAAATACATGCACTCACGTGCCTAGGCATGCTATCAGTGAGGGTAATAATGGTTGTCTGAGAAATGTTATGCCACACTGAATGTAAAGTGGAGCTGTTAGTGTACCTGAACAAAAAGCAAGAGGGATCCGGCTACCGTATATTATGCTGCCTCACACAATAGTTTTTGCCGTAGGACAAACATGGCGTTCCTCTGTGAAGGTCTCTTCATGGCATTGCCCACATGGTCTCCAGGCCAATCTATGACGATTACTGCATTTGAGACTAAAGTAGAACTCATTACTGAAGCCTATAGCCCTCCATTTCAGCCTCTATTGCCGTCTTGTTGTGCACCATGATAGACTTTAAGAGCAGTGGTTTGTGGTCAAGGGTTTGTAGCCCAATGTCATGCAAATGTTATCTGATGCTTTGTGTCCACACTGTTGGTCACCCTAAGCTTTGGATGTGACGTCCGGTTTCATTTGCAACACAGAATGGATCAATACGCACTATTCTTACCATTAGATGATCGTCCGTGCAGAAATTCACCCTTGCACACTTCTTGCTGTCATTCCAGTTCATCATTGTTCTCCCATCCCCTAGGACATGCAACATTAAACTGTGCTGACATCTCGGCCTAGTAATCTGCTAAAGTGATAAACCAAGGTCTCTTAGTTTAAGGATTCTGTTCTTCTCACTTTGTGACAAGTGGTGATAACTGGCATGTCAAGAAACAGGAGGCATCACACAGTCATCCCACACCACTGGAAACAATGTTTTACGTGGCTAAAAAAATCTGCTTTCAATTTGGCTTTAATGCCTCTTCCACATGCCACAGAATGGTGGTAGGTGCTTACAAATGTGATAATTTGCAGATCTTAGTGACATCTGGTACTTCATTGAGGATTCAATTAACCATTGGATCCTTTCAATGCAGCTAATTAATTGGTGATGAATTGTGTTAAAAAGTGATGGCTGAATTGTGTTCTCCACTGCCCACCTCCCCCTTCTGCCTCAAGCTATACAACTACAGATGTTAGAATACAGAGTCCAGATAAAAACATAAATCTTGATTCTTCCAGGAATTTTATTACACTGAAATACAGATCTGCTTTCAATAATTGTGCCACTCTTATCCATGTGGCCACAAATGGTATTACAGTGCATTAACTTGGACACAGTAACCGACTCATCAAAACTGATATTGTTTCTGGGAAATAAAAATGTAAAGATAAATGCAAAAACATCCAGAAGCAAAACATTTCCAATAATCCATATTAAGTCATCATGGTTAAAAACATTAAAGGGCTTGTCCAGCTTTAGAGTAACATGGCTGCTGTCTTCTAAAAATAAATTTAAATCTGTGCATGGGTCGGATCTAGTACTGCAGCTCAGCATCATTGCAGTGAACAGAGCAGAGCTGCAGTACCACACAAGACCTACTGGCAATTGTGGCGATGGTTTCTAGCAGCTATGTTTTTCCTTTCATGTGCACTCCCTATATAATACTAACCTAACACTAAAAAGACTGGATTGGTTGATATAGTAGGGTGTGGTTGTTGACAACTGCTGCATGTTGGTTAAGTTTATTAAGCTTTTTCAGAAGAGGTTGATGTTGGTCACTATTACATTGTACCACAGCTGAGATGTCTGAATGACCCGTGGCACAACTGTCTTAATACTGTTTTGTGTAATGTGTTTGTTGTTAAAGTAATAGAGAGTCTTTATAAAGCTAACCTGCCACCAGTGGATAAAAACTCTCATCATTCCATCAATCTGTAAAACAGTCCCCAGATAACCTGCACTCTTGTCTGCTTACATTAACAACTTTCACACCAGGATCTCAGGTCACACTCTCTGTTTATTCATGATATCAAACATGACCGAAACAGATGCTTAATCCCTTCTTCAAACAGCACATCTCCAACCAGAACTTACTCAAAAGTCAGAAGCAAATATTTACTTTACAGCAAACATAAGCTGCACTATTTAAACATCAATTGGTTAGTCTGGACTGGAGCACAGCTGCACGCCACTGACATAATCACAGAAAATGCACTGCAAATGTTAGATCCGATTTTTCTGTATAATCTGACGATTGCTGAAATAAGTCCTGTTTGTTGGGAAATTGAAAATCCATCCTGTAAAACATAAAGCTTAATGCAAGATGGCATATGACTTCAAAACCTGCTATAGCCGGGAGATTATATTTCTATGTACTCTATGTGGCTTTATGTGTACAGACACAGATTACTGCATGATGCATAAGTAAAAGCGGATACATGTGAAGCCATAAATGCACTACAATGTCATATCTATCTGTATTGTTATCTCATATCTATCTATTTATCTATTTCTCTCTGTCTACAGTATCTATCTATCTGTCTGTCTGTCTGTCTGCCTGCCTGTCTGTCTGTCTGTCTATCTATCTAATGTTGGTGTCATCAATAATTTCCTCCTCTATACCAGTTTAATCTCCCACTACACCTTTGGATACAAGAATTCTCTTGTGCTTTCCTTCTGTTCTGGAATTAGCCCCCACATCCTCTAACATTCTAACCTTCCAAAACTTGCTGAAATCTCATCTCTGGCAAACATTATTTAACTAGTCCTAAACATTGCCTCAACTAGTATGCCAGCACCATCTGACAAATCTAAAACTACTCACTCATTACCTTGATTTCTTGCATATTCTCCATTTACTTATAGATTATCAAATGGGCAGAGTTCATACCTCATATCTATCTGTTTTCTAGCTATCTCATATCTAATCTACAGTATCTATCTTTCTATCTATCTATCTATCTATCTATCTTCTGGTGAACTGGATTCCTACCGATTTACTCAGAGCCTGTTTATACTTGATATAAGGACATTAAGATAAGATTAGATTGTAAGTCTTTGTTTAAATGCAAAAGAAAAAAAAATGAATGATTTATACAGTGATTGAATATATGTCATAATTGACATTAAGTCTATGTCTACACTGCATCGGACAAAAACGGACAGAAAGCGGAGGTTTTTTTCCGATGCAGGACCGCAGTTTCAAGTTTTGCGCAAAAACCGCGGTCGTTTCTCGCGTTTTTGACGTTGCCCATACAATTGTATTGTATGGGAAGATGCCAAGAAAACTAAAAGCGCTGGCGTATTATACAACATTGTATAATATGCCAGCGCCAGAAGATGAGCGGAAGACGAGCAGAGAAAAGATGAGCTGCGGAGACTGCAGCTCGTCTTTTCTATTGCCGTCTATGAGACCGCACGAACGGTCGTATCTTCAGCGCTTTTACCAAACTTAAAGCGCCAAAGATACGATCGTAATGCTGTGTAGTAAAGACACAGCCTAACAGAGGTAACCGCACCACTTCATGATGTCATGCATTATCATTGCTTTTCCTGTTCATAAAACAGCATTGTAGCCTGTTGTACTGCACTTAGTCACTAGAGGGAAGCAGGCAATTATTCCTTACAAACTATAATGTTCTGCCTGTGTAGTACTGTGCAGGAAAGAAGAACATTAATCTTTGTAGATTATTCCCTCAATAATGTGAAAATCCTACTCTATAGTATTAGAAGAATAAAACAACAGAAGGGAAGACCGCTAGGTAATAATAATTCTCCTTTCTGTATTATCCAACCGTCTATTCATGCACAGGTCTTCATAATAGATTTCTATAATGCTGTATCGAGTTCTGCCTAAAATATATGTATAACAGTAACTGGATATGGGATCAGTGTTATAAAGTTCATTTAAATAGAATAGTCATTACAGTATATTGGTCCATATCCATATGACACAGTTGAGTCACATTATTGTGACCATCAGATAATATCCAGAGTAACTGCCCTGTGTAGCACGGACAGCCACTAGAAGGGCTGGGAGTGACTCAAAAAAGCCTTGAAAGGTTGTCACAGATGTCTGGAGCCATACTGACTGCATCCCACAGCTGCTGGAGGGTAAGTGGGGGAGAATCCATAGGGTGAACTGACCATTATGGGGGGCCGCAGTTGCTCAAATGGGTTCAAGTCTTGGGAATTAAGGGGTCCAGGGTATCACTTGGACATCTTGGTTATGCTCTTCCAACCAATGTGAGACATTTCTAGTCGTGGGACATGTCACACTGTCTTGCTGTAAGATCCCATCAGCCCATGAGCATATGTGGATGTACATGATCTGTAATAATGGATTCATACCCAAATCAGTTGAGAGTGCCTTCCACTTAGATAATCACCCTCGAGAATGCCACAAAAACATTTCCCAGACCATAATACTACCACCACCAGCTTGTGTTCTTCCAGCAATGGTTGCAGGATGTTTATTTTCTGATGGTTGTCGTCTGACACCAACATCCATTCATTCAATGAAGCAGAAAATGTAATTCATTGTAGAAGGCAATCCTTTGCCTATCAGGGGAGGTCTAGTTCCCATACTGCTGTGAAAACTGAAGTCATATTTGCCAATGCAATTTGGTTAGCAGAGGTGTCATGACCATCCGTCTAGTGAGCTGCTTCACTATAGTGTGTCGGTCTGCCCTTTTGCACCTATGTAGCCAAAGTTCCCCTCCCACATTAATGGCACATGGTGCTCCACAATTTTCATGTTGCTTATTCGTAATGATGCCATTTGTCCACTCACAATACACTTTTACCACAGCAGCACGAAACTGCCAGTTCACAGCAGTTCCACAGCAGTTCACAAACTGCCAGTTTCATAAATATACAAATATATAACATTTAAGTCTACAGCATTTGCATTATATTACATCTGCACCAATGAGTTGTTTTGTGGTAATCTTTAAAAGTTGTTCCCACTGGTGTTACTATGCACATGCTGGCATATAGAATATTGGATTAACACTGCTCCCCGAATGCTGTCCTTAAAGGGGTTGTCTCGCTACAATGATTGGGTTTTAATTAAAAGATCTTTAAAAAACAAGCGGCTTTGCAATATATGTTCATTACAAATGTCCTACTGATTTTGAGTTAGCCCTGTTAGTAGTAGTACATTCAGCTTCTCAAATCTCTATAGCAGTGGACCATTTTGATCTTTTATCTCACTGGCTGTCAGGTCTGGGGGACTAGAGATGGGCGAATCGATTCAACGAAGTGGAATTCGTTTTTTAGAATTTCAAGAAAACTTCGGTTCGTAACGAAATCGAACTTTGGGGGGGGATTCCGACCCCGGAGGGAACGAAGGTGTGCTTTTCATTGATTAAAATTTGGTGCGAGCACATGGCGTTACATGGGGAAAAGCACTCTGGGAGGAAGAAGGGCATAGCCTGCATGAATGTGCAGAGATGAAGCCAATCAAGACCGGCGGGGTTCTGTGACGTCACCGCACTATATAAGACCGAGCGCGCCGCTGGGAGCTCACACTCCTCTCACTGTACTGACAGGGAAGGTGCTGCTGCGGGTGATAGCGCTTTCTGAAGAAGATTTTTTACACAGCGATTTTGTGGGGTGTCTAGCTTGTCTCAGAGACTGTTCTCTGAATGTCTATTTCTGATTTTTTGGGGTATTGGATCTGAAATCCAGTGTGGTCCACTGCAGCTGCATATACATTCAATATCCAAGG
This sequence comes from Phyllomedusa bahiana, assembly GCA_025379985.1. Classification (NCBI taxonomy): domain Eukaryota; kingdom Metazoa; phylum Chordata; class Amphibia; order Anura; family Hylidae; genus Phyllomedusa; species Phyllomedusa bahiana. Next base: position 29,188 of record JAODAL010002994.1, read on the forward strand.
GGGATCTAAGCCAGTTCCTGTTGTATTCATTTAAAGAAACAGCGTTTTTACAATACAAATACCACTTCAATTTTTTGGCTGCTCAATTCTATTGCGCAATTTACATCCAGGGGTTAATTTAAGCGTTGTTTTGCGGGTTTGTCCCTGACAAAATAAACCGTCTTTTTCAACGCCAAATATATATTTTTTTTTGGTAGCCTAATTCACAAGCAAAGGTTAATTAAAATTTTTAAATCTCTTGTTGTGTTGCGTAGAAAATTAACGCCATTGTAATACGCTACAAAGTACTAGTTGTGGGGTGTCAATTCTTTTGCGCAATTTACATCCGGGTTTAATTAAGCGTTGTTTTGCTGCTGTGCTGTCAAAAATAAACCGTCTTTTTCCAACGCCAAATATATATATTTTTTTTGGTAGCCTAATTCACAAGCAAAAGTTAATTACAATTTAATCTCTTGTTGTGTGGCGTAGAAAATACACCATTGTAACACGCTACAAAGCTACTAGTTTGTGGTGGCTCAATTCTATTGCGCAATTTACATCCAGGGGTTAATTAAGCGTTGTTTTGCTGCTGTGCTGACAAAAATAAACCGTCTTTTTCAAAAACCGAAATATTTTACATTTTTCCTTGTAGCATAATTCACAAGCGAGGTTAATTAAGCCGGGTTTGTGCTTTTACATTTGGGTAAAACCACAGTGCTTGTAAACGACACATACAAGTAAATTTTTCCTGGCCATTTGTGGGCGCAATTTATATCCAAGGGTTACCCAAGCTTGTTACTGGGTTCATTTGGAGTCAAAAACAGGGTGTATATTTTCATTTTACAGTAGCTTCATAAAACAGTGGTCTGTACATTTTAGAACAAACAGTATGTCAGACAGGAGGTGGCAGCTCTCCCAACTGCGAGTGGCAGTGGCACAAACATTTCTGAAACGGGGCCCGGGTCGCAGCACAGCAAGGGGGACGTCGCAGGCAGGGTCACTCGGTGAGGCCACAACTGCCGCTGTTCATCTAGCGGCCGTGTGTTGTTTAAAGCAACCAAGGGTTCTTGATTGGTTGACAAGGTCATCCTCTTCCTCCCAGATGACATCTGAAAACCCCCAGCCAAGAGTCGGTGGGAACCTCAGACACAAAACACTTAGTTGGCATGGCCCGGGAGCGGGTCAGGCGGCCCTCACCTGTCCCCTCACCCGCCTTTCTGTCCCATCCAGTTCCCTCAGCCGGGGATCTACTAGGGTGGTCTGGGCCCCAGCCCCAAACTTATAAGCGAGGATGAACAATTTGAGAGGGCAGTCAGCAGCTACTTGGCAGCGAAGAAATGGGGCCAATATCCCCAGCTTCTTGCAGTAGGCGGCCAAAAAGTATAGATGTGGAGAGTGGCATGGGAGGTCATGTGGTGAGAGGTCAGCTCGGCTTACCAAGCCCGGGTGATGAGGACAGTATGGAGTGAAAACACAAATAGATGATGATGTGGGCCGACCGCACTTGGGAGCCGGGTGAAGCAAGGGCTTCATCATCGTCAGGAGGAAGAGGGCGTCAGCTTGCGCGTCAGGCAGCGGCGAGCCAGCAAGTGGCTTGTGTGGCCGTGAGTCAGCAGGGTTAGCAGCAGTGTGAGGTCGGGAAAGCCAAGCGGCCACGGGGTAGAAAACCCGCTTCGCAGGTCCAAGACAGTAGCGGCACAGGGGGGCTCAGGCAAATTTGGAGCGGCGGCAGTAGGTAGGTCACTCAGTGCGGAGCGTTGGCGGTAAAATCAGCTACTCGGCGGTGTTTTGGGGCGTTCTTTGCTAAGACACCGGAGGAGCCGAATTATGGGTATATGTAGAATCTGTGGGCAGAAAGTGAAGCGTGGCCAGGGAGCTAACGTTGGCACAACGGCCCTGCGTCAACACATGCAGCGTCACCATCCGGTGGCCTGGGGAGAAACGTGGCTCAGATGTGGTGGCCCCACCTGCCCGGGCAGCAGCAAGCAGCGGCCAGTGGCAAGCATGCCATTTCAGCCAGTCAAGGCTCCACCACCTCTGCAGAAGGCAGCTGTTTCTCTTTGACATCCTCTCCCGGTCAGATGCTCCTGCTCCTCGCTACTATGGCGCCAGCAGTCGTTCAGTGAGGCGTTTGTAAAGAGACAAACAGTATGCGTCCAACCATCTAAGGTGCGCAGCTGACCGTTGCTCCTGTCAAAGTTGTTGGTACTGAAAGTCCCTCCCTTTCCAAAATGGTGGACTCTGCACCATTCAGAGAACTAAGGGCTTGTCCCGAGCCGAGATGGAGGTTCCAAGCCGTAATTTCTTTTCCAAAAAAGGCGAGTATCCAGCACTTCATAAATATGTAAAAACAGAAAATTTGGGTCAGTCCTTGGCTTATCGGTTGTTCCAAGGTACACGGCAGCCTGGGACGGCGGGAGCTGTAACTACCGGTCAGGGCCAGTACATGTCCTTTACGGCCCACTGGGTGAATGTGCTTCCTGCCCAGGCACACCAACAACTTGGACAGGAGACGCCGCTTTCTCCTCCACGTTGTCAAACTGCTGCTCCTGCGCCAATGTCCGCCTCCTCCTCCTCCACCCACCACCCCCATCTCAGCCTCCACAAGTACTGCTCCATCATCCCAAACATGTGTAGGGCACAGGGGTGTCACGCAGTTTCTACACCTAGCTTCCCTCGGCGAACAAGTCACACAGGGGGGGGAAATGCTCCGCGTCATGCAGCAAGAAATCGATGTGTTGGCTTTCTCCGCGCCAACTGCAAATCGGAACCATGGTGACGGACAATGGGAGGAACATGGTGTCCGCGCTGAAACCGAGGGATGGTTGGTCCATGAGCCCTGATGGCGCAGTGTTCAATCTGGTTTTAAAAAAAGGTTCTTGAAGTCTTCCACCCGATCTTAGAACATTCTGAAAAGGGGCCAGGAAAATGTGCATGCACTTTTATCCATTCTTTTCCCAAAGCCAGGAACACCCTCCTCGAGTTGCAGCGGCAGAACGGCCTCCCCCAACACGCTTATATGCGATGTTTCCACCCGCTGGAATTCCAGCCTGCACATTTTTGGACCGACTGTATGAACAGAGAAAGGCCATTAACGATTTTTTGATGATCCAGGCAGACAGAAGTACTCCCCTGTGTAACTTTGATGTCAGCCGTGGCAGCTCATGCGTGACACCTGCCGTTTGTTTTGGCCATTCGAGGAGGCGACGTTATTTTTCAGTCGCCAGGACTACGGGATGAATAACGTCAATTCCAACTGCTTCATGTCCTGGAAACAGATGCTGAAAAATCTGTCTGGGCAGGGGACTGGAGATTTTGGCGACTACCATCTCGTGGCCACATGAGTCCGGTGGGACTGAAATGTGGTGGGGTGGGAGGAGGAGGAGGACTTGGGAGCAGAAGCATTGTCTGGTGGGAAATGATGGTTTTTCTACCCAGGTGACAAGAGAGGAGGAGCAGGAGCAGTGGAGGAGGTGGATGGGATGAGAAGACGAGCAGATGGGCTCCCAAGCACCGTTTGGGAAATATACAGTGGAAAATGGAGGGGAGGGAGCCCCTCGGGGTCACTTGTGCAGATGTCCCGCAGGGATGCTTATTTTGCTGGCTATTGTCAGCCGATAGTCCCGCATCCGGCAGAGGGATGACTTTGGCTCTCCACCCTATTGGACCCTCGCTACCGGTCCAAAAATGGGAGCCTTTTTCCCACTATTGAGAGGGAAGAAAAAACTCAAATACTATAGGGAAATCCTTTCCCTAATCAGTTGGCCGCTGCCTATGTGCGGCATCATCCCTCCTCTGACAGGTCTGTCCGGGGGGTTCCTCAGCGCTCACGTACTACTGCCGCGGCTGATGGGGGAAGGGGGGGGGGGTAGGAGCCGTACCAGCTCCATCAGCAGTAACCTAAGTCTGGAGTCACTAATGAGCAGCTTCCTTCACCCGCCTAGTTGAGGAGGGCAGTCACCAGCAGCCAGCAGCAGCAGACATGGAGCATTCCCTGAACAACAGGTTGTGGCCTACTTGGAAGACAGCACTCTGCCACCCAGTTAGAAGATCCGCTGGACTACTGGGCAGCCAAACTGGTTGTGTGGCGCAACTTGCCCGAGTTTGCAGTGGAGAAGCTGTCCTGCCGGCCAGTAGTGTGGCATTCAGAGCGGGTGTTCAGTGCGGCGGGGGCCATCGTTTACCCCAAGGAGAAACCCGCTTGTCCACGGGAAATGTTGAACGACTGACCCTTTGTCAAGTGAATCAGGCGTGGATCGGCCAGGATTTCCACACACCAATGCCTTAGGCGTCCAGTCTGGGTTCAAACTTTCCTGCCTTTAGCCACTATTCTGATGCCGCCAACCCGCCTTGATGCCACACATCTGCTGTAGTTTTCCATTGCCTACCACCGTCTTTTACCCGGGACTGGTATTGCCACCACCTCAACACTCTGTCATTGTGCCACCTTTTGTGCTCATGCTGCTGCTGCTGTTGCTGTTGCCGTGACATCCACACTGGTCATTGTGCCACTTTTTGCGGCCTGGTACTGTTTTGCCACCTCCAGAATTTTCATTGTGCCAATCTCTGACCTCATGTGTTGCTCCTGTCATCACCTCCCCTCTCTGTCATTGTGCCACTGCCTGCCCTCATGCTGCTGCCTCCGTGACATCAGCTCACAGTCATTGTGCCGCTCTGTGGCCTAATACTATTTTGCCACCTGCAGAATGTCATTGTGCCACTCTCTGACCTCATGCTGCGGGTGTGACTCCTGTCGTGCCCTCCACACTGTGTCATTGTGCCAAATGTCTGACTCATGCTGCTGCCGTGGCTGCTTTCCGTGGGCCCCCACACTGTGGGCCTACTCCTGTTTTTGCCACCTCCAGAATTTGTCATTGTGCCACTGTCTGACCTCAATCAGCTGATGTGGCTGCTGCCGTGCCCTCCACACTGTGTCATTGTGCCACTGTCTGACCTTATGCTGCTGCTGTTGCTCCTGCCGTGCCCTCCACACTGTGTCATTGTACCACTCTTTGGCCTACTCCTTTTTTGCCAGCTCCAGAATTTGTCATTGTGCCACTGTCTGACCTCATGCTGCTGCTGTGACTACTGTCGTGACCTCCACACTGAGTCATTGTGCCTCTCTGCGGCCTGGTTCGCCACTTCCAGAATGTCATTTTGCCACTGTCTGACCTCATGCTGCTGTGGCTGCCGCCGTCACCTCCACACGCTGTCACTAATGTTGCCCCCGGAGGTCGCAGTTTGTTTTTTTCCAGCGTTTGCTGCCATGACTTTATCAGGCTACGTTCCTGCTTCAGGTGGTTGGTCAGTTGTGCCCCATAAGTGCCCCGGGCATTTTTATAGTGAGCGATTCTAAGAGCGGCGGCAGTCATGGTGCTGTCATACTAAAAACAAAAACATTGTATGAAGACCAACCAAGCTCCCTCTGCATATTTAAGATGGCACACGTTCTACAGCACCCTGCAGGCTCTGGGGACCTGGAAATAGCTGTTTTTTTAACGTGGATTCGTGCCGAAGTAATTCGGACCGAAACGAATTTTGTCGGAAAATTCGGCGAAGTGACCGAACCGAATTTTTGAGAAATTCGCCCATCTCTACTGGTGACTCATCAGCTTCAGAAGACAGGTCGGAGCACAGAGCCCCTCCTGCACAGTATGCTTCTGTAGGGAAGGGAGGGGGAGGGCTCTGGCTTCTGTGTCTGTGCTGCCTGGATTAACCCTGTGTGTGCCTGCTTCCTCCTGTTCTCTACACAGATTGAGGAGAGCAGAGGTGAGGCTGATTAATAGATGTGACAGCAGTGACCCTGTGTGTTACTATAATCATGATGTATCTGTGGAGCTCTGACTATACTAATAGAACAGATCAGGGGGCATGTGAACGCTTCATGCTCTGCTGTATTAGTGACACATCCTGAGTATAGTAACACTTCACAGCTGCCCTGTGTCTGTTCTGACAGGGTCTGTTTGTTGCTGGAGATGTGGAGATTTGTAAGCTAAGCAGGGGGTATAGGAACACTTGCATCACCCCTGCTCTGCTATTAGCATACACAGCTTCACAGACCTCTGGCTCCACACTCATAGATCAGCCCTCTCTCTGCTGTCTCTGTGGAGCTGACAATACAGCTGATCCAGGAGCCTGCAACAGACCTAGGCAGGCACACACAGGGTTAACTCTGGCAGCAAACACCCTCGCCCCCTCCCCCGTGCTGTATAGAAGTTATGGAGGAGAGCTGTCTGTGTGCTGAGGGGAGGGGGGAAGAGGGAGGAGAAGAGGCAGACAAGAAGCATGCCCCTCAATTCAAAAATCCTTTGCTGCTAAAAACATTGAAGTGGGCTGAAAGCTTGTAATGAGACAACGCCTTTAAAGTCAGTGGCAAAAGAGGGTTTTTATGCCTGTTGAAGGGGTTGTCCGGCAACTAAAAAATCATAAAATGAGTTTTTTGTTACTAATTTGATAGGAAGTCAAGACAGGAAGCCACTGGGAACCAAGGTTCTGTCTAGAGATGAAGGGAGGTGCTGCGTAATAAAGCTCCAGCCTGCAGGGGATAAGCTGGGGAATAAAGAATCTGACGGACACTATGAGGTAAAATCCCTGTTACGTCTGGCCGCGCCTACCTATGGCAGGCGAACAGAGCAGCAAGTTGTGTTGCTACATGGAGCATAGAGAAGAGCAGCAACTGAGCAATGGCCAAATGCTGGGAGCAGCAGCACAAGGTGAGAAGGTTAGAGATTGCCGACCGTGTGCGTAGGAGGTGTAATAGTCACTTCCCCCTTACGCCACCTCTTTTTAAAGTTAGCCAGACGGTGGAAGCCATCAAAAATGGTTGGGATGCAGATGTTTTTGGCAGGCTCTCAAGATCTCTCCTCAGGACCAAAGCCATTCCAGTCTACCAGATAAAAAGTTCCTGGATGTCCTTGACCTCAAATCCATCTGAAGAACCATTAGGAATAGAAGTAGAAGCAGGAGACTTGGACCTGGAGAACTGGTCTAAGACCAGAGGTTGAAGAAGACCAGCAGGCTTATTTCTGGAGGACTTTTGTCTGGCACAACTATGGACAGGCCGCCACCAAGTCCCAGACATTTTTGGCCAGCGAGGGTCTCCAGAAACGTCAGGACACCAGCTCAGTAGACTTACGTATGTCCACATGACCAACCATCTTAGATTTGTGTCCCCAGGATAGGATTTGCAGGAACAAAGATCTTACACAAAGAAATGGCAGGTAAAGGAGCTGCTTCAACAATCTTAGCAGGATCGATTATGTATTGTGGTTCCCCTTCAGAACAACAGTGAAGGAGTGAGACAAGGTATCCGACTTGGTAAAATTCTCCTGGATAAGCTCTGAAATGATACAAGTCTCTGACAGTGACGAGGGATATACACGAGGTTGGGGTGATGAGGTGCCGGGCAGCAAGGAGAGGTTTGAAGGCTAGGAAGGCGCAGACTTAGAATGGCCCTGACAAAGCAGATGGCAGCACAATATGGACCCCACAACAGCACCTGGCCAGAGGACCAATCAATTATAGGTGAAAGAAGATGCAACCATGGAAGTCCCAGAAGCACAGAGTTTACAGAACTTGACAGCACATTGAAAGAAATTTTCTCAGAATGCAGGCACCAATCTGCAGCATAGCGGGTTGCATGATATACTGGATGGGTTATGTCAGGAGTCCTCCATCAATGGGGACTTCCTTCAGGGGACAATCCAGTTGTCATGTAGGAAGCTTGAGTTTGAGAACCAGATCTTGGTAAATGAAGCTGGCAGCAGAATCTAGGTGTGCCGTTGTGGAGAGTGATTTCACCTCCCAGGCCAGGGTGACTTTACCTGTTCGCTTTGGAGAGCAGCTTTGCTCACCCAGCGTCATCTTTCCTACCAACCCTAGGCATCGGAGTCCTGGCTTCGTGGGACACTGGTGATCCTCGTGTATGAAAACTGTGTAGGTGTAAGACTTTCTTTGTTGCCCATAGCAACAAAGTCTTCTTACACCTAGAGAGTTTTCATACATGAGGCCCATAGTGTTCCTTGCTTGCGCAGATCATTCTGAGATCCAATTATGCCCTTTCCTCCACATTATGATGTCAGATGAACAAATAGGTTTTTTGGGTCAATGACTATGAGGTTAGATTATGACGAGGACTCCAAGGAACCTACAGACTGTTCTCATCAAAAAATCTTCGCATGGGACTGATACACATGGAAATTATAGAGGATAAAGGTATATGGAAGGTACAATATACTGATGAAAGTGTATGGTGTGATGTGAATATACTCCAAAAGAGTTTAACCCTTAACCCTTTCAGGACACACTAGTTTGGGCTTAAGGACACCAAATTTTGTAAAAATGCTTTCATCACTGTGTTCCAAGAGCCATCATTTTTGATAATTCCATTGTCATGCCATTTGTGCACTAGTTTGCTGTAAAATAAGCTGTATTTTTAATAGCACTTTTTAGGGTACAAATAATGTACAGCATTCTAAAACCTTTATTATTCAAATTTGGGAGAGTAGAAAAAAACAGAAACTCTGATATTGTCTTTTGGGGTTTGTTTTTACGGCATTTATATGTTTATAACTAAGGGTAGTCAGCAGAAAATTAATGTGAAAGTTAGTAGTGTTGTAATCATATGGGCTCATGGAAGAGCCAGGTTGTCAAAATAAAGTGGCTGGTGCACCCTTGCAACTAATGCAGAGTAGGCTGTGGTTATATAAAGACATACGTACAGCAAGATTAAAGGTTTGGCAAGAACAGAGAGCCATCTTGGGTGCAACCTGACCCCAGTGAGTGACAAGTGCCACATTTCAGTTTTTGGGAGAGACTGCTCCTCGGATTCCCTAATGTTAGGGTTTCTTAACCATTTAAGTGTAACTATCAATCACTAAGGGCCACATGTATGAAAACTGTCTAGGTCTAAACCTCACTTTGTTGCCCATAGCAACCAATTAGAGCACTCTTTTCATTTCATATAGTGCTCTGGAAAAATGAGAGGGGCGCTCTGATTGGTCGCTATCGGCAACAAAGTGACTTTTAGACCTATATGAACGAAAAACTTCAGGCGTTTTGTGCCTCTTTGTGGAGAAATAAATAAAGCTACTTGAAAACGTTTGCCATCATTTTAATAGGTGTAATTTCTTTAAATCTAGGTATAAGCTATAGGAATTCTAAATTATTTTAGGCACAAGTTTTATTGGCCGTTCCATGGAACAAAGTCAGTGTGCTTCACCTGTCTCCTGTCTGACTCAAACCAAAGTTTGCGCAGTGTTTTCACGAGTCAATATATTAATGACTTTGGAGATGCAGTGTGCAGGAAAACATCCCAAATACACATTCTTTGAGATTCTAAGTGTTTGAGAGAAGGGTAGGCTGAGTTGTTCTTCTTGTGTAACTCCCAGATGACTAATTAATTTGGTTGGTGATAGAAGTGTAGTGTTGGTGCTAGCATTGTGCAATGGATATATTAAATACCTATTGCTTGGCCCTCTAGATTTTTCAGATATCAGTCTTTGAAGTACATTTGTCTCATGCCAATTGCACTATGATAAGAAGAGCATGAACACCCATATAAGCTCATTTCCACAGCTGGAGCTGGAGAGAGTAGGAAGCTTATTCATGCTTCATGCTGGAAACCAGTTGTCTGCTTGTCCTGAAAAAGTTGTAAAATTTTGGTACTGATTCGAAAAAAAAGGAATCTTTCAAGGTTGAAGTAAATTGCTTTAGAGTCAAGAACAGACAAGCAGTGATGATGCGAAATGGGGGGATTTTTTTGATTTTTTTTTGTGGAAGCAGTGTGGCCCTTTTAAAAAGTAGTGGTCAGTCTTTTTTTATGTTCTAATTCTCTGAAGAATTAATTTTTCCAGTTTTTTAGATTGGGGTCGGAAAAAGTATAAGAGGGGAAAAGAGAAAAATTCTTGAATTTGGGAGCTAGCAATATTGTCTAATATATCTTTTAAAGTATGAATTGGATCATTTCATGTACTTTTCACAAAGGACTAGGAGCATTTTACTTATATCTGGATGGGTGTATTAAAGTATATGTGAACTTTTCTATTGTTTCAGTAAATGTAGAATAAAAAAATGAAGTAATTTTGTAAAAAACTTTGATAAAATTCTATTAGCATTTTACGGTATGTATTTAACTCCAAAATTTCAAAAGTATGACCTTTTTTCAGGGGTTGCTCCATTCCTCTGTCCTTTTTGTATTTCGTCAGGTGAGAGATTGTAAAGTGTAAAATGGGGCTTTTCCAGTAGAATTTCTTTGAACGCGATCTTCTTTACTGTTCATGCAAATATTACATTGCTTATTTTTGCAGCTATGGAAGGATTTTTTAAGGAACAGTTTTGAGTTTAAAATTTTTTTTTTTATATCTTTTATGAAATTTTGGGGGGGGGATTGGGTAAAAAATTAAATATTTTTTTACATGAAAGTGTTTTTTATCTTAAAATATTTATTCTAAATTTAAAAGAAAAGCATGTTAAAAAAAAACACCAAATTGCCATTTTTTGTTTTATTATTATTATTATTTTTTTTTTTTATTTTTATTATTATTATTTTTATTATTATTATTATTTTTTATTATTTTTTTTATTTTATTTTTTTTTATTTTATATGATTTTATTGTTTCTTTTTACCCCAAAAAAAAATAATTTTGATACAAAGACAGAGATTTATTTTATTATTTTTTTTTTTATTCTAGACTTTTTTAGCAAAAAAATTTTTTTTTTTTTTTTTTTACTTTCACTCCCATAAGGCTTAAAGCTTTTCAATATTTGTCATTTTGTAATGCTTTAGAATCTTCAATATGCATTTGCCTTTAAGTGTTAGGCCTGTCCCACGGCATGGTTTGCGGAGGTTTTTCAGAGGTTTGCGGTTTTCAAACCGTCTGAAAAACCCGCCCCCAAATAAACACCCAGGCCCCTATGTAAAAACCCCCTGAAAAACTGCCGGCCCCCCGAAAAATCATTGTGCATGTTTATTTTTCCGTCCAGTTTTCGGACGATTTATGAACATCGCAATGTGAAGAGGGAGAGCTTTTCTCCGCTAACCGCGGAGAAAAGCCATCCCCTGGTAGCCGTGTGGATGGCACTAAAATAGGACAAATACGGGTCGGATAAACTGACTGGTATTTGTCCTCTGCCATGGGGTAATCTATTAACCCATCTCCTTCTGTCAGACTCTTTAGGTGTTATAGTCGCTATTGACTGAGGAACTTGAAGGGTTAACAACAGAGATCATATTAAGCACCATCACTGTGATTAAATAATGCAGTGGTTTGGAGGAAGAACCCATCAACTGTGACAAACTATCTCATCAAGGGGCTGAATGGGGATAAGAAGTGAAAGCAATAAGTGGCTCCACAATTTTAAAGAACACTACAACTCCCAGCAAGTCTTTCAGCTCTGGAACTGTTATGACATGCAGGGAGATTTGGTTTCCAAGCAGATTCAATGGAAGGAGAAGGGGAAAGGGGCAGTCACAGGAATTGGTAAATTAGTGTATTTACTGTTTTTTCTATTAAAAGGTTATACTTATTTTCCTGGACCCCATTTTCCTAAAAAAAAAACCTTGGGCAGGGCTGAGACAAGGATTAGGCAAAGGTAGATGACTACCAAAGGTGTCACCTCATGGCAGAAGAGAAGGAGGCACAAGCATGTGTGAGCTCATGAGCTGAACCATTTAAATAAAAGGAAGCGGCATCTGCTTTAGGTGGCTAGAGTAGGAGATGGCTCAGATCTCAGCTACTTAACTACAGTACTTAGATGCTAGGCGGTTATGCAAAAGGCTGGGTCCCTTCCCATCTCCTGATCAACTCCTCTGCATCAAGATGGTGGGATGCTTGCTGGAAGTCATAGCAGCCAGGAGCCTAATGAAGGATTTCAGTTTACTGCGGGTGGTGCCTTTTCCCTATTTGTCTAGGGCACCAAAACACCAGGTCTAGGATGTGTTCAGGTGTTGAAGATATACACTACTCACAAAAACTTAGGAATATTTGAATATTAGTTGAAATTTCAGTATGAACATAAACTTTTTTGAACATTTGGTTACATGAACTAAATGAGACCATCTTTTAACTTTAGAATGTACATGTCCAACTATTCAATGGTTCAGTACTTTTGTATAACTTGCTGATCTCTAACAAAGAGCTTAAAGACAAAATTCACAACAGGTGTTTGATTCCTGAATCGTCCAATAAATTTAAGGGATCAATTTGAATTAGGATTTATACAGTCCTGCTCATCATGCTGTTCCCATTTTGACATCATGAGATCAAGACATCTTATAATTGATCAACAGGACCTTGTCATTGCCAGGCTTCAAGCAGGATGCTCTCAGACAGATGTGGCCACTGAGCTTAGAGTGTCACAGAGTTTCATCAGCAGGTTGCAACTGAGATACAGAGAAACTGGTAGCATCACAGAAAGGTAAAGAAGTGGATGTCCTTTGGCTACTTCAAACACTGATGACCGATTCATTGTAAACAGTATCCTGTGGAACCAGATGATGAGTGCCACACAACTCCCAGCATGTTTAAGGGAGGTGAGAGGCAACCAAGTGTTACATCAGACCATTTATTACCATTTACATCAGCGTGATCTGCATACTAGATGACCGGCAAGGATACCTGACCGGTTCTAGTCCTGGCTGATATATAGCGCTCTCCTTGATGTCTTCAGCATCATTGGCAACCATCATTTGTGCTCAGAGTAAATCAACTTTCATTACTGAACAGCACTGAGGACCACTGGTCCCTCGTCCAGCATAATTGCTCTCTGACCCATGCAAGATGATAATGCCGGTGCCTGGTGCCGTTGTCAGGTCATCTACCATACAGACCACACTGATGTTAATGGTTACAAATGATCTGGCTTGACACTTGGGTACCTCTTACCTCCCTTAAATTGCTTGGAGTTGTGTGGCATTAATCATCCGGTTCCGCAAAGCATTTTTTACAATGAAGTGGTCATCAGTGTGTGATGTAGCCAAAAGACACCCACTTCTCTGCCACTTCCATCTGAGAGCATCCTGCTTGAAGCCTCGAAATGGCAAGGTCTTGTTGATCAATTGTTGTAAGGTGTTGTCTTGGTCTCACGATGAGGAGGACTATTTAAATCCCAAATTCAAATTGATCCCCTAAATGTATTGGGTAATTCAGGGATCAAACACCTGCTGTGAGTTTTGCCATTAAACTCCTTGTTAGAGATCAGCAAGTTGTTCTTAAAGTATTGAAACATTGAACAGTTTGACATGTGTATATTACAGTTAGGAGATGGTCTCAGTTCATTTTAAAAAATGTTCAAAAAATATTATGTTCCTCCTGAAGTTTCAACCAAGAGCCAAATATCCCTAACTTTTTGTGAGTAATGTATATTGTCTTTCTTCTGAGCCTGCTTGTGCAGCATAAGGCAGCAAAAAGCTGCAAAGTTGCGAGAGTCGTGGTGATGTTCAGGTTGTGGGACACATGGGGGGAGTGGGCGGCTCCATTTTACTGAGACAATGTCATCTCAGTCAGCTGTTCTGCCTCTAAATAAATACATACAGTATCTAACAAAAGTATGTACACCCCTCACATTTTTGTAAATATTGAATTATATCTTTTCATGGGAAAACACTGACAGTATGACACTTTGATACAATGTAAAGTAGTCAGTCTACAGCTTGTATAACAGTGTAAATTTGTTGTGCCATCAAAATACCTCAACACACAGCCATCAATTTCTTAACCACTGGCAACAAAATTAAGTACACCCCTAAGTGAAAGTGGACAAATCATGCCCAATTTTAAATTTACCCTCCATGGTGTCATGTGACTCATTAGTGTTACAAGGTCTCAGGTTTGAATGAGGAGCAGATATGTTACATTTTGTGTTATCACTCTCACATACTGGTCATTGGAAGTTCTACATGGCATCTCATGACAAAAAACTGTCTGAGGATCTGAAAGACAGAATTGTTGCTCCACATAAAAATGGCCCAGGCTATAAGAAGATTGCCAACACCCTGAAACTGAGCTGCAGTATGGTAGCCAAGACCATACAGCAGTTTAATAAGGCATATTCTACTCAGAACAGGCCTCATCATGGTCGACCAAAGAAGTTGAGTGCACATGCTCAGCGTCATATCCAGGGATTACCTTTTCAAAATAGATGAATGAGTTTTGCCAGTGTTTCTACTGAGGTTAAATGGGTGGGAGGTCAGCCTGTCAGTGCTCATATTATATGTCACACACTGCATCAAACTGGTCTGCCTGGCTGACATCCCAGAAGGAAGCCTCTTCTAAAGATGTTGTACAAGAAAGCCCACAGTTTGCTGAAGACAAGCAGACTAAATACATGCAGTACTGGAACTAGGTCCTTTGGTCTGATGAGACCAGGATAAACATATTTGGTTCATATGGTGTTAAGTGTGTAGGGCAGCAACCAAGTGAGGAGTACAAAGACAAGTGTATTTTGCCTACAGTCAAGCATAGTGGTGGGAGTGTCCTGGGGAGCTACAGTTCATTGAGGGAACCATGAACACAAACATGTACTATGACATACTGAAACTAGGCCGCAGCGCAGTTTTCCAACATAATTACAATAAACTGCCTTGCTAAATAAAATTAAGGTAAAGGTGTTGGAATGGCTTTGCATGTCTCCAGACATAAACCCTATTCAGCATATGTGGGGCATCCTCAAAAGGAAGGTGGAGGAGCACAAGTTCTCTAACACCCACCAGATCTGTGATGTCATCATGGAGGAGTGGAAGAGGATTCCAGTGGCTGCAACCTGTGAAGCTCAGGTGAAGTCCATTCCCACGAGAGTTAAGGCAGTACTAGAAAATGATGATGACCACACAAGATATTGAGATTCTGGGCACAATTTGTCTGTTTTCACTTAGGGATGTACTCACTTTTGTTGCCAGAGGTTTAGACATGGGTAACTGTGTGTTGAGTTGTTTTAAGGGCACATGAAATTTATACTGTTATGCAAGCTGTACATTAACTACTTTACATTGTATTAAAGTGCAATATCTTCAATTTTGTCCCATGAAAATATATAATACATTATTTAAAAAAATGTGAGAGGTGTACTCCCTTTTGTGAGATACTATGTACAAACTACCCAGTATACTATATCAATGCAGGAGCATCCAAGAATTCCATGAATTAAGATGTAGTGGGTAATTTTTTTCACTAGGGTATAGAAAAACATTGTCTTTCTACTACAGTATTAGATGTTGCTTTGTTATATTAATGTGTTACAACATTAATCCACCACAGCACCATCTAATAATATGGCATGGCACTAGCATTTGTAATCATTTATGCCTTTCAGCTGTCTTTGTGACTATTGTTGCTACTATTATGTGACGTTCAAGATTTCCAAGGATTTTTCAGTAATGACTATTAGTAAATTATGCATAGTAGCTCGGAGTAGCACTCAACATTACATTCCTTGATTCCTTTATAAAACTGTAATGCATTTAGACGTTGCCTCCCAGTTTAGAAGTGACTGAAAATGGCACATAAATCTACATTGTCATCATCCCAGAACATTTTACCACTGTGTTATCACTGATTGCTATCCTGAACCTCATTTGTGAAACAAAAAGGTCAGAATTATCGGTCATGTTTTGATAGGATGTTAACAATGATTGAAAAAATAATTCTAATTGTAGGACAATTTTTTAACCACTTAATGACTGCCCACTGTCTATTGAAGGTGGGCAGTGCACGTATTCTGTTGGCAGCAATGCTAAAAGACATTGCTGCCTTCAGCAGCTCCCAACACTGCAGCTGTCCTAGAAACAGAGCTGTAATTAACATCTCCATTCCAAAGAGTCAGAGTATGACACGAAACCAGTGTTCCGACCTCCCCTTTCTACTACTAAACTTTAAATAAATAAATAAAACACAAGACACATTGGTTGGCTGTTAAGGCCTGGGGTATTTTTGATGGGTAACCTTATCAAAGCATTTTGGTATCATGTAAATTAACGATTAGCAATTCATTAATATTTCCATTTAACACTAAGATAACAAACCCTCTATAGATAAAGAACCGAGGCGGTCCACAAGATAAAGTAAGTCAGCAATCCCAGAATATTCAAACATCCAAACAACAGAAATGGGAGTAGCATAACATGGATAAAACATAACATTTAATAATAATCATTAAAAAGCCCTAAATTCCCCTACTACTACAGCGAAATCCCTACCTATCGACAGATAAGGAGCAACCGTCCCAATAAAGAAATAGACGTCTTCACCATCAAAGGAGTCCACCTATTTTCTGGTAGCTCCTGTAATCATAGGAGCCTGCTGATTCCTGCTATCATAGGAATTTCTGCATGTTACACCATTCGGTAGAGATTATATAAAGGGCTGAGCTTTGGATTGGATACTCTGGGTCATCCTCAGCTTCAGCCGATTACTGTCTTTGTACATCACATCTGTAAGTACTATGTCTATCTTATTGTGAATGGTTATTGTCTTTCTATACCGTCTCGACTATACTGGTATAGTCATCCTACATTGACCCTGGGTGACACTATTTGTGGTGCCCCCGCCCCCCCTTTTGTGAGCCCTGATGAATCCTCTGTATTGAGGAAGAAACACGTTGGCTCTGGGTTATATATGGATTTTCTGCTCCGGTTTCTACAGGGGCTTGTGGGTTGATAACTTTATCATATTAGTATTGATTTGCTACTGTCATTTCAGACTTTTG
Organism: Phyllomedusa bahiana; assembly: GCA_025379985.1. Lineage (NCBI taxonomy): Eukaryota > Metazoa > Chordata > Amphibia > Anura > Hylidae > Phyllomedusa > Phyllomedusa bahiana. Next base: position 45,868 of record JAODAL010002994.1, read on the forward strand.
TGGTTTATCTGAGTTCTTTTCTCAGTAAGGTGTTTATTGTTTAGTATAGGGTGGTATAGATAGTAGGTTCAGGTGGAGTCGTCCTTATTGGGACAGTTGCTCCTTATCTGTCGATAGGTAGGGATTTAGCTGTAGGAGTAGGGGAATTGAGGGCTTTTTAATGATTATTATTAAATGTTATGTTTTATCCATGTTATGCTACTCCCATTTCTGTTTTTTTGACATTTAACACTAAGCAATGAACAAATCAAACTTATATAATCACCTGCCAGAACTTTATTACCATGTCCAAACAGTTACACTGGGTGACTAATCCCCACTCATCATGCCATAAGTAATATGACAGAATGCACAGCCATTTCCACAATATTTTGCATATCAATATTAAATATATCATATCATATACCATATCATGTACCATCTGATAAAAATAAGCTATGTAAACTATCTTCTTGGTCTATATGTCAGTAAGTAAAACTACCTATTGTGAATAGAAACTTTTCTATTTTCCGATTAACTCTTTTTTATACTTTGTTAAGCCAATCTTGGAATTGTTTCTGAATATACTAAAACTGTTAGGAATTTTTATTTTTAAGAGGTCATGCTTCATTTCTGAAAAAAGGTCTATAGCTCTAATATTTCCTAGGTCATTGCCTCCAATGTGAAAAATGAAAACATCTAGGGGTGATGATATTATCATTGAAGATTGGATGAATGGATAAAACATTCCATCTATAATTTCTAATTCCGAATAAAACTATCTGAAATAGGGAATCTTTAAAACCTAATAATTCAGAATAACATCTTGATGTAGCTCTCTACATCTACACATAAGAATTGCTCACATTCAAAATTATCATCTTCTTTTGACCTATAAAAAAAATAATAAGTAACCTACGGTTCAGAAGTAACTAATTAATAATTCCGGTCTGACATGAATCTTATATGTTTTTGATTTCCACCTTCCAATACTTATTCCTTCATTTAATCCCATCTGTGCCGCCTCAGTGGCAGCGACTATTCAAAAGAAATGCAGAGATATTTTATAATTGCCCAAATTTAATTTGATTAAGCATTTCTTTAGGACATTTGAAAATTAATATTTGGTCAAATATGAGCCATCTTTGTGTTAAAATAACAATGGACCAAAGTTAGGTCACAGAATATAAAATGTATTCAATGCTGTGACTGGACAAAGTGTGGGTCCTGAATATTTATTTATTGTTATCCAAGTTCCTTTGCTAAACTGGTCAGTTTTAGACTTCACAATCAATATGTTTATGTTCTCCTGTGTGCAATAAATATCTTCAATAATATTCCTGCTGGAGAGTTTGTATTGGCTGCTACCATTTCACTTACCCTAAATGCTGCAAAGAAAGCTCATAAGTAAACTGTTCTAAATCACGATACTGCAAAGTCTGAAAAATATACACTGTCTAAAACCTTACACAAAGAAGAAAGCAGCTTTTGTGAGATTGGACATTGTCTTTCTATATGACTGTTCAATTTCTTATACCCTATTAGTGTTTGTTTTACTTGAAATATTATAGAAATACCCTGATAACCATTTAATTTTAAAAAGAAGGATTTATCCGCTAACTTGTTTGTTTTTGATGAGTTCGATATGTTTTACCCATTAATTTGGATAAAAATAAAAAAACACATCTACATCTGACTGAAAGTTATTTGCATTATTGTCCCTACAGAATAAGGTCCAATCTCGCCATGCTGCTGCATAGTCTTCCGAAATCTTCTCCGATATTAACTTCTGAATGCTGGATAAAATTACTTCAATACCAGATCCCATAATATTTCTAGACATGGGCTAAGTGCAGCTAACACCCGGCGGTTTAACCCCTTAGACGCCGCGGCGAAGATGGCCACAGCGTCTAAATGAATGGAAAACGGTGCTACGCACCGTACTTCACTCCGATCTTGGTCTCCGCTGCATAACTGCGGGGATCCGATGGCTGAACATGGCAGTGGGAAGCCTTGTGAAGGCTTCATCGCTGCCATGTTTTGAATTTCCCAGCTTCCGGCCCCAGGCAGGAAGTGGGGAAACCGCCATCTTGGTACACCCTAATGCATTGTCTATGCAATGCATTAGGCCAGAGGTGTCAAACTGCGGCCCTCCAGCTGTTGGGAAACTACAACTCCCATCATGCATTTGTATAATCTATAACAGTGGGCATTATGGGAGTTGTAGTTTCCCAACAGCTGAAGGGCCGCAGTTTGACACCCCTGCATTAGGCTGTATTAACGATCACGCCCCCTAATGGTGAAGCGCCCTAGGGGGACTCAATGTTACAGTACAAAAAAAATAATTTTAAAGTGTAAAAAAAAAGAAAGTATTACAACTTAAATTCACCCCCTTTTCACCATTTTACAGATAAAATAATAAAAAAGTCTGACCTATAAAAATATGATATCATTTATCCTGTATGCTGAACACTGTAGAAGAAAAAAAATCCAAACGCCAAAATTGCGTTTTTTTGGGTAATTTCACGTTCCATAAAAATTGGAATAAAAGTGATCAAAAAAGTCGAATGCATTCCAAGCTGCTAGCAATAAAAAGTATACTTCATCCTGAAAAAAGACATCCTCACTGATGTCTGTAGGTGTTAGTACAAAAAAGTTATTGGTCACACATAATGGCGCCACGACACAAATTTCAAAAATAGAAAATGTTTGGAATTTTTTTACGGTACCAAAACATAACATAAACCCTACATGTTTGGTATTGCCGGATACATATCAACCTGAAGCATACTAATCATCATTTCTACCGAAGAATGAAATCCGTAAAAAAAAACTCTACAAGTACGTTTTGTTTCACATTTTGCCCCACTTAGAATTTTTTGTGCCGTTCCCCAGTTTATTATATAGTAGTATGAATAACACCATTAGAAAGTACATCTTGTCTCACAAAATAAAAGCCCTCATGTGTCTATGTAAGTGGAAAAATAAAAAAAGTTATGGCTTTCTGATGACATCTATCTTTCCAAACCTTGGGTGTCTATAAAAGAAAGCACCACAAACAACCGATCCTGACGCATCTGTGAATAAGTTTAATGCCTCTGACTCACAAATTTGTATTGCCATAAAAATACTACCATTAAGTTATACATTTTGGGGGACATGTGTGAATCTTGGCACTGATAGACCAGTTTTAAATATCTTTAATGCAGTGTAGAGTGCACCAGAATGTATGAACCTGTTCTGCAGTTCATGCATACAGGCACATTGTAGTTCCACTATGACAAGTCTGGCTCAGGCAGATCACCTCTAACTTTGTCTGGATGTTCTAACTGTTCTGTGCCTAGGTTTGGTGTCAAAGAATCATAAATGTGTCTACGTCTATTAAAGTTGTGTGACACGCCCCCAAACCACAATAACTCTGTGGCACGCTAAAAAGTGTCTTTGGCACATTACAAAGGGACTTTGTTTGGAGTGCATCTGTTCATACATTCTTTTTGGCTCAAAGTACACTAGAAAACTGGTAAAGCCCTGTTTATACATGTCGTCCTTTGTCTTTTAGACAAGCAAAACACCATCTTCTTTATATCTATTGTTATACCTAAAAACTCAAAATATGTTGTGGGTAACACTGTCTTTTCTTCTACTATTTTAACTCCAAAATAATTTGCAATATTCATGAACTTACCTAATGCTTTCAGACAGTCATCCAAATCAGATTTTCTTATATATATATTGTATAAAAAAAAAAATCCAAATAGTGCATTATAGTTACATAGTACAGTTGAAAAAACACATATGTCTATCACGTTAAACCAAGGGTGTGAAAAGATGCAGATGAAGAGAGGGAATAGGGAATGTTTAAGCTTTGTTTTCCCTACACTTGGATCTCATACAGCAAGAAGTAATCTGCAGTAAATAAATATTTAATTTCTGATCCCAAAGTTGCCATTAGACTGGATCTAGAATTTTATATGGCTGCATACTGTATTTTTTTGTTTTGTGTTAGGTAGTTATTTAAGCCTTTCTTGAAACCCTCAAGTGTTCCTGCTGTGACCAGCTCCTGAGGCTGCTATTTCACAGATTCACAGTTCTCATGGTGAAGAAGTTTTTTTTCCTCTGGCGATGGAATCCCTTTTTCTCTAGACAAAAGGAATGTTCCTTTGCCTTTTAAAGGGGTTTTTACATGAAATAGCTTTTCCCCATACTTTATGTAGGGGATCATTTTTATACCTATATACTGTAAATTAAACCTATCTTCTTGTAGCCATCTTTTTTCAAGACTAAATAAGTTTAATTCTTTTAGCCTCTCCTCATAACTAAGATGCTCCATTCCCCTTATTAGTTTGGTTGCTCATCTTTGCGCTCTCTCAAGCTCCATTACATCCAAAATTGAACAGCATATTCCACGTGAGGCCACACTAATGCTTTAGTTAGCAGTAAGATTATATCCCTGTCCTGCAAGTCTATGCCTCTTTTAATGCGCGCCAATATCCTGTTGGCTTTAGAGGCAGCTGATTGACATTGCATGCTGTTCTTTAATCTATGATCGACAAGAAAACTCAGATTCTTTTCAACAAACAATTCTCCCAGTTTTTCACCCCATGGGACATATGGTGCATACAGATTGTTATTACCCTAATGCATAACTACGTTAATCCACATTGAACCTCATTTGCAAAGTGGATGCCCAAACACTCCGTGTGTCCAGGTCTGCTTGCAATTAATGAACATCTGTCATAGATTGCACTACACTACATAGCTTGGTGTCATCTGCAAAAATAGAAACAGTGCTATTAATCCCCTCACATATACAGTATCATTAATAAATAAATTGAATAAAAGAGGATCCAGTACTTAGCCTTGGGGTAAACCACGGGGGACCATTCAGAGTAGGAATCTTTATTTAACCACCAGTCTTTAACTGCGATCCGATAGCCAGTTTTTAATACAGTTACACAGTGTTATTTGTAACCCAATAGACTTTAATTTACCTAATAGACACTTACGAAGGACATTGTCAAAGCCTTTGCAAAATCTAAAAATACTATATCCACAGCTGCTTCACTGTCCAGACTTCTACTCACCTCTTCATAAAAACAGATCAGGTTGGTCTGACAGCTTCTGTGCTTAGAAAAACCATGCTGGCAATCACTTATAATATTATATTCAGCCACATATTCCTGCAAATAGTCCCTCAAACAGTTTCCCCCCACAATAGATGTTAAACTTACTGGTCTATAGTTACCTGGGCAAGACCTAGAGCTCTTTATGAAGATGGGAACCACATTTGTCTTGTGCCAGTCTCCTGGCACTATACCAGTCACCAGGGAATCACTAAATATCATGTACAGGGGCACAGAGATAACTGAGATGAGCTCTTTAACACTAGAACTACTGATGGAGTCATTTTGACTCCTTTCGTTTTTTATTTCTCTTCTGTGACTACATTTTTCAGAATTCCGGCTTGAAACTCGGGGTGATTTTTCCCTCAAATATGATGTGAAAAAAGATTTTGTGGAAATAAATAATTTTGGTGAAAAATTTGCGCGTTTTTTAAAAATTTACCAAGAACTACTGAAGGGAGTCTTTTTGACTCCCTACTATATTTTGAGTCCTTTTGTCATAAATGTTGCTATAAAGTTTTGTGCATAATTTTTTCACCTGTATTATTTACCCTGATGTTCATAATAGATGTAGTTCAATTAAATGTCAACTTTTTACATTTTCCTTGTGTTTTACCTGCTTGTATTACTGTGTAATGCTGAACAAAATAGCTTGTTTACTCTAGGCTCTTATCTTATGCTAATGAAGGGTGGTGTTTTTCTAAGGTTCTAGCAGGAAACAGTATTCTGGATAGTAACTTTACTATCAGTTCAGCTGAAGAGACAAAGAGAACAGACGCAGACATACGAGCTTGAAGACTCATACAGGTATGAATTGTTATTAAATAGTTTAGCTGCCTGTCAATGATTCAGCCCACCTACTTTCGAAGGTGGCAGAACAGTTATTATTTCTTTTAGTTTTCATTTCATTTCTATTTTTTAGCAGGGAACTATATAGAATTATGGAATTTGTGAGGAATATGGAGAGAAGACGTTTTATAAAGCCTCAGGATATTCTGGCTACTTTGCAATCCATTACCGGAGAATGAATCGGAATCCAAATTGCAGGAACATGTATTTGATTCTGACAGTGATGAAGATTTCATTCCTCAGAAATATCAAGTGAATCTGAAATCAGAAGGAAAAAAATCCAGAAGGTAAGTAGTTATGTGTATTTATTTGTTCTTCCACACACTGAGTTAGGGCCTGTGCACACTAGCAGAATCTTGGCTGATAGACCATCGGATATTCTTGCCCGCAATACAGGCCGTACCCGCCCGCTCATGCCTGAAGCTCCGCTTCCGAACCCCCCGGGGTGGAGCCGCGTCAGGGACAGAGCGCGCTTGCTTACGCGCAAGCACGGCTCCCTCCCAGACAGCGGCTCCAGCCCGGGGTTCGGAGCGAGCTTCAGGGATGAAATCCGCTCTGTACTGAGCGGGCAGGTACGGGCCGGATTGTGGTGAGAATATCCGGTCGGATATTCTGCCGCTAATCCAGCCAGTGTGCACGGACCCTTACAAAACAAAAATTCTAAATAGTTTATCAACTTTTTTTCCAGATATTCCAAGCACATCAACTGGGGATAGGGCTCATGCAGTTATGTTGCCTCGTGACCATCCTCCTGGTCGTGGACAGAAAAAACAGCAAAACGTCCCAGAAATGAAAGAACAACATACATAACGGTGGTTGAGCAACTTTTCCCAAGCAAAACTAGGTGTCCATTCACGCAGTACATGCCTTCCAAACCAGATAAATATGGCCACAAATTATTGGCTAGCTGTTGATAGGATAGCAAAAATCTGGCAAATGGCTTCCCTTATCTAGGCAAAAGATGCACACGCCGTGCTGAGGACCGTTTAGTGACCATGTGGTAATGAAGTTATTGGGCCCGTTTTTGAAAAAAGGTCGCAATGTTACAACCGATAATTATTTTACTTCAGTAAAATTAGCTAAACAGCTAAAAAGCAAAGGAACAACCATCGTGGGAACACTGAAGAAGATAAGGCGAGAAGTGCCTAAAGAAAATAAAATCCATGAAAGGAATTGTACAACACTAAATTTTTTAGAAATGAAGACAATTTTACACTTACAGTATATCAAGGAAAGGTCAACAAAAATGTTGTATTTTGAGTTCCCTCCATCCAGATGTTGTTGTTGCGTCTGATTCCGCTAAAAAAACTCCAGAAAGGTAAAGTTTTTACAATGAAACAAAATATGGAGTAGATGTAGTGGATAGATGGCACGAAAATTATACCACACGAACATGCACAAGGAAATGGCCTGTTCATGCATTTGAAAATGCCTTAGACTTGGGGTATAAATGCATGGATAATATTCAAGGGATTACCACCAAAAAATGTCAGCAAGGCATTTTTGCAAACGCTTGTGAGAGAGTTGAGTGGTCCTTATGTCACAGATAGGGAAAAGGGTTCCACGTCCCAGTTTTTACATGCTCAGAAGTGATGGTTCAAACAAAATTTTGCCAGATCAAGAAAAGTGCAAGAAAAATAGATCTGTCGGCAATTGTAAGACCTTGTGGTAAATTTTTTGTGTGGGCAATGTACTGCCATAAATCAAAGGCAATGCCTAAAATGCAAAACACAAAATGTTTAGAAGGTGAATTCTGCGCCATATTTTCATTTTATGCTCCTCCACCTACATTTTCTCTGCTTTTTGTTCTTCAGTTGTTGTTTATATGTGTGCACTTGAATAAAAAAAATGTTTGAAAAACGTCTATTATAATTATTGTTATTTTCTGTAGAAAAATAAGAAAAGCAGAAAAAAAACAATCAAAAGCATTACTGTTGGATCTCACAATAATAATACATTACAAAAAATATAATTATTAATAAATAACCACAAATGAAACTCTAAAAATAAACGAAAAACAAGCAAGGAGTCAAAATGACTCCTTTCAGTAGTTCTAGGCGGGGTCACAGTCCAGTAGTCCTAGTCTTAAGAACTCTTCAGTATTGTACTATAGCTATGTCTTTTAGTTCCCTTTTGACTACCCACTGAAGAACTGTGAAAAGTGTTTAAAAATAAAAACATGACAATGTGAGTTCCATGGAAAGGTATTTGTCAAAGAAATATTGATTATCAAAATGGAACCCCAATGAATTGAAACTATTGGGGTTTACAGGTAATAGTCTAAATGCAGACTTCTGTTAGGTTTGGATAATGATGCACTACATCCAAAACTTCTAATTAATATCAGCGTGTCATCAAATGATGCATAATCAACTGATGCTTGAGATTTGTCTGTCAAGTCATTCAGAGAACTTTTTTTTAGATACAATAAGTTGCGAATGTCTAAAAGATTTTGGTTCCTTTTTTGAACCAAACTCAATAGGGATAGTCTAAAGTTTTTGCAAAGTAGATAATCAAATACACCTGCTACTCTAACTCTAATTTAGCTTATATTTTCTTTTTAACTAAATCCTTATTTTTTTATTGATTTCAGGTCTTCTACTCATTTGAACCCTGTTCCTTTGAAAATGTATTTATTTCTCTCCTTTTCCAGACATGCCTCTAACCAAGAAACCATTCTTAACAATTTCACTGTGGTCTGTGCATTTTGAACCATCTCCCTGTTGTTAGAACCTTGTTGTGATGAACCATTTCTTTTAAAGCATTTTGCCATTGGATGTGAACAGCCACAAAATGAATATTTGTATCTATATTTACAGTTCCCAACCACTTGCATTGAAGCATGTTCGCCTTCAAAAAATTTTTTGTTCATTATAATCATGTTTTCTATATATTCCTCTGTGGCAACATGAGGTTGAGCTATAACCCTACATCTTTGTTATCTGATTTAATTGTGGGGTGTACCACTAAATTTTGTCTATACATTTTGTCATATGTGTACTATGTGCTTCCTCTTTAAGTTCCTGTATGCTTGCAATATTGTATCTGAATATTAGATGAGACTGAAACACTTCTCTGGTTGCTTCTTACCTAGCACAAGCGCATAAATGCACTAAGCCTGAATCCAGTGAAAAAAATGACTTGCTGCATCCTTTTTTCTGTCCTCCTAGCTTTAGTCCTTCTTTTCCTGCTTAACCATTGAATCTTTTGATGAAGGTAGCAATGATAACAATTCAATAAAATAATTTTTACATATTTTTCCCTTGATATTTTGATTAAGGGTTTCCCAGTGTAAATTTTTTCATAAAATAGCTTCTTCATACTTTTTAAACCCACACTATACCCCCAGCCGGGGTATTCTGTATTTATTTTAATAACAATACTATCTGCATCACTAGTGGCAGTCTGGCCGGGGCCCAAAAAACCGAAAACCCAAACCCCAATATAAAGTGAGGAATAGCCTTCCTCATAAATTCAATAGATCGCAAAAATGCATCATTAGATTTTCCAAACCCAAATTTGATCAAAAACCCACAGGTATCAGAATCAATAGGATTCTCCCTCTGCTGGTCTCTGGCTGTAGTTTCTGGTTCTGCACTGTAGGCTGTGTACTTAGCTCTACAGTGGATGTGTGAGTAGTGTTGAGCGATTATTATCGACAAAGTTGAAATCGGCACAGTTTTTATGTTGATCGAAATTGTTAGATCACGCGATAATTTTTAAAAATCTTGCTCATCTATAAGATGCGCCATTTTCGGCGCTTCCTTCTTTTTTGGCGGCCACAAATCAGCTTACAAATAGAGCGGGGTGAGATGTGGTGCGACGTCAGACTGGATGGGGTTTTTTGCGTTTGGCGGGAAAAATCACTGCCCCTTTTTTTACAAAGAACACCCCTTCCTGTTCATGACAGTGTCTCCAGTCTCATAGCATAGGCCGTGCGCTCTGCCTGTGTCCAAACAGCTCACAAATTATTTTATTTCTTCACGAGAAAGCTCTACTGTAACTGGATCCTTCAACTTATTAGATCAGAGATTGGAAGATTTTTTGTAGTTAGGTAGAGTTTTAAAGGACATCTACTGTTTAAAAAGTCAGGGGGGGAGCAGGGGGGGGGGCCTCGCGGGGCGAACACAGACACTCTATAAAGGATACTGGATAAAGTTCCCAAGACTTAGTGTAGACATTGCACGCAATACTTTATTATTTCAGTTTTCTATTGAAATATTTCCTGGATATTGGGGAGCCTGAACTTATATTAGGATACACATCTTTTTAGTAAGCAGGTCTCTTTGTTAGGTGGGAAAATCCACTTTTATTTTCAGAACATTTCAGATAGGTGTTCTTTTTCAATTTTGCCCCTTCCGCTTTTTTGTTAGCCCCCTTCAGTTAAAATTTTGAAAACCCAATTTTTTTATCAGCACAGGTTGATAGGTCCAAAAATACCTTTTATTTTCCAAATACATTTCGATATGTGTTTTTTCACTTTTGCGACACAGCTTTTTTTCATTGAGGCCCTTTCATTAAAAGGAAAACAGCAATTTTGAGTCCCACAGGTGAATTGAAAGGTGCCAAAAAATACCTTTTAATCAATAAATTCAATACGGTTTTTTTTACTTTTGGGGCACTACAGCTTTGTTCTTGAGGCACCTTTTCACTTAAATGTGAATACAGCAAAATTTTTAGTCACCACAGGGGAATTGATAGGTGCCCAAAAAATAATTTTTTTACCAAACATTACTATCTTTTTTTTCACTTTGGCGCATACAGCTTTGTTCATTGAGGCCCCGCCTTAAAGTAATACACAATTTTTTTGTCCCACAGGTGAATTGAAGGGGCCAAAAATAAAACCCTTTTTTTACCGAATCATTTCAGATACGTGTTTTTTTTTACTTTGGCGCAGGCCAGCTTTTGTTTAATTACTTTGCGTTAAATTTGAAAACAGCCAAATTTTTAAGTCACCACAGGTGAATTTATAGGGGCCAAAAAATCCCCTTTATTTATCTAACATTTCAGACACATGTTTTTTTCACTTTTGCCCAGTCCCAAATTTTTTGATAGAGCCCCCTGCAGTTAAATTTGAATCCAGCAATTGTGTAGTTACCCAGGTGAATTGATGGTGCCAAAAAAAACCTTTTATTATCCGAATACATTTCGATAGTTTTTTTTTTCTTTTGGCCACTCCCGCTTTGTTTATTGAGGCACCTTGCACTTAAATGTGAATCCCCCGCAATTTTGTAGTCACCACAGGTGAATTGAAAGGGGCCAAAAATCCTTTTATTACCGAATACATTTCAGTACGTGTTTTTTTTCCTTTGGCGCAGGCCAGCTTGTTGATAGATTACTTTCAGTTAAATTTGAAAACAGCAATTTTGTAGTCAACACAGGTGAATTGATAGTGCAAAAAATACCCTTTTTTATCCGAATACATTTTTAGATACGTGTTTTTTGCGCTTTTGCCCCGTCCAATTTGTTGAAGAGCCACCTTCAGTTAAATTGAATCCACAATTGTGTAGTTACCACAGGGGATTTATAGGTCCAAAAAATACCTTTTTTAACCCCCCAAAACATTACGAACGGTTTTTTTTTCTTTTGGCGCACTACAGCTTTTTCTTGAGGCACCTTGCCCCTTAAATTGAAAACAGCAATTTTGTAGTCACCACAGGTGAATTTAAAGGTGCCAAAAAAAACCTTTTATTTTTCCAATACATTACAGAATGTGTTTTTTCACTTTTTGCGCACTACACTTTGTTCACTGGGCACCTTTCACTTAAATGTAATACAGCAATTTTTAGTCACCACAGGGGAAAATTTAAAGTGCCAAAAAAACCTTTTTTATCCGATACATTTCAGATAGTGTTTTTTCACTTTGGCGCAGGGCCCCTTTTGTTGTAATCACTGTGCAGTTAAAATTTTAATACAGCAATTTTGTGTCCCACAGGTGAATTGAAAAAGGGCCAAAAAATACCTTTTTTATCCGAATACATTACGATACGTTTTTTTGCCTTCTGCCCCTCCAATTTGTTGATAAGGGCCCCCTTGCGTTAAATTTGAATCCAGCCAAAAGTGTAGTTTCCCCAGGTATTTTAGGTGCCAAAAAATTCCTTTTTTTATCCCAAAACATTACAGATATGTTTTTTTTTCATTTTGCGCACACAAACTTTTTTCATTGAGACCCCTTGACTTAAAAAGTAATTTCAGCAATTTTTTTTGCAACCCTTGGTGAATTGAAAGGTGCCAAAAATACCTTTTTATTATCCGAATACATTTCAGATCGTGTTTTTTTTTCCCTTTTGGGGTAGGCCCCCGCTTTTTTTGTTAAACTACTTTGCAGTTTTAAATTTGAATACAGCAATTTTGTTCACCCCAGGGGAATTTATAGGTGCAAAAAATACCTTTTTTATCCGAATACATTTTTAGTACTGTTTTTTTTACTTTGGCGAGGCCAGCTTTGTTGATAATCTACTGTGCATTTTTAAATTTAATACAGCAATTTTTTAGTCACCACAGGGGAATTGAAAGGTGCCAAAAAATACCTTTTATTATCCAAACATTACAGATCGTGTTTTTTGAACTTTTCCCAGTCCCGATTTGTTGATAGACCACCTTTCAGTTAAATTTGAATCCGCAAAATTTGTTTTACCCCAGGGAATTGTGGGCCAAAAAAACCTTTTATTTCCGAATAATTACAGATATGTTTTTTTTTTCATTTTGGGGCATACAGCTTTGTTCATTGAGGCACCTTGCACTAAATGTAAATACAGGGAATTTTTTAGTCACCAAGGTGAATTGAAAGGTCCCAAAAATACCCTTTTTTTTTCCCAATACATTTCAGATATGTTTTGTCACTTTTGGGGCAGGCCGCTTTTTTTGATAGTTATTTGCGTTAAATTTGAATACACAATTTTTTTTGGGCACCCCAAAGGTGAATTTATAGGTGCCAAAAAAAAACCTTTTATTATCCGAATAATTACGATACGTGTTTTTTTTCACTTTTTCCCAGTCCGATTTGTTGTAGAGCCACCTTGAGTTTTAAAATTTTTTCCGCAATTTTGTAGATACGACAGGGGGATTGTAGGTGCCAAAAAATACTTTTTTATCCGAATACATTACAGAAAGTTTTTTTTCATTTTGGGGCACAAGCTTTGTTCATTTAGCCCCTTCGTAAAATTTGAATCCAGCAAATTTTGTTTTACCCAGGGGAAATTTTTAGGTGCCAAAAAAATACCTTTTATTATCCAATACAAAAAATTCGTGTTTTCTCACTTTTGGGGGAGGCCGCTTTGTTTTAGATCTACTTTGCGTTTTAAAATTTTTAAAATTTTGCAAATTTTTAGTCACCCCGGGAATTGAAAGGTGCCAAAAATACCTTTTAAAATCCCCATCATTTCAGACGGTTTTTTTTCATTTTGGGCAGTCAAGCTTTGTTATAGATTACCTTTCGTTTTAATTTATCCCAGCTTTTGTTTTTTTTGAGGGATTTGAGAATAGCTGTGATTTGCCGTCTTTTAATAAAGACTTTCCAAACTCTCCATACCTTTCAAATTTTTATATTTCTGAACATGGAGCGAAAATTTAGGTGGTAAGCGAGCAAAAGGGGGGTGGACTGGAGGTGGGACGAGAGAAGGTGCTCCTTCCAGTGCTGGCGACAACACGCATGCCAGCGGATCGTCAGTTGCAGGACCGTCAGGCCTGTCATCGCTGGGTCAGGGCCCTGTGAATCTCAGTAACGAACAGTGTCGCCAATCTGTTCTTGAGTGGTTAATGCAACCTGCAGCATCATCTTTAACATAGCTAGCAATCCCTGTATTGAGACAACCCATTTAATACAATTAAAAAAAGAGAAACAAAGACTTGGTGTGATTCCATCCTATTTTAAAAAATGTGTTTTCTAGAATTAAACTACTAAAAAACTTGCATGTACAAAATAGCTGGTAAAAAAATTCCTCTGAATTGTACAAGGGAGGTACAGGAAAACTTGACCAGATGTAGGTTATTCAGAGGACATGGAGTATGGAGCACGGACAGAGAACAAAGTACAGAGACAATTTCCTCCAGCACGTTGAGTAAAATGAGAAAAAAGAATGCCAAGAAAAAAGGGCACCTGGGTGTAACAGGAGCGTTAACCACCAGTATTTCCAAGTGAAGCTCAATTGGTCCGCACTCATACGGAGGGGCAAGCACTACCCAGGACAGTTACAGTATATGTCCAGTGAAACTAAAATGGTGGTTAAAGGACTCCTTTTTCCGGCACTTTTTAATCTGGGGTTATGCAGGTTTGGGGCTCATGCTGTGACCCAGGACAGGTATAGTCAATGTCCAGTTCAACTAAAATGGAGGTTCAAAGACTCTTTTTGCGGCACTTTTTAAATCTGGGGGTCATGCAGGTTTGGGGGCTCATGCTGCGTTCCAGGACAGGGATATTCAATGTCCAGTTCAAGTAAAATGATGGTTCAAATCATTCTGCCTTCTGGCACTTTTTTAATTTGTGGGTCATGCAGGTTTAAGGCTCATGCTGTGGTGCAAGACAGGGATAGTGAATGGTCTGTGATTTTTTTTCTGTGGCTTTCATAACCTAAGTGTGTTGCCTAAGATGTAGCACGTATCCATTTGACTATTGTGGATGTTAATTACAGCTTCTCCAGCCCTGTTTGGGTGTAAGAATGAAGGTGTTGTTGCTCTCCCATAGACTTTAATGGTCATCGATCATAATCTATCATCGGCCATCGAATATCTTGTCGATGATGGTCGACTATCGACCATCGACCGATGTCGATGGCCAACATAATCGCTCAACACTAGTGCTGAGCAATGTCCTGGCTGCTTTGCTCCTCCCATTGCTGTGGTCATCAGGCGGGGTGTACTGTCTTTTCTTCCTATTTCTTCCTCCTGCTCTTATGTCTTGCTGGCCACACTGGTGCACTCTGCTTCGTTCTCGGCTTCTCCCCTTTCCTCTCTCACCTCTTGTTCTTGGCAACTTGATTGTGTCGATATCTCTTATGCCCATCCTCCAGAAAGTTTCTTAGCCAAGCCTCTCTTCCTTCATTCTCCGCTCTTTGAATCAGCTGAGGCAGTAAATCTTCCATGCCTTCACTCCTTCAGTAGACCCCATTATTTTCTTCTTATTTTCACTACTGTACTAACGGCTGCTACAACGATTGACTTGTTATAAGCCCTGTCTGCACATGCTTCTCTCCCTGTGACCCATCATCAAACCCCATTTAACGGCATACATATCGTTTGCTTGCTGATTAGCATGGCAACATGCCGATACACAGTATAAATGGACCAGGGAGGGTGATGATAAGGCAGATGCCTCAACCATTATGTATTTTCACAATAGCACGGAAGGGGGCACCTTATCATATGCCACCCCATTAAACATTTTTGGGGGGTGTTTTCCTTGTACGGACAGGATAAAGCCTCCATTCTCTAATAATAATAATAATAATAATAATAATAATAATAATAATAATGATAACAATCTTTATTTATATAGTGGCCAAAAAAATATGCAGCACTTTACAATATAGAGGGTACAATTACAGACAGAAGGCAGACATTACACAATAAAAGCTACTTACAGATGAGACACAAGGAGTGAGGGCTCTGCTCAAGGGGGCATTCAATCTATAATGGTGCCTGGGGGAGACGAAGGGTGAAAAGTGCTAAGTTTACAATGGCCTAGCCTTGTTTCATAAATATGCGGTGGTTTACATAAAAATTGGGTGAACCTGCCACCATGACAGTACATCTATATACAGATAAGTGCCTCTGTGTTCCCTAGTGTAGAGAGGGACAGAAGTGTGTGTGATAGAAGGTAGGGATTACCAATTAGGGATCCTGGTAGGCCTGCTTAAGAAGATGTATTTTCAGGACACTCTTACAACTATGAATGTTAGGATTGTGCCTGATGGTACGTGGTAGGATGTTCCGGAGAATTGGTGCAGCACGTGTGAAATTTTAAAGACGGGCATGGGAGGTTCGGACGATTGTGGTCTGTAGTTTAAAGTCTGCAGCAGAGCGGAGAGGGCGAGTAGGGTGGTAGACAGGGATGAGGGAGGAGATAAAGGGGGTGCAATGCTGTGGAGAGCTTTATGGGTGAGTGTGATGAGTTTATATTGTATTCTGTACTGAATGGGCAGCCAGTGCAGTGACTGCCACAGGGTAGAGGCATTAACACAGCGGCTGGAAAGAAACATGAGCCTGGCTGCTGCATTCAGTACAGATTGGATAGGGGAGAGTTTGCAGAGAGGGAGACCGATAAGCAAGGAGTTGCAGTAGTCAAGGCAAGAAAGAATAAGAGCAACAATGAGAGTTTGAGTTTTTTCCACAGTGAGAAACGGATGGATTCTGGAGATGTTCTTGAGGTGTAGGTGACAAGAACGGGTAAGGGATTGGATATAGGGGTGAAGGACAGATCAGAGTCTAGAATACCCCAAGACAGCGGGTCTGCTGCCTAGGAGTTATGGTGGTACCACACACAGAGAGAAATAGCAGATGGGGGTTGATAAGTAGATGATGGAAAAACAAGAAGTTCAGTTTCAGTGAGGTTTCGTTTGAGATGGAGAGAGGACATGATGTCAGAGACAGCAGACAGACAGTTACTGGTGTTTTGTAGCAGGGCAGGAGTGAGATCTCGGGAAGAGGTGTATAATTGGGTATCATCAGCATAGAGATGGTACTGGAAGCCAAATTGTAAGGGTTCAGTGGATTCGCTGGACCACTGCAAGCGATGATAGTTAAGCCACGCCAGGGAATGGAGTCTAAGTATCCCCAGGTTTTCGCCAGAGCCCGGCGCAAAGCGGGATGGACTTGCTGCGGTGTGAGGCTACCAGGTCGTTACCCCTGACGTGACTTGCTTGCAGTGTCGGCCGGGGTACTGCGTGGTACAAAATCGTAATCCAAAGGCGTAGTCAGGGACAGGCAAAAGGTCAGGGCAGGCGGCAGAGGTTCGTGGTCAGAGACAGGCAGACGGTCAGGCAGGCGGCAAACAGGCAAGGTCAGGAAACGTAGCGGAACGGACTGGTACACGGATAATCAATACGGACTCTAAACACTCTCCAAACTCACTGAACGCACACCAACAATCTGGCAGCGAGTGCTGGGGGCGTATACCTTATATAGGACCAGCGCCCGGCAATAGGCCAATTACCGGGACACTGGCCCTTTAAATCTAGACCAGCCGTCGCGTGCGCGCTAGGGGGTGGGCATGCGCACGGCGGCCGGGACGGACAGGAGCGGCGTGCACCGCAGCGCAGCCAGGTAAGAGAGCCGGCGTGGGAACTGGAGGAACGGGGGTGTTCGCGGGTGACCGCGATGCCCGCGCCGGACCCCCAGCAGGCAGGGGAATGGCCGCGGGGGCAGCGGTGCCCGCGGCAGCCGTGACACAAATCTACTGATGGTTTGGCCAATGGGGGCTGTATAGATTGAGAAGAGGAGAGGACCAAGAACCGATCCCTGAGGAACCCCAACAGTAAGAGGGAGAGGAGAAGAAATAGAATCTGCAAATGAGACATTGAAGAGGTGGTCAGAGAGGTAAGTTGAGAACCAAGAGAAAGCAGTGTCCATGCCATTGGCACAGAGCATGCTGAGGAGAAGTTGGTGATCGACAGTGTCAAATGCTGCAGAGAGATCCAGAAAAATGAATATTTGCCCTGAGATTTAGCAGTGAGGAGATCATTAACTAGAGTAGTTTCTATGGAGTGTAAAGTGCGGAAACCTGATTGTAGAGGATCGAGAAGAGAGTGGCCAGGTCTTCAGCACAGAGGTCAGTGACCTGGAAATGAGCTTTAGGCCTGAGGAGGGAGTGGAAGGTATCAACAGGCGTTTTGGGTTGTTCCGTAATGTTTAGATGAGGGAGGGGAAATATTCTTGTTTGGCGCAATGCAGGGCAGAATTCCTGAGCATGAATTTATAGTGAAGAAAGTCTGCAGGTAGCATTAACTTTCTCCACAGATGCTCAGCACACCTGGGACAGCACTGCAGAGAGCGAGTCTTGTGCCAAGGCTGCCAGTGTCTTACTCTGTTGGTACGGTGTGTGGTTGGTGCCAATATGTCCAGGGTGGTTGAGAGAGTTTCGTTGTAATGTTTGACAGCCAGGTCAGGACATGAGATGGAGGAGATTGGGGGCAGTGAGGACTATATGATTGCTATGAGTTTCTGAGTGTTGATGAAGCAAATGTTTCTAGATGGGTGAAGAGTAGGTGTGTCTGGAGAAGGCTGAGAATTAGTGATAGTGAAAGAGATAAGGTTGTGATCAGAGAGAGCATAAGGAGATTTAGTGAGGTTAGAACTTGATGAGAGACAACAGAAGACCAGATCAAGAGAGTGTCCATACTTGTGCATGGGAGAGTCAGTGAACTGCGAGAGGCCAAGAGAAGAGGTTAGTGAAAGGAACTGAGAGGCGGAAGGAGACATGGGGTTATCAATGGGGATGTTGAAATCACCCATGATGAGAGTGGGCATTTCAGAGAGAGGAAATAATAGAGCCAGGCAGCAAAATGATCCAGAAACTGGCGGGGTGAGCCGGGGGGGTCTGTACACAACCGTGACTGAAAGAAAATGGCCAAAAGAGTCTGAGGGTGTGGACCTCAAAGGAGGAGAAATTGAGGGAGGGTGCGGGAGGAATGACCTGGTAGGTGCAGTGTGGTGAGAGAAGTAAGCCGACTCCACCACCCTGCCTGTTCTCAGGTCTGGGGGTGTGGGTGAAATGTAGGCCACCATACGTGAGAGCAGCAATTGAAGCAGTATCAGATTGCCGGAGCCATGTTTCTGTGTGAGCACGCAGGTTGAGGGAGTTAGAGAGGAACAGATCATGAACAAAAGTGAGTTTGTTACCGACATATCGGGCGTTCCACAAAGCACATTTAAAAGGAGTAGAAAAAGACATACGATGAATAGCAAGCAGGTGAGCAGGGTTTCTATGGGAGGCAGAAGAGGAGGTGGGATGAGCAGTAAAGGAAGGTGGACGGAGGTTAGAAGAGATGTTCTCTGCAGCAAGAAGCAGGAAAGTGAAAGTGATAGCAGATGGTTCAGTGATATGTATGAGCGGTGTTTCTGTGGCAAGCAGGTGATTTTGGGGAGTTAAAAAGGGAATAGAGTGTGGGATGTATACAAAGGTGAGGGAAGGAGAGAGGCGCTGATGTGGATAGCATTTCCAGGGGGCGAGACCGGGTGGTAGGAGGCAGATGGCTGCAAGGTAGATAGCAATAGTGAGCATGGTGAATAAGGTGTAATTTAAAAAGACCAGATACTCACAAAGTATGCAACCCTCTGGCCCTCTTATGCCCACTTCTGTCCCATTTCGGTCCTATTTCTTCAAATCATTTACAAATCTATCACTGCCAAATATAGCACTGCTATAGATGGCAGACTGTCCGATGGTCAGAATTGACCTCAGCTCTCGAAGTTATAATGTGCTATGTGCAGTTTATTGGTATCATCAGTGAACCCATGTGTCGTAAATGGGTGGAGTTACAATTGACCCTGCACAGAGCACAGACGTCAGGTGAATATCTGGGATCAAATGGCTGCACTAATAAACACAGGGCAATTATGGAAGACAGAGCTGGGGTTAAATCTCCACACACATACCATTCAACAAAGCAGTATATTGAAACAGATATTGCAGTGGGGTTGCTGGCGATTATAGTTCAACATACACATACAAATCTATCACTTCCAAATATAGCAGTTCCAAATATGGCACTGCTATAGATGGCAGATTGACCAATGGTCAGAATTTACCTCAGCTCTCAAAGTTATACTGTGCTATTCTCTACTGTTTAACCATTTGATTGCTCTGTCCGTGACCACAGCATGATTCCTACCCCATTGGGATGTTCAACTCTTGGCTTTTGGATGGACGAACTTCAATTTTGTGTTCTTCCAGCTGTCATGGCCTCACATGATGCAGTTTGTCAATTTTCTTAGACAAGAGACCGCTATCGATGCTGGATGCTGCTGGATGTTGCTGCTTCTCTTTTCTTGGGAAATCTTCTTCATGGCTGCTCCTTGATTAGAACCAGTGACCTTTTACTTGGGAATCAACCTAATAACACACTGAGCTATTAGGGAATGTGAGAACTGGTTGTAACTTGTAGTAACAAGAAGAAAAAGATTGTTCTACCATTAGGAGCAAAACAGTAACAATGCAGTTACATGACAAGAACCTGTATAACTAAGCACATTCTAAATAGTTGAAAGTCAAATTTATGTTTGAGATAGTCAAGATGATTGTCTATAAAATGATGGTAATTTCATATCCAAAGCTGTAGTAGATAGTGAGATATAGAGCCTGAAAGTCAAAAGTTTAAAACCTTGTTTCCCTTTTGCTTGTGTCAGTGTAACCTACACATATTAGGTATCCAAACAACTGAAAAAACCTGTAGAATTACTGTAAGTAGTTATTTAGTGTGAAATGTCAATGATGTAAAAATCATTTTAAAAAATGCAGAAAAATTTATTTTTTATGTTCACACCACAAAAAAATACACAGTAATTTATATGTATCAGCAAACTACGCCTGCAAAAATACAACTTACAACCGCATCACTGAAAGATTAATAAAGTAGTGTTACAAGGTCACAGAGATGTAGTTGGTGGCCCTTTAAATCAGATAGGATCAGCGCGCATGCCCCATAGTGGGCGGCCACAAGCATGCGGCCTCACAACAGGCAGGGGCAGAGGAGGACACTGGATGTTGACAGGCAGCAGAGGAGAGGTGAGTACAGTGTAGGGGAAGCGCCGCATGGGTGGTTTGGTGGACCGGAGCAGGAACAGCGGTGTCTGCTGTGACACTTATTAATTTTTCTTATACAGTTGCCATTTAAAGGGGGTTATCACAATAATACATATGAACATAAAAAGGGGTGTTGTCCCATTTACTTTCTCTATAAGACACTTTACTCTCTCCAACCACCTATTACAGGGTGGGCCATGATATTCAAAAGGCTGGTATATACTACTAATTTTCCACTACAATAAAATATAAAGCCAGCCCCAACATCACGCTACTTAATTGTGAAAAAAGTAGCTGACTGCATGAGAGAATCTCTTTAATCTGAGATTACTATGCACTGTTGAAAAATATAACAGCTGAAGTATTACTTTTAGCAAAAGAATTATGGCCACCTATAGAAAAGCACTAAAGCCAGACATTTCCCCATGCTCATATAATGATTCTTAGGGTTCGTTCACACGGCTGATTTGGGCACTGATTTCAGCTGTACTGCGTGCCGTATTTGAGCTGCAGTAGGGCTGAGATCCATCCCAGTCATTTCGGTAATCCACAGTTCTCATAGAGAACTATGGATTTCGTCTCTCCTCCCCGCTCAGCGAATACGCCGGGCGGGGAGAAAGTGTCATGTCAATTATTTACGGCGTGTATGTGCCGTGAATAATGATTGTCTATGCTCGCTACCCCCCCGCTGCACGGCAGCCGGCATAATTGCGGGGCGAAATCTGTCCCCGCATTTACTTGGGCTATCCGCCGTGTGACTTAGCCTGTAAGTAGGGTCATGCATGTATTCTGTGCAGATTGTAATGAACTGTTCTGCACTCAGTAGCATTCAGCTCTAGATTTTAAATCTTTATCTTCTGATTTGATAGCACCATAGAAGCAATCTGTTTATCTAGGCTGTTTGGATCCTACAAATTTTTATTTGATAACTTTTAGCACTACATTCCAGGGGCCATATCAAAGGACAGTTTCTGGTTGATGTTTGTAATCTCTCTTATATATAAAAATGTCATTACAGAATGTAAAAGGAATCGTTCTGTGTGAGAAATGGGAATCAATAGGGGTCAGCTTTTTTCTATCCTGGGATTTGTCCAAGGTCTTTTCTCTTGGTGATCAGAGGAGCAGTTGCCAGAATTTAGTCTGAAGGCTGCAGATGTGCAGGGTGATGAAAAATCTCTTTGATAAATGGCGGAGGGGGGAGCTTGATGCAGTGGGCCACTTTTCTGTGTCAGATGCTCAAGTGCTTCCTTTAGGGTTCCTAATCTGTCATAATAAAGTGCACTAGATTTAATTAGTTTAACCTCTTCAACACTATACAATGAGAAACATATGAAGCTTTTACACCTTGGAGCAAACCATATGTACGGAGACATCCTTTCATTTATCATTTATGCTGTGTACGTGAAAGCTTAGAAATTGCTGGGTAATGGAAATGTTCAAACTTTAGACGTTAAAAGGAAAAGGGCAATAACAGAATGGAAATCAGTATTGGTTTTCGGTATTGGCTGAAGGTGCAAAATCTCCATCTCTTTTCCCAAAGTTTACCTTTCTGGCCAACTACTGTTTCCATTATGAGGTCTGTGGTGGTCTCATTATTAGGGACAAAGGCTTCCACACCATGCTTCTTGTACCAGAGCCTTAAACAGTACTATTACCAAATTCATGTTAACTGTTTCTTGTCTAGTTTTGAGTGGCCATTTTTTTATCATAAATGTAATAGAAATAAGTTTAGGGAATGGATTTTTAACTTAAATATTTGAAGGTTTTTACTCTTAAGAGGCTAAACAAACATTAAAATGGACGTCTATGGAAAACCCGCATAGCGGTCCAAGCTGCACAGGTTTTCCGCTCAGCGGTTTTTTAGACTGCCGGCCGTCCGAAAAACATTTAACATGTTCATTCTTCTGCCCAGTTTTCGGGCAGGATATGAACATGTCAATGGGAGAGGAGAGGGCTTTTCTCTGCAAACAGCGGAGAAAAGCCATCCCCCGGCCCGAAAACAGTGGGAGTTCCCGACCAGTATTTGCACCGTGTCGTGGGGATGGGCCCTTAAGCTCCAAAAGTGTTACATTAAGCGGTTTTCTCATCAGGCTGTTTCACAGAGCCTGTCCTTCAAAGTCAGCTTCAGGCTTCAATCTCCTGTTCTAGCTGTGTATTGTCATACAGCAGTGATTGACATACCAGCTCTGCTATTCCTAGCTGAAAAGCAGGGCAGAAGGCTACAGAGCCCGCTCCCAGCCACTGCTGCTAAAGCATAGAGAGGTGGTCACAAACCTAAGGAAGCTTGTATCCACAAGCAAGAGATAAGACCTGCTCTAGCTCTGAAATTAAGCAAAATCAGAATAGCAATGTTTTTGATAACAGTCTTTATTTACTTTTGCCTGCATGTTTAAAGCTAATCAATATGGTGTAAATAAACATTTAACCCTTTACAAATGCGAAATCTTTAACCCCTTAATGGAAGCTGGTCAGAATTTTTTTCTCTTTATTTTTTTCCTCCCGCTTTCCAAGAGCCATAGCTTTTATATTTTTCTATCCATCTAATGAAGATTTGTTTTTTTGCAGGACAAAATTTTCTTTAAAATGG
The DNA here is from genome assembly GCA_025379985.1 of Phyllomedusa bahiana. Classification (NCBI taxonomy): domain Eukaryota; kingdom Metazoa; phylum Chordata; class Amphibia; order Anura; family Hylidae; genus Phyllomedusa; species Phyllomedusa bahiana. The sequence goes on from JAODAL010002994.1 coordinate 69,143, forward strand.
TGCTATATTGACCATACCATAGAATACTAGAAAACAAAAAAAAAAAATTCTAAGTGAGGTGAAATGTGCAAAAATATGTACTTGTGATATTTTTGCAGGGGTTTTGTTTTTATGCTGTCCCCTCATCAGTATAATTGATGTGTTATCTGTATATTGTAGGTTGGTATGATTCCAGTGACTTCAAATATGTCGATTTTTTTTATGTTTTAACACTTTTTAAAAAATCTAAACTTTATTTCTTAAATTTGTGTTGCAGTGCCATTTTCTGCAATCAATTTTTTTTGTTTTTCCTCCCATGGACCTAAGTGAGGGCTCATTTTTTGGCAGGTTGAAGTGGAGTATTGGTACCATTTTGGAATATATGCACATTTTTGATAATTTTGTATTATACTTTTTGGGGACATGAAGGGCGACATGTATGAACGGGGCTGCCCAGATATTTGGCATCTTTTCAGCCCACACGCCACCAGTGGCGGAGCGCACTAGAACATATTTGTAACTTTGCTACAGCATTTCTAGGTGCATTACAGCTTGAACAGGTATATCACTTTTACAGTGGTATACCTGAGCCAGAAATGCCGCCCTAGCGCTAGAATGCGCCTAATTTATGACCCGCTGTAGAGTGGGTTTATAAATGAGGCACATTCTATGCCACTATATTGCTCATGAAATTTGTCATTAACACGCTAAATTTCATGCATGTCGCCCGAAATTTTAAAAAAATGCAAATTTTGTGAATCTTTTTCTTCTACAGTGTTCAAGGTACAGGATAAATTATGCCATATTTTATAAGATTGGACTTTTATAGACGTGGTCATACTGATTATGTGTATCCTTTTTTATTTTTTTTATTTCTAAAATGGCAAAGGGGGCTTTATTTCTTTCACACCCTTCTGCATTACATACGTAATGCTAAAAGGAGTAAAAAGGTGGTAGTTCTATGACTCTTTGTCTGAGGCAGAAAACAACAGAAGCGCTAACATGGCAGCTATGGAAACCTTCTTTAGCCTTCCAGCTGCCATGGTAACCGCTCAGCATCCCACAATCTTGTCATGCATGGACCCGATTTTTGCGTAGTACCATTCTTCACTCATTCAGACGCCACAACGATCACATGATCACAGTCTAAAGGGTTAAACGGAAGGTATTGGAGCCAACCAACCTCTATTAGACCAGTACACCTTCTTTTATTGCTCCATGAGCCAGTAATGGTGCTCAATTATACATTGTATAGGTACCTTCAGTGGTGTACAGAAGTCAGTATAGACACTTTGAATTGTCTGCAGTTACAAAATGTATGCATTGTGTATTCTAACACCTTTTTAAACCCCAAAAAATATTTTTAGCATACAGCACCGCTAAAATATAAACAAAATAATCAAGGTGTGCAAACTTAGAGGTAAATACCTGAATCCTCCACAGTACAAAAGCAAAAAAGTAGTATGTGCTTGAAAATGGCTCCATGGAGGAGCTGAAACATAACATGTACTGACTTGGGTGATTAAACAATCCTTTTTTTTTTTTTTTTTTTTTTTTTTTGGGGTGTTGCTGCTTTTTTTTGCTTTTTTTCTAACACCTCTCTATTGTAGCCAGGAGTTTGTAATTCATGAGTTCTTCAGAGGGATCAGACCAGGACAAATAGCTTTGCTCCCCATGCACAGCACAACTTGGGGCACCCATGACCCTTTGGCCAATTCTTCAGCAGTCCTTACTCAGAAAACGTTTGGTAGGTATTACCAGTGTGTACCAGAAACAACCTGCAAGACGTGTCCTTTTGGAGATGCCAATCACTGGATACTAGTTCCCTAGTCATCACAATCTGGCTCTTGAAACAAAAGGTAGATTGCAGCAGGACTTCTCACAACCTCACTTAGAATTTTTTTTTCTGTTTTCTAGTATTCTATGGTATGGTCAATAGCACCATTTTAAAGAAAATTTTGTCCTGCAAAAAAACTAATCTTCATTAGATGGATAGAAAAATATAAAAGCTATGGCTCTTGGAAAGCGGGAGGAAAAAAATGAAGAGAAAAAAAATTATGACCAGCTTTTATTAAGGGGTTAAAGAGTTCGCATTTGTAAAGGGATAAATGGTTATTTACACCATATTGATTAGCTTTAAACATGCAGACAAAAGTAAATAAAGACTATTATCAAAAACATTGCTATTCTGATTTTGCTTAATTTCAGAGCTAGAGCAGTTCTTATCTCTTGCTTGTGGATACAAGCTTCCTTAGGTTTATGACCACCTCTCTATGTTTTAGCAGCAGTGGCTGGGAGCTGGGCACTGTAGCCTTCTGCCCTGCTTTTCAGCTGGGAGTAGCAGAGCTGGTATGCCAATCACTGCTGTAGGACAATACACAGCTAGAACAGGAAATTGAAGCCTGAAGCTGACTTTGAAGGACAGGCTCTGTGAAACAGCCTGATGAGAAAAACACTTAATGTAACACTTTTGGAGCTTAAAGGCCCATCCCCAGGACACAGTGCAAATACTGGTCGGGAACTCCCACTGTTTTCTCGTCTTCAGTGATGTGTCAAGTACTATTTCAGAATCCATGAAAATCCATAACCAAGAAAGGTGATAGCATTCACTGGGATATAAGTATGATCTTCTCTTTATTTGATCCACCATAGAATACACAACATATTGACCCTCTTTATTAAGCATTCATGGGTATTCCCATCTCAAACACCTTGTGGCATAAATACCTGATAGATGCTAGCCCCTCCTATGGGGACCACATATATCTGAAGAACTAGAGTCCCCTAATCTACATCCTGCTCTAGTGTCACAGCAAACAGAGAGGTCCAGTGGAAATGTTATAAATGTCTGAGATACCCTGACATCCGTAGAATGATGTCTGTGTATTTCCAAACCAGAGAAGATATAGGGCAACATGTATGAATGGGGCTGCCCCAGAAGTCTGGCACCTTTTCAACCTGAAAACTTGTGCAGCCCTGTTTGCTATATTTTTAATCAGGTGCACTCCAATGTTAGGTGCATTACAAAGCGCCTGCTACACTTTGTAATGCACCTGAGATCGGGGGAGTGTGGAGGGAAGTTCACTACAAGCCGTTACTACAACAAACAACACATTTATGACGGGAGGATGGCAAATTCAGGCGCATTACTGCTGGAACAGGTAGATCAATTTAAAAGTGGTTTACCTAAGCTAGTATTGTCGCTTAATAGCTAAAAAGCGCTAAATCTGTGACCCGCAGTAGAACAGGTTCATAGATTCAGGCGCATTCTACGCTACTAATGTGCACAAAAAAAATGGCACCTGGGCACCAAAAATCATATATGTCGCCCATAGAGTTCAGCTTGACTTTAGTGGATAGCTATAAAATTCACTCAAAATTTATTTTTATCGTATGCAAGACCACTAAAGAATATAGCCCATTACTGCTTTGCTTTTAAGCTGTAATATTTTAGATTTTTGAATTAACTAATTTGTGGTAATGTCTGAAACATATTATCTTATTCTTAAATGCATGACTTTTGGATATGGGTTGAACCCCCGCTCTAACTAGTACCCAGTTTAAACCCAAGAATAAATGCACAAACACGTTCTCTTTTGGTGTCAAATGGCCAAAGCTTTATTCAAACCATATAAGTACAAAAAACATGGGAAGGAGTCGGGGTGGAGTGCTAGACAATTGTGTGATATTCCCAGCTGTCTGACATGCAGTACCCGGCCAGACAGCAATAAAGGGGCGGCACGTTCTGGCTTGCCATTCTAGCAGAGCCAGTACAGTTCAGGGGCACCAATGACCCTACTGAAGATCCTCACTCCTGATTAACCACCGTGCCCGCCCCTGGATGCCATTACCATTATACCATCCTTAAGGCTGGCCACTTACAAAGCTCAGCCTCTTCACACCATGAGATTTACCATCCTCTATTAGTTAAAATTAGTCCACCATAACTTGACCTGCAACTTCCACCTGACTCCTGAACTGCAACATAAAAAGCTGTGACAGGTTATAATACCAAGATTCATATTTTTCATTTTTTTTTCCCTTTTTTTCTTTTTTTTTTGACCAAGTAGAAATCCAGACTCACTAGGAGTCATCCTACAGCACACAGGAGAGGAAAAAAAACCTGTGGAGGAAAACTCTAGGGAACCATGGCTGAGGATCGCCCTTTCCCTTGGGCTTAAATGGATAATTGCCAACTCAAGTACTCATCAGTATCATAATAACGGTGTCTGAAAACAGGTATATAGTTTAAAAACAATATAAAACAATACAATAATACATTCGTCACTGTACAGATCATAGCTAAATACAAGCTTCAGGCATTCCCTTAAAATAGGGGTGGGTGGGAGGGACATCTTTTTTTGCTTCTGGTGAGAGAAAGGGAAGTAGAAAAGAGAAGACCAGAAGTTATATCTATACCTAAACCACACCCTCCTCATAGGAACTCTTCCCCATCCACACCTCTCCTCCCTCTCATAACACAACTCCCCTTGCTCATAACATAACTACACAGACAGGAGCTAGGCACAATGCAGGGACTACAAGCTGCCCTCTCAAAACCTATTCCCTTGTCAACATTACTTACAATAAATATACTATGCATACACTAAATAACCATCGCTTTCATACCTACAAGCTATACAGCCAAAACTCCCAGACTATAAGGGAGCTCTAGATTCCCCCCTCCCAAAGTCATGGTCCCCCTTAGTTTAGGGCTTCGGGGGGTTCTTTATCATTTGTGACAGGTGATTTCACTTGGTGATTACTTCAATAAGTAATCAGTATACTATCCTCATTATTCTTTATCAATAAACGATATCATATACATTTTTCACTATTTGCTCCCTTTCTGTAAACAATTAATTGAACTACAATTATTCTATCTGTTCTCATTGAACTGCCATGTACAGTATTTACTGTCAACAGTTTAAATCATTTGAAAGCAATTAATTATATATATAAATAAAACAAACTTCTGATGGTTTCTTCAATATAATAAAGTAATAGCTCAAATTAACAAACACTACAGTTAGAGATGGGCGAATTGATTCTAACGAAGTGGAATTCGTTTAGATTTTAGGAAAATTTCGGTTCTGAACGAAGCAAATTTTGGGGGGTACTTGGGGTAAACGAAGTGTGCTTTTTGATGAAAAAAGGCTGCGAGAAACATGGCGTTACAGGGGCAAAGACCTGGGGGGGAAGAAGGGCATAGCCTGCTTTGACATGTGCAAGATGAAGCCAATCAGAGGGACCGGGCGGGAATTCTGTGACGCACAGACTATTTAAGCCCGGGGGCCGAGCTGGGAGCTACACTTCTCTAAATGTACTGATTCGGGAAAGGTGCTGCCGCGGCTGATTTGATAGCTTTACTGAAAAAATGTTTTTAAAAGCGATTTTTGTGGGGTGTCTCAGCTTGTCTCGAGGATTTTTTTTAAATGTTTATTTCTGTTTTTTGGGGAGGATCTAAAACCCCCGGTGGCGCCCCACTGCAGCTGCTTTAAAAATTTTAATGCTATCCTCACACACATTAAATATCCAAGGGAGATCTAAGCCAGTTCCTGTTGTATTCATTTAAAGAAACACGTTTTTACAATACAAAACCACCATTTTTAGCTGCCTTTCTTTGCGAAATTTTACATCCAGGGGTTAATTAACGTTGTTTTTTCTGCTTGGTGACTCCAAGAAACCGTCTTTTTCCCGAAAAAAAATACAATTTTGTAGCAAAATTCAAAAGGGGAAGGTTAAATAAATTTTTTTCTTTGTTGTGTAGCGTGAAAACAACCCTTTGTCACGTAAACAAAGCTCGAGTTTGTTTCCCCTCAATTGTTTCCAAAAACCCCGGGGTTAATTAACTTGTTTTTCCTGTGTAAAACAAAAAAAAAGTTTTTTTCACCCCAAAAATTTAAATTTTCCTGTACAAATTCCAAGCAAGGTTTAATTAAAATTTTTTCTTTTGCTTGTGAAAACCGCAATTAAAAAAAATTAAAAAATTTGGGGCCCTGCCTTTTTTTGGGGGCAATTTCCAACCAGGGGTTAAATTAATTGTTTTTCTGCTGTTACAAAAAAATTTTAAAACCGTTTTTCACCCCCCAAAAATTTCAAATTCCCTGTAACCTAATTTCCCCACAACGGGGTAATTTCCCAATTTTTTCTCTTGTTGTGTGCGTAGAAAAAACCCAATTTTAACAGTACAAAGCTATTTTTTGGCTGTAAATTCTTTTTGCGCAATTTCTCCAGGGGTTATTAAGGTTGTTTTTCTGCTGTGGTGACAAAAATAAAACCCGTCTTTTTACCCCAAAAAATTACAATTTCCTGTACTATTCAAAAGGCGAGGAAAATTACAAATTTTTTCCTTGTTGTGTAGCGTAGAAAACACGCAATTTAACACGCTAAAAGCTGAGTTTGTGGCTGCTCAATTTTTTTGCGCAATTTCCATCAGGGGTTAATAAGCGTTGTTTTTTGTTGGGGTGACAAAAAAAAACCGTCTTTTTCACCCCAAAAAATTAAAAATTTTCCTGTCCCTTTCACAAGCGAAAGGTTAATTCAATTTTTTCTCTTTTTGTGTAGCGTAGAAAACACGCAATTTAACACGCTACAAAGCTAGTGTTTTGGTGTAAAATCTTTGCGCAATTTCACCCAGGGGTTAATTAAGCTTTGGTTTTTTTGTGGGGTGACAAAAATAAACCGTCTTTTTCACCCCAAAAATTAAAATTTTCCTGTAGCAAATTCCGGGGAAGGTTAATTTAAAAATTTTTTTCTCTTGTTGTGTAGGTAGAAAACAGCAATTGAAAACACGCTACAAAGCAGTGTTTGTGGCTGCTTTTCTTTTGCGCTTTTTAATCAGGGGTTTTTAAAGGGTTGTTTTTCTGCTGTGGTGCAAAATAAACCGTCTTTTTCACCCCAAAAATTAAATTTTCCTTAGCAAATTCACAAGCAAAGGTTTTTTTAAATTTTTTTCTTGTTTTTGGGGTTTGAAAAACGAAAATTGAAACACGCTCAAACCCGTATTTTTTGGGGTTGCTAAATTTTTGGGCGAAATTTTACATCCGGGGGTTTAATTTAAAGCGTTGTTGCTTTGTACCAAAATAAACTTTTTTTCACCCAAAAAAAATTCTGTAGCAAAATTCAACCAAAGGTTAAAAAACCTTTTTGTCTTTTTTTTTTCCCGAGTTTTAAACCCACTCAAGTAATCCCGCCCATTTGTGGGGCCTTTATATCCAAAGGGGTTTCCAAGCTTGTTATGGTTCATTTGAAGTTTAAATACAGGGTGGTATTTTTATACAGATATCTTCATCAAAAAAAGTGTCTGTCCCATTTTTGAACAAACAGATGTCAGCAAGAAATGGCAGGCCTTTCACCCGCAAAGGCAGAGGCACAAACATTCCAGACCCAGGTCGCAGACAGCAAGGGGACGTCGCAGCAGGGGGTTTACTGGTGAGGCCACAATGCCACGTATCTAGCGGCCAGTGTTGTTCAGCAACCCAAGGGTTTTTGATTGGTTGACTAAGTCTCCCCTTCCTCCCAGATGACATCTGCAACCCCAGCCAAGGTCGGTGGGAAACATCAGACACAACTCTTAGTTGGCATGGGCCCGGGAGCAGGTGCGGGGCCCTCACCTGCCCCAACCCCTCTGTCCCATCGGTTTCCCTTTGCCAGAATTTATGGGTCTAGGCTCAGCGCATTTAATAGCGAGGGGTGAAAAAATTTGGGAGGGCAGTCAGTTCTACTTTGGGAGCGAAGAAATGGGGGCCAATATCCCCTGCTTCTTGCAGTAGGCGGCAAAGTATGATGTTTTAGAGTGGCATGGGAGGTCATGTTTTGAGGGTCAGCCTCTTCATACCAAAACCAGTGATGAGGGCAGCATGAGATAAACACAAATAGATGATGTGTACCCCACCCCACTTGGATGCCGGGTGAGGCAGGGCTTCTCATCGGGGGAGAACAGGGCTCGCTTGGCGTCAGGCAGGGGGCGCACCCAGCAAGTGGGTGTGTGGTCGTGAGTCAGCAGGGTCAGCATGTGGGGTGGGACCAAGGGGCCAGGGGTAAAAAACCGCTTCGCAGGCCCAAAAAAGTGCAGAAAGGGGGGGCTCAGGAGGCAGGGGGGTATAGTCACCGGGGGGGAGCGTTGGCGGTAAAATCGATACTCGGGGTTTAGCAGTTCTTTGCTAAGAACCGGAGGACCGAATATGGGTATTTGTAGAATCTTGGGCAGAAAGTAAAGCATGGCCGGGGAAAACGTTGGCACCACGGCCTTGCCTTTCAACACAAGCAGCGTCACCATCGGTGGCCTGGGGAGAAACGGGCTCAGATGTGGGGGCCATCCGCAGCCGCAGCAACAGCGCAGCAGCGCCCAGTGGCTGCTGCCATTGCCCAGCAAAGGGTCCACCACCTCTGCAGAAGGGGCTGTTTCTCTTTGACATCATCTCCCGGGTCCAGGCCCTGCACCTCCCACTCAGGCGCCGCAGGTTTTTCCCGAGGCGATTGCAAGAGACAACATATGCGTAAAACCATCCAAGGGGCAGTGCCGTGCTCCTGTCCAAGTTGTTGGTACTGCAGTCCCCCCCTTTCCCAAAAGGTGGACTCTGCAAAATTTCAGAGAATAATGCTTGTGCCGAGCCGAGATGGAGAATTCCAAGCCTTAAATTTCTTTTTCCAAAAAAAGGGGTACCACAATTCATAAATTTGTAGAACAGAATGGGCCAGTCCCCTTTAGCTTATCGGTTTGTTCCAAGGTGCACGGCAGCGCGGAACGTCTGGAGCTGTAATAACTACAGTCAGGGGAGTACATGTCCTTTACGGCCCCACTGGGTGAATGTTGCTTCCAGGCCTAGGCACACCTTCAACTTGGACAGGAGACGCGCTTTCTCTCAAACGTTGTCAACTGCGGCTCCTGCGCCAATGTCCCCCTCCTCCTCCACCTCTACCACCAACATCTCAGCCTCCACAAGTACTGCTCCATGATACCACGAGTAGGGCACAATGGTGTCACGCAGTTCTACACCTGGGTTGCCTCGGCGAACGAAGTCACACAAGGGGAGGAACTGCTCCGCTGTCATGCAGATAGAAATCGATGTGTGGATGTATCCGCACAACTGCAAATGGAAACTTATGGTGACGGACAATGGGAGGAACATGGTGTCCGCGCTGCACCGAGGAGGATGGTCCATGCGCCCATGCATGGACGCACATGTTCATATGGTTGTGAAAAGGTTCCTGAAGTCTTCCATCGCTCTTCAGTAGATTCTGAAAATGGCCAGGAAACTGTGCATGCACTTCTTCCATTCCTACAAAAGCCAAGGAAAACCCTCTCGAGTTGCAGTGGGCAGATCGGATCCCCCAATCACACTCTGATTTGCGATGTTTCCACCCGTTGGAATTCCAGCCTGCACATGTTGGACCGACTGTATGAAAAGAGAAATGCCATTAACGATTTTTTTGTTTTTTTTTTAAACATCTTTTTATTGACACTTACAAAAATATAGGTTACAAATTTTCCATGAAAGAAACGGATGCTGTTACAAATGCAAAGTATCACCAAGACAAGTAAACAGTGGATAAACATCCACTTACAGTGTAAAAACGGTGGAAGTCATTTTCTTTTTTCAACGTCCTAAAACCTTTAAACTATTTGGGTAGGTCGCGGGGACCTGCCTCCATGCTTCCTAACATTCCCCAATAATAAAAGGGGGGGCCCTTGTGGCCCCGCCGCACCCCCACCCCTCAGTAGACACAATGGGTGTTGTATCCTCCCCTGTTTCTACCACTATACATGAGATCCAGGAGGGAAATGTGAAGTAAGCAAACGGCAGGGGAGAAGGAGATTAAGTTTGATCCAGACAACACAGATTAAATTAAATTAAATTAAATTACACCCCGCGCCTCGGAACCCACTCTCAGGATTTCCCTTGACCAGTAATGTTAGTTGATTGGAATGGGTGGGTGGGGGGGGGGGGGGGGGGGGGGGGGGGGGGTGAAAGAGGAACTGATAGCTCCCAGAAGGGGTTGCAACTGAGGACCGCCAGAAGGCCCGCCTACCCCATTCAAAGTATAAAAAAAATAAAACACAAAAAAAAAAAAAAAATAAAAAAAAACAAAAATAGACATAAAACAAAAAAAAAAAAGAAAAAAAAAAAAAAAAAAAAAAAAACAAAAAAACAAAAAAAAAAAAAAAAAAAAAAAAAAAAAAAAAAAAAAAAAAAAAAAAACAAAAAATAAAAAAAAAACAAAAAAAAAACAAAAAAAAAAAAAAAAAAAAAAAAAAAAATAAAAAAAAAAAGAAAAAAAAAAAAAAAATAAAAATAAAAAAAAAAAAAAAAAAAAAAAAAAAAAAAAAAAAAAAAAAAAAAAAAATATAAAAAAAAAAAAAAAAAAAAAAAAAAAAAAACAAAAAATAAAAAAAAAAAAAAAAAAAAAAAAAAAAAAAAAAAAATAAAAAAAAAAAAAAAACAAATGGCTGTCCCTCTATCAGCATCGTCCCTGTAGCAGGGTCTGTTTGATGCCAGTCCTGGTGTAGTGTATCTATGGGCTCTCTTCCGGCCAGTTGCTGTTTGAGGTACCATTCTGTATGTTCAAAACAGGTTTTTAAGGTTTTCCTTGTTTCTAAGGGTAGAGAGTTAATCCATGTATTCCAAAGGTCAAAAAAGTGTCTCACCCTCCCCTCCTTTCTCTGGACCGTTTCACTCCAGTCCATGCGGAAGAGATAGAAACATTTATCCAGGAAAAGTTTTCTCGTTGGGCAAGCCGGCTGGACCCACAGCTGCAAGATTGCTTTCCTGGCCGCTGCCTACAGTATGTGCAGGAGATGTCGTTCTTTGCGAGTATAGGTAGATGTATCCCCGTCAATGTGGCCAAACAAAGCCCATGGCACCGAGGGGGTAAAGGATTCCACGAGGAAGTGCTGTATATATTGTGTTATGTCATCCCAATACCGTTGTATCTCTCGGCACTCCCATAGGCAATGAAAAAGAGTGGCTTCAGGGCTACACATTTAAAACAGTTACTGGTGGCATAAATTCCCATTCTGTGACCCTTTACAGTTGTTAGGTATGCATTGTGAATGATGTTCATAGACATTTCTGTGTACCTAGCTGCTGGGAGGAATTTGTAAGAATCTGCCAGGGATGCCAGAATCAGATCTGGGCTGAGACTGTGGTCATGCGTTTGCCATTTTTGTAATTGTGATTTAGATGTGGTGTAATCAAATTGATCCCATAGATATTTGTAGATAAGGGATAAATGTGCCTTGCGTGAAGGGGGTTGAAGAATTGCCCCTGCATACCCCTGGTCCCAGTCAGCCTCCGATAGGTTCCCCACGGTTTGAGTTACATAGCTTAGTGCTTGTAGGTAAGTGAAAGAAGGGATATCAATTGTAGGGAAGGTCAGTTGGAGCTATTGAAAAGAGTATGGTCTACAGAGTAGAGTCCTTCCTATTAGTTGACCACCGTCCGTATGCCTAAACCACACAATGTTCTAAAGGAGCCATGTGGCGTGCCATTCTGGAATTCTGGGTTTTGGATAAAGGAGAGGTATAACGAGCTATTCGGGGAAAGTCCCTTCATTTGTCTGGTCTTCCACCACGCCCGCCATATCGGAATCACGAGCGGGTTCTGTCTTACTAGCGGTGGGATCCGGGTGTACGGTTGATATAAGAAATTTAACAGGGAGACATTAGGCAAAAACAATTTATCTAGAGTGGGAAAAGTGAAAACCGTCGTTTGTGAGGACCAATCTGCGATGTATCTACATAGAGCCGCTAGATTGTAAAGCTTAATATTCGGGAATTCACAGCCCGCCATTATTCTTATTTTTTTGTTTTAAGATTGAAAACGGGTTACGCTTTCTCTTCCCACCACCACACAATTTTTTTACTTTATAATATATTTTTATTACCGGTCAACACAAACTTACAACTTAACACACAAACAATTTTTATTTTAAAAAACTCCGCGTTCTTTTTCTCCACCCCAGATAAACTTCCTGTACTGCGCATTAATCAATTTCTCCTCCTTAGGTTTGAGATATATGGGTAACATGTGAAATAGGTAGAGGAGTCTTGGAAACTCAATCATATTTAGGAGGTGAGCTTTACCGCTAAAGGATAAGGGGATGGAGTCCCAGGATTTGAGCGTGAGGTGTAATCAGGTAATATACTTGTCGATGTTTGCCATGTAGATCTGCGTAATATTCCGCGTGAGAAGGACACCGAGGTATTTAAGGTGACGCGTGCACCAGCGAAATGGGTAAATTGAAGACCATACTGGTTGTGTTGGATAGTGTTGAGCGATTTTTATCGACAAAGTTGAAATCGACAAGGTTTTTCTGTGATAAGATTTCCCAGATCATGCGATAATTAAGGTTAAAATCTGTGCTATCATCTATTAAGATCACGATTTTTCGGCGCTTCCTGTAATTTTGGCGGCCAGCAAAATCAGATACAGAATAGAGCAGGGTGAGATGTGTGTGCGACGTATGGGACTGGGGATGTGTATTGTTGCGATTGGCTGGAAAAAAATACAGGACCTCGTTTTAATAGAAACAAGCGTTTCTGTTCAGCCTCAGTGTCTCTCAGGTCTCATAGGGATAGGACCGGCGCTCTGCCTGTGGCAAACAGCTTCAAGCGGAAATTAGGTCTATTTATGCACAGGAGAAACTCTAACATATTAGTGTGATACTTCCAATTTAGTTAGATTAGAGATTTGAGATTTTATGTAGTTAGCTAGAGAATTTTAAAGCTGCATCTACCGCTGTAAAATTTCGGCGGGGGGAGCGGGGGGGGCCCGCGGAAGCGTATCACAGACAAGCTCTATCTATAAAGAAACACTGAATTAAAGTTCACCATGGACTTGTGTAGACATTTGTAGTGGAATATCTTATTATTAAACAGTTTGCTATTGAAATATTCCTGGATATTGGGCAGCCTTGAACTTATATTGGATAAACATCATTTCTAGTAAAACTGAGGTCTCTTTGTTAGCTGCAAAACTCACTTTTATTATCAGTATACATTTCAGGTAGGTGTTCACATTTCAATTACACCCATTACACCTGTGACTGTTGATATATCCTCCTTGCAGTTAAATTACAATCCAGCAATCTTGTTAGTCAGCAAGGGTTGTTTGTTGCCAAAAATACCCCTGTATTCGTACGATAAATCATCTCAGTTACGTGTTTTTTGAATTTTGCCGTACCCAGCATTTGTTCAGTGACGACAGATTACAGTAAATCTTAAACAGCAATTCTATATTCACACACAGGGTGAATTGAAAGGTGCAAAATAATACCGTTTATTATATCAAAACATAACAGTTACGTGTGATTTTGACTTTTGCACACCAGCATTGTACATTGACGCAGCACTACGTAAATCTTAAAACAGGCTATTTCTATATTCCACCACAGGTGAATTGAAGGTGCAAAAAATATCGTTTATTATACCAAAAACATAAAACAGTTTTACGTGTTTTTTGACTTTTGCGCACCCAGCATTGTTTCATTGACGCCAGCATCTACGTAAATCTATTTAAAAACACAAGCTTTATATATTCACACAGGTGAAATTGAAAGGTGCAAAAAATACCGTTTATTATACCAAAAACATAACAGTTTACGTGTTTTTGACTTTTGCGCACCCGCATCTGTTCAATTGAACGAAGCATCTAAATAATCTTAAACAGCAATTCTATATTCACCACAGGTGATTGTAAGGTGCAAAAAATAGTTTATTTTATCAAAACTAAACAGTTACGTGTTTTTTGCTTTTGCTACTACCAGAATTGGTCATTGACGCAGCATCTAAGTAAAGCTTATAAAATCACAGCAATTCTATATTCACCAACACCCGGTGAATTGAAAAGGTGCAAAAAATATCCGTTTATTATTACCAAAACATATCACAGTTACGTGTTTTTTGACTTTTGCGCACCCGCATTGTTCATTGACGCAGCATCTACGTAAATCTGAAAACAGCAAATTTATAATCATTCACCTCAGGTGAATTGAAAGTGCAAAAAAATACCGTTTATTATATCAAAACATAACAGTTACGTGTTTTTGACTTTGTGTACACCCAGCATTGTTCATTGACGCGCATCAACGTAAAATCTTAAAACAGCTATTCTATATTCCACCACCAGGTGAATTGAAAGGTGCAAAATAATTATTGTTTTTATACCAAAACATAACAGTTACGTGTTTTTTGAACTTTGCAACACCCAGCATTGGTCATTGACGGCCAGCAATCTACGTAAATCTTAAAAACAGGCAATTCTATATGTCACCACAGAGTGAATTTGAAAGGAGCAAAAATACCGTTTATTATACCAAAACATAACGTTACGTGTTTTTTGACTTTTGCGCACCCCAGAATTGTACATTGACGCAGCATCTACGTTATATCTTAAACAGCAATTCTATATTCACCACAGGTGAATTGAAAAGGTGCAAAAAATACTGTTTACTATATAAAACATACAGTTACGTGTTTTTGACTTTTGACACCCCAGCATTGTTCAATGACGCAGCATCATACGTAAATCTAAAAACGCATTCTTTATTCACACAGGTGAATTGAAAGGGTGCAAAAATCTGTTTAATTATATCAAAATAACAGTTTATTCGTGTTTTTGGAATTTTGCCACCCAGCATTTGTTCATTGACGCAGCCAGCTACGTAATTCTTAAAACAGCAAATTCTATATTACACCACAGGTGAATTGAAAGGTGCAAAAAAATACCGTTTATTATACACATCAAAATAATAGATACGTGTTTTTGGGACTTTTGCCAGTCCAGATTTGTTTGATAGACACCTTGCAGTTTAAAATTTGAATCAAGCACAAATTTTGTTTTGATTAGAGGGATTTGAGAATAGCTGTGGATTTTGCCGTCTGTTTAATAAGAGAACTTTCCAAAATATTCCATCACTTCTCAAAAGTTTATATTTCTTGAATCATGGAGCGTAATGCAGGTGGTAAGCGAGCAAAGAGGGGGGTAGCACATGGAGGTAGCGGTTCCTAGAGAGAAGGTGCTCCATCCAGTGCTGGCGACAACACAGCATGCCAGAGGATCGTCAGTTGCAGGACCGTCAGACTGTATCGCTGGGTTCAGTGGCCTGTGAATCTAAGTAACGAACATCGTCGCCAATCTGTCCTTAGTGTTAATGCAAACCTGCATCTAGCCAGTCTTACTCCTAGTCCTCACAGTCACTGGCCATCAAATGTCGTCATCCAGCATCATCCAGCATCTGTCCAACATGAAGCAGCACCAAATGTCAACTCGTGTATCCCACCACTGTGGAGTACATCCATTTGTTGAGACATCATTTGATGTCAAAATCTGCGGTTGGGGTCAGAAGGCAGTTAAAAGATCAAGAGGATTAAAACGATTTAGTCTGATCTGGACACCCAGTTACTGATGCCCATCAGAGGGAGGTGGTAAGGAAGCGGTCAATCGCAAAAATACCGAGCGGTCGGCAACGCCTTGCAGTGACCTTGTTGTGCACGCAGCTTTGGATGCAGAAAGTCCAGGAGTCCAAGTCCCTGTGTTGGATGATGATGATAGATGACGACATTGTACGGATCCATCCTGGTCTTTTCCGCCAGAATTTTGATTGCCCGTGCGCTTCAATCAGTGGTAGAGGAGGAGGACGATGGGGTAGTGTCAATACGGGTCCCGCCACAAAAAGGGAGTGGGCGGTCGCAGAAGTCCGCTGATATGATTCAGCAGACACGGTCAGCGCAACACCGCTTCCTCGCTTATCGCCGTCAAAATACAAATCAGGACCTCTCAAGCTGGGCCGTCTTGAGCACAGGCCTCTGATTAACCCAGCGATGTCCATATGCCGCCTTTGCCGTAAAGGCATAAGTAGAGGCCAAGTACACCTTAAGTGGTTATACACACCAACATGTCTAGTCACATGCAGCGAATGCTTGAGTTGAAATGGAGGGAACACTTGGCCAAAAAGGCCAGACCGACGAGGGCCTCCAACCACTGTCACACCATCTGTCTCCGCCTCTCCTCCTCCGCCACCACCAAGGGTCCTCAGCTGCATGTCTCTCGAAGTCATGATAGGGATCAGCCTCCGCTTCAGCCTACACCAGTCGCACGAGTAACACCAGCACCACAGAGAACCATCATAACCCCTTCTCATTCCGCCAGTTTGACGGAACCTGCAGCAGTACAGCGGCCAGTCTAGCAAGCCAGCTTCTGTCTTCGGTTTGGGAGCAGAAGAAACATTTAACCCAAACCATCCCAAAGCCAAAGCTTGAATGTCGGCATTGCCAAGGCTTTTGCCTTGGAAACATGTTGCCGTTCGTCGGGTGGCACAAGATGGGTTCTTCCACGTCATGGCCCTCGCCTGCCCCCAATCCAGATCGCCGAGCAGGCATTTCTTTGCCAGAAACAGCAGTCCCTGCCCTGGCCAGCCACGTGTCATCTAAATTTAAAGTGCGTTGTCTCTTCTTGTGTCCGGAAAAGGTCCATCTCACCACCGACACATGGACTAGTAAAGAACAGGCCAAGGACGCTATATCACTCTGACAGCTCACTGTGTGAGCTGGTTGGATGTCTCTGGGGGATGACGGTGGCTCCTCTGGCTCTCAGCGCACGGCTCACTCAAACCGCCAGGGATGGTGCAGGTGTCTTTCCCCCTAGGTCCTCTGGTGGCATCACGTGCCAGAGGACACAAGGCCGTGTTGAATTTAATCTGCATTTGGAGAACGTTCACACACAGGTCAGGAGCTGTAGATGGCTATAAGCAACGAGACCGAGCGATCTGGCTGGGAGACAAGAACACTTGTGCCAGGCAAGGGTGTGCGATTAATGGGCGAAATCTGCTGGCCGCCCTTCAGACGGTAGGCTGGAGCACTTCCATTGACTGGCACATGTCATGAACCTTGACGTCCAGAAATTTCTTAAAGAGCTACCCGGTCTGGACTGACTGCTGAAGAAATGCTCGAGGTCTGAGTTCGCAATTCCGCTGTTCGCACCCTGGCTTCGTCCCGCTGGCTGCGTCAGCTCGGCCTCCCCGTCAACGTCCTCATTGTTGTAGTGGCAATCACGCTGAAATTCACCCTCCATAATGCTCCAAGCAGATGTGGCAGCGCGCATTGCCATTAACTCAGTACGAAGTGACACATTGCCTGACAAGCAAGCGGTACGGGACTCGGGGTGTTGAACCACCGAGAGTGGAGGAAGGTGAAGAGTATGCACCCATCCTTGCCAGTTTTGAAGATGCCTACAAAATGCTCAGTGCCAGACAATGCCCTTGTCAGAATGAGCATTGTGGTGATTCTTAGTTCTGGAGCGATCGTTGGACACTTGAAACAACTAGGTCCGCCAGCGAGGAGGAGGAGTCGACACAGTTGCGAACGCGTAGCCTTTCTATCCGTCAAATCAACAAGGCCCGACAGTTTCACAATTTAATCGGTTTCATTAGGAGTGGTTCAGGGTCCAGTGCTAGTGCAAGTGGCGCAATCAGCTCTCAGGGTGAATCATCTCAGGCAAGTCAGGGCTGTGTTGAGCTGTGCCGGAGGCAGCGGAGGCGGAGGAGGAAGTTGAGGAAGATCAGTTTGCTAGTGACCCTCGACCCAGAGGCTTGGGAAATCAAGGCTCCATCTTCAATGAGTGCTTGGATGCTCCATTCACGTCCAACATGATCCTCGCAATTCAAGGCCATCAAATGAACAACAGTTACTGGGTTGGCCACCCTCCTGGATCCCGGTAAAACAAAAAATAAGCTTTTCCTTCCTCCACCCATATAGAGAGTAAAATGCAGGAAATGGAGGACATTGCTGATTGATCAACTGGGAGGGACACTGTTGACGTCTGCTCTCGTTCCCCAATTGTCAGGTGGCAACAAACATCAGCCGACGTGACAAGCAGGAGAGTGCCAAGTAGGTGTTGCGCAGCAGAAGGCAAGGTGGCAGAAGCATATGCGGTGACTCTGGCAATCTTTGTTTACCTCCTAACCAACGCATGCAATTGCAGGGCACACATCACCAACCACAAGAGATCTGCTTAAGGATCATGGTGACACGGACTATCTGCGTCTCAACCCGATGTTTTTGCATGTGTTCCGGACCCAATAGACATCTGCGGTTATCCAAAATGGACGAATGGCCGAGCTGGCTCACATCAGGTGTTGTCCTGCCACATCAAGCCAGCGTTCATATCTGACGCGGACCTTAAGCACAGCTGGAGGAGTCCATTACAGACAACGAATCGGCTTCTCCACAGATAATGTGGATCGTTTTGCTTTCATCAAGATGAATCAGGCATGGATTCTCTGATGATGTTTTGGCCCAATTGCCCGAGGTCAACCGTTTAGTTGCCCGGTACTACTTCACATTCCTTTTTTCAAACAGAAAATGGTCCTCTTGGAAAACATTTTTTTAAAATGGATCATTTCTTACTGCAATTTTTATTCTCTTTTCCCAACAGTTCATTTTGCTGGTTTTGCTGTGAGGAGACTGTAAAAGACAGCAAGGTATCATGACCAAACACCGTATTCCAATTACTCACATTATCTTAAGTAAGTTTTCGCATTGTCAATAGTTTTGAGATCATGTTGCTGTGAGACTACAGCTTTAATTATTGTCTTTGGACAGAAATGTGGATTCTAAGTGGACATTTTCTCCCTCAAAATTTTTAACTAGTGGCTGAGAAGTCATATTTATAATTTTTTGGGGTCATGTAGCATGTGAGATACTAATGCAATAATATGGTCCTTTGGAACAGAAATGCTGATTCTAAGTGGCATTTCTTCCCTCACAATTTTAACAGTGGCTGAGAAGACATTTTTATAATCTTAAATTTTTTGGGTATGCCTGCTTTGAATATGCAGCAATACTAAGGGTCATATTATAAAAAAAATTGTTGTTTCTAACAGACATTTGTTCTTCACAATTGACCAAAGTGGCTCAAGGGTCATGCTTTGAATTTTTGGGGCATTTTGCTTTGAAATGCGCAATAATACAGTTTCCTATTCGCAAAAATGTTGTTTCTAATAGTACATTTGTTCATTCACAATTGGCAAGAGGGGTCATGGGTCATGCTTTGATTTTTTGGGGGCATTTTGCTGTGACATGCAGCTATACATAGAGGTCTATTCTAAAATATGTTGTTTTCTAACAGACATTTGTTTCATCACAATGGTCCCATGTGGCTCAAGGGTCTTGCTTGATTCTTTGGGGGCATTTTGCTGTGACATGAGCTATACTACAGGTCCTATCCTTTTTTTTTTTTTCCCCCCCCCTTTTCTTTTTTTTTTATTTTTTTCTTAAAAAATGTTCTTCACATTTGACCAAAGTGGACTCAAGGGTCAAGCTTTGAATTTTTGGGGGCATTTTGCTGTGACATGCAGCTTTACTAGAGGTCCTATTCTAAAAAAAAATGTTGTTTCTAAAAGACATTTGTTCTTCACATTGTCCTAAGTTGCGCAAGGGTCATGCTTTGAATTTTTGGGTGCATTTTGCTGTTAACTCATGCAAGCTATACTAAAGGGTCCTATTCTAAAAATGCTGTTTCTAACAGACTTTGTTCTTCACAATTATCAGTGTGATCAAGGGTGATGGTGCTGTCAGAAAAAGGAATAGGTAGGACACTGTTAATGGACAAATATTGCAAAAATGACTTGTTTTGCAAGATATTTAAACACTAGCATCAATCCCCTTTATTGACAGAAAAACCATTTAATACAATGAAAAACAGAGAACAAGAAATGGTTGGGGTTTCAATCCTATTTTAAATATGTGTTTTCTAGAATTAAATAGTACTAAAAAACTTGCATGGTACATATAGCTGTTTAAATAAAATTCCTCTGAATTTGTAACAAGGTGGTACAGGAAAACTTGACCAGATGTAGGTTATTCAGTGGAACATGGAGTATGGTGCACGGACAGAGATACAAAGTACAGAGACCTTTTACTCAGCACGAGAGTAAAATGAGAAAAAAGAATGCTCATAGATAAGGGCACCTGGGTGTAAAGGGCCGTTAACACCAGTATTTCCAAGTGAAAGCTCAAAATTGGTCCACACTCCTTGACGGTGAGACATAAGCGCTACCCCCAGGTCATTGACTGTGTAATGAGAAGGCTGGAGTTCTCACACATTCGCTTCAGCACTCTGCTCTTCAGCACGACAGTCTTTTGTTTTTCTGCGTCATCAGGGCATTTTAACTGCGTGTTAATTAGACTGACGGCGCCAGCCTGGGCTATCACCGCATACCACTGTACTCCAGGCCCTGGGTCAGCAGTGGGCCCAGGCAACAGGTATAGTCAATGTCCAGATTCAACAAAAATGGTGGCTGAAAGAATCCTTTTTCCGGGCACTTTTTAAATGTGGGGGTAATGCAGGTTTGGGGCTCATGCTGTGGCCCAGGACAGGGATATTCAATGTCCAGTTCAAGTAAGATGATGGTTTAAATCATACTGCCTTCTGGCACTTTTCAATTTTTTGCTGATGCATGTTTAAGGGTCAGGCTGGGGTACAAGACAGGGATAGTAAAATGGTCCTGTGACTTTTTTCTGTGACTTTTATAAACCTAAGTGTGTTGCCTAAGATGTAGCACGTATCCATTTGACTGTTGTGGATGTTAATTTCAGCTTCTCCAGCCTTGTTTTGAGTGTAATAATGAAGGTGTTGTTGCTCTCCCATAGACTTTAATGGTCATCGCTCATAATCGACGCTCACTATCGAAAAACCTTATCGATAGCGGCCGACTATCGACTATCGATCGATCTCGATAGCCAACGCAAACGCTCAACACTAGTGTTGGACCCTTCAGAAGCATCCTATCACTCTTATTAACATTTATTACATAACCAGACAGTTCTCCCACCTCCTGGATCTCTTTGAAGACGGCAGCCAGAGTTTGCCTGGGATCCGAGATCAGCAAGAGCAGGTCATCTGCATATGCAGAGAGCTTCAGTTCTTGGCCATCTTTCAAGATACCCCGGAACACGGGGGACTGTGTTATGTGGTAAAGCAAGGGATCTATTGATAAGTTGAATAAAATTGGTGATAATGGGCAGCCTTGTTTGGTTCCCCTAAAGAGATCAATAAGTGGCGACGCGTGCCCGTTTGTTATTATGGACGTTGTTGAATTAAGGTGTAAGAGGTCCAAGAAATCCGCGAACCTCCGGCCGAAACCACGAACTGCCAGGGCGGCGGCCAAGAAGGGCCAGGACACCATGTTGAAGGCCTTTTCTGCATCGAGGCTCAGCAGCATAGCGACCTGGTGTTCCGGTTCCTGGGCAGCCAAAATAGCCGCGGACGCCACCCTGACATTCCTGGTGGAGTGTCTGTTTACTACAACGCCCGATTGGTGTGGATGTATTATTCCCGGGAGAAACTTTTGGATTCTATTGGCCAATATTTTCGCTAGCAATTTATAGTCATGGTTCAGTAACGAAATGGGTCTGTACGAGGCGATTTGTAGGGGGTCTTTCCCCGGCTTGGGTATTAAAATTGTAGCGGAATCAAAGCAAGTGTCTATTGTTTTTGAGTCTAGATACATCTCGTTATACACTTTCACTAAGTATAGGGCTATGTGGGACTTAAGGATTTTGTAGAATTCTGCAGAGTACCCGTCCGGGCCTGGAGTCTTGCCATTTGCTGATGATCTGATCACCTCACACACCTCCTCCTCA
Organism: Phyllomedusa bahiana; assembly: GCA_025379985.1. Classification (NCBI taxonomy): domain Eukaryota; kingdom Metazoa; phylum Chordata; class Amphibia; order Anura; family Hylidae; genus Phyllomedusa; species Phyllomedusa bahiana. Next base: position 90,768 of record JAODAL010002994.1, read on the forward strand.
GAGATGGCAGCTTCCAGTAACGAGCGGGTCTCATCAGATAAACTTGGCATGTGCACTGCATCTAGAAAGGATGACACTTTTGTGCTGTTAAACGGGGAAGCACGGTATAAGTTTTCAAAGTATTCTGAAAACGCCTGTTCAATTTCAGTGGGGTCCCTAAGAATGTTTCCCGTTTTTGGGCATTTAATCGCTGATATTGGGGGCCTTGATTTCCATGGCTTGGTCATGGTTGCAAGGAGTTTCCCATGTCTGTTCCCCCACCTATAGAAACGGTTTTTGGTAACCATAGTATGCCACACAGCTTGACCCTGGACAAAGGTGTCAAAGATTTTTTGGGTTTCCACAAATTTTCCTTTGGAAGTCTCTGAAGGAGCTGTTGTGTAGTCATTTTGTGCCCGTTTAAGATTATAGTATAAGGTTTGAAAGGTGGTATTATCTTTTTTCCATTGTCTCCCCACAAAATCAATCAGCATCCCTCTTAACACTGCTTTTGCGGTCATCCACAAAAGGGGCGCATCTTTTTCGTGCGCTTTGTTGTCGTTTAAAAATTGCTGCCACTGTATTGTTAGGAAGTCTCTGAATTCTTCCGATTCATATAGGTAACTTAGGAATTTCCATTTTTTAAATTGTTTAATAGGGACGTACATGTTTAGGACCACCTGTATCGGGGCATGGTCTGAGATGGCTATTGGTAAGATATCCGTTCTCTGGACCTGTGAGTCTAAGTGGGAAGAGAGAAGTGAGAGGTCAATTCTTGAAAAAGTGTCGTGTACTCTCAAATAGAATGAGTATGTTTTGTCTCCAGGGTTATTTGCCCGCCAGTGGTCATATAAGTTCAGACTATCAGTAAAGTCTAGGAGAGTACGGTTTAGTGGTTCTCCGCCCCTTGACCCGTGTGACCTATCAAACGCCGGGTTAACAGTCGTATTAAAATCCCCAATCACTATCAAGTTATCATGGTGTCTCTGAAGCACAAAGTTCCTAAGATCTCTGAAAAAAAAGTCGTTAGGGCCGTTAGGAGCGTAAATATTAAGAATGGTGTACAGCTTGCTAGCAATCCTCAGTCTAAGATATATGAACCTCCCTTCTTTGTCAGAATACTGGTCCACTATCTCTTGAACCAAACCCGACCAACAGTAAATCGCAACCCCTCTGGATCTAGCATCATGAGTGGCCACAATAGGTGGGTCCAGCCAGCACGCCTTTAAGGGGACATAGTTCCCTGATTTCCAGTGGGTCTCCTGCAGACATATTATGTCCGGTTTCAGCCGTTTTAGGTGAAGGAGGACCTTTCTCCTCTTTTCCAGGATATTTAGGCCGGCCACATTCCAGGAGATTATATTGAGTTCCGAGGCGTGGGGGTTCTCCCGTTCCGTGTTATTGGTACTCATCCCGAATCCCAAAAAAGCGGAATCCGCGACAAATCATACCCAAGAGAAAGATGGCTGGGGGCGTCCCAGCGAGCGCCCCCGCCATCCCATCGGTGTGAAGGAGAGCGGCATGCCACGGTCACCCCAGTGGAGCCTTCTGGGGTAAACCATAGATCCGGTAGTGCAACTGCAGCTACCAGTGGAGTTAAACATAAGTACAGCATCAAAAATATTAACATGATAACATGATAACAATATAAACCATATAACTTAGTAAAAGGCATCCCCGGCAACCTGGGGTCAAACCTACTTAAGCTAACTGAATATGGGTTCCAAGGTGAACTCGTCATAGGGCGAGGCCCTCAAGTGACAATGAAAAGAAGAGGCTCATTTCCAATTATGGGGCTGGCTCACAACAAGAAGAAATTAGTCCGGCGCCGGATCACCACGCAGGAATCTTCTATTGGCTTCTTCTGGTGAGTCATAGGTGGTGATCTGCCCATTGTTATGAACTTTCAATTTAGCTGGTTAAAGCAGCTGGAAACGGATGTTGTTATCATGCAAGAATTTGCAAACCGGGTGGAATGCCTTTCGTCGTAGGGAAACTTGGGTGGAGAAATCTTGGAATATTAGGATTTTCTCTCCTTGAACAAGCAGCTCTCTTTTTTGTTTGTATGCCTTCAAGACTTGTTCCTTCACCGACCAATTATGGAAACGGGCGATGACTGGTCTAGGTCTGCCCCCTTGCTCCCTGCGCACGCCCATTCTATGGACCCTTTCCACCAAGAGGGGATCTCTGGGCAGCTCCAAGGACAGTGCCCCCGCTAAGTCCTTCGTGAGGTAGATTGCGAGGTTCTCTTGGGAAACCATTTCCGGGATACCTATGAAGCGTAAATTGTTCCTCCGCTCCCGATTTTCCAGGTCTCCTAATTTTTCTCTAAGCGCGTCAATTGTGGCTTGTTGAGAGCTTGAGGTGTGGTCAATTCTGGCCACATCTTCTTCAACAGTGTTGGTACGTGTCTCGAGATCCACTATCTTTTGCGAGTTGGTCGTGATTTGTGCCAAGGCCGCGTTGACAGACGCTTGTATCCAATCTATACGACGGTCAAGGACTGGTAAGAGTAGACGGAAGACCTCTTGGGCCATCGAGACCGCTTGAGATGGGGTTTCACTGAGACCCGGAGCTTCCGATTCCAGTAAGTCAGCATCGCTATCTATGGCGGTGGGTCTCTTTGCTGGTGGTTCTTGGGCCATAGTTAGTTTCTTATTGAGACCAAGTTTCTGTGTTTGTTTGTGACTTCTAGTTGGGGGAGTTGCTGCCTGTGGGGGATTTGACTCTGGCACTGTAGTTGATGTAGACCGTGTGGCCCGGGTTGTTGAGCGTTTCTGCACAAATTTGTCCATGCTATTTTAAAAGCAAGTAGCGTTACGCCCCCCACCAAACCAAGGTGTTGCGAGGCTGCTATATGGAGATCTCTGGTCGAGGGATGAAGTGGATGTTATGAGCCAAGCCTAACTTGTCATAATATGGAACTATCAGGTTGCCTTGGGAGCCATGCAGGCTAGAATTACATTTTGATTAATATGAAACAAACATATTTACAAAGCATGCTAAACAAGACCATAAGTCGGGTGGGAAAGAAGATATTCAGTGTGTACACGTAGAGGTTGTTAGTGCGAACGCTTAGACGCCAAAGAAGGTGAGGGTGCAATTGTGTGGCGTTCCTCTCGCGCGTCACCTGACAACAGAGACGCTGCGTAGTAGAATTTGTGTTAGTGTATCACGTTCTGTTCTGTCGGTCCTTAATTAATCTATCCCGGGAGGTGTGGTTTCCCGGTGTTTATTCAATCATGCTTTGTGTGCTTGGGATGTTATCAGTGCGCTGGGCATGCTCTACGGTCCGCGGGAGGGGGGGGGCATTATGGGCTGTTAGAATGTTACTTGGGGTGTTACCGCCCTCTTGTGTCTTATATCCGCAGTACCCCCTGTCCGGATATTACTCAAACCTAATCAGGCCAAGGATGCGTGTCCAGGTCACCACTGCCCCCTTGTGGTTGAGTTGGTTATGGTGTCAGTAAAGGAGTAAACAGATTCTGCAGTCCCGTATAGATTAGTGTGACAGACGATCTATAAGAGCTGGAGCAGCTTTGTGAGAGATGATAGTTATTTGACACACTTTGTTGCTATACCATAGCATGGACCAGCAATACAAACTATTTAGAGTCCAGTAGCATGTAGTATAACGAGTAAATGTCTTGATGCTACCTAAATATCCCGCAGCTCTGCTGTCTTTTCTGCGCTAAGGTGGTGCTACTGCAGACACCTAGTAGTTAAATAGTCCAGAACACACAGAATCCAGGTGGAAGTTGAGTTCTCTGCTGGAGATATTCAGGGTACTTAAAGTGTTTAAGGGGATCCGGGGTGTTCAAGGTCCCCTGGACTGCCTCAGTCCGTCCGGTGTGGATTAAAGCAGTTAGTGATGCCGAGGGTGTTCACTGACTTTTGTGACTGTACACCCAGGGGCAGTGGCAAGAACAACAAAGCAACAATACGGGCCACTAAAAAGAGCGGGTGTTACCCGGTTCATGGGCAGGCAAATTGGCAGATTCACAGGTGGGAGTCAGGGGTACCTTAAAAGTCTCGGGCCGGTCTTCAGACCATATAAGCAGGCAAAGAAGGGAAAAGTATAGTGGTGGTGTGTGGAGGGGGTCGCTGGGCCAGGGTAATGCGCTTCTACTGCTTTCCAGCAGGCCACCACACTGCGACTGGGGGGCCGCAGGGTCTCCGCGGGTCTCTATGTGGACCACGTTATGTGTCGCTTGCGACAAATAGACGGAATGGCGGTGCGCGGCTTGAAGGGGGAGCTGCAGGTGCCGTTCTCTCAGTCCTCAGCTGCCCGTAAGAGCAAGGGGAGTCCCGCGCTACGAAGGGGTACAGTACCTTAATGACAGCGGATCACCGAGGCCCGCAGATCCACGCCAAGAGGCGCCCTGGCGGTCGTGGGTCCAGGCACCGTGCAGGAGGGCAAGATCAGGACCGGATCGGCGCCGGGCAGGGCAAGCAGATATGCCCACTCGTCACTTGCGTTACCAGCGCGGTCCAATCCACCTCCTGGGGATTGCGAGCTTCCTCCGCTCTCGGCCTACAGGTATGTCTCGAAGCCTTGCCTTGCCTCGTGGTGATCCCAAGATGGCGTCCGGTCCGTTTCTCGGGCGGGAAAACCCTTGCTGCTCCCGATGCGGGTCTCTCCGGGCTCGGCTCCGCTCTCTCCGCGGGATGTAATTGGCAACAGAATCCCTCTGCTACACCTGTGGGGTGCCGGTCGGGCTGGCGTTCACTCTAAGCGGCGGGCAGCCCGGGCCAGAGCCGTGGTCAGCGGCCCGGTGCTTAGCGCGGTGATGTACAAAGCTCAGGGACCCCGGAGCGAAAAACTTCTCCTGCCGTTCTGTGCTGTACAGCGCGATACAGAGGTACGAGTGGGTCAGTACACTCCGAAATGCCGGATGGCCGAGTTTTTATCTAGATACGAGCCACGCTAGGCAGGAGCCTCTGTAAAAAACGGCCGTGCTAGACGCCCCGCCTCCGGAAATCCCCATTAACAATTTTTTGATGATCCAGGCGGACAGGAGTACTCCCCTGTGTAACTTATGAATGTCAGCCAGTGGCAGCTCATGCGTGACACCTGCCGTTTTGTTAAGGCCATTCGAGTAGGGCCACATTATTTGTCAGACTGCCAGCTATACGGGATGAATAACGTCATTCCACTCTGCTTCATGTCCTGGAACAGATGCTGAAAAATCTGTCTGGGCAGGGGACCTGGAGACGGGCGACAACATCTCGCGGCCACATGAGTCCAGGGGGGACTGAAATGGAGGAGGAGGGAGAGGCACAATGTAGCAGAAGCATTGTCTGGTGAAATGAAAAGTGTATATTCACCCAGGTTGACAAGAGAGGAAGGAGCAGGAGCAGCTGGAGGGAGGTAATTAAGGAAGACGAAGGCAGATGACCCGCAGGCACCGTGGCAGTATACAGTGGGAGAATGGAGGTAGGGAAGCCCCTCTGAGTCACTTGGCAGATGGTCAGCGCAAGCATGCTGATTGCTTGTCTAGTGACAGCTTAATATTCAGCATCCGGCAGAGGGATGCTTCTGGCTCTCCACCCTATTGGACCCATCGCTTACCAGTCCAAAATGGACCTTTTTTTCCCCAGCTATTGAGAGGGAGGAACAAACTCAAATCACAATAGGGAAATCCGCTGTATTCAGTTGCCCGCTGCCTATGTGCGGCATCGCCTCCTCTGACAGGTACTGACCGGGGGTTCTTCATCGCTCTAGTACTACCTTCCACGGCTGCCGGGGAAGGTGGGGGGGTCGAGCAAGTACCAGCTCCATCACAGCAACCTAAGTCTGGAGTCACTGATGGAGGCAGCTTCCTTCACCCCGCCTCAGTGAGGAGGGCAGTTGCCTAGGAGGCAGCAGCAGCCAGGACCTGGAGCAGACCCTGAACCAACAGGTGGTGTCCTACTTGGAACAGCACTCTGCCACCCCGCTTTAGAAGATCCGCTGGACTACTGGCAGCAAACTGGATGTGTGGCCGCAACTTGCCGATTTTGCAGTGGAGAAGCTGTCCTGGCCCGGGCCAGTAGTAGTGCATCAGAGCGGTGTTCAGTGCACGGGCCCATCGTTACCCCCCAAGGAGAACCCGCTTGTCCACGGGAAATGTGGAACGACAGAACCTTGTCAAGATGAATCAGGCGTGATCGTCCAGGATTTCACACACCAATGCCTTAGGCGTCAGACTACATCATCCCGACACCTCACCCAAACTGTGATAAATGAGTCCTGGGTTCAAACTACCTGCCTCAGCCACTATTCTGATGCCGCCACCCGCCTGATGCCACACATCTCTGACAGTTTTCTCCATCTGCACCCAACCATCTTTATCAGGGACTGTAATGCACCCACCCTTTTTCCCCCCACACTCTGTCATTGAGCCACTGTCTGACCTAATGCTGCTGCTGTTGCTGGTGCCATGACATCCACACTGTGTCATGTGCCACTGTCTGACCTCATGCCTGCTGCTGGCCGTGACCTACACACTGTGTCATTGTTGGCCACTGTCTGACCTCATGCTGGCTGCTGTGATGCTGATGCCCGTGACCTAAACACTTCTGTCATTGTGCCACTGTCTGACCTCATTCTGCTGCTGTGGCTGCTGCCCTTGACTTACCACTGTGGTCATTTCCCACTTCCCCCGTGGCCTACTCCTAATTTTGCCACCATCGAAATTCATTGTGCCACTGTCTGCCCCTCAGCTGCTGCAGTTTACTGCTGTCGTGACCTACACACTGTGTCATTGTGCCACTGTCTACCTCATGCGCTGCTGTGGCTGCTGCCGTGAACCTACACACCTTTCGTCCATTGTGCCACTGTCTGAACTCAAGCTTGCTGCTGTGCACTGCGTGACTACACACTCTGTCATTGTTGCCACTGTCTAGACCTCAGCTGCTGCTGTGGCGCTGCCGTGAACTACAAACTGGTGTCATTGTCCCATATCTCTGGCCTACTCCTGTTTTTGTTCCACCTCCAGAATGTCATTGTGCCGACTGTCTGACCTCATGCTGCTGCTCGTGGCTGCTTGCCTGTGACTACAACAATGTGTCAATTGTGCCAGCTGTCCTGACTCATGCTGCTGCTGTGGCTGCTGCCGTTACCTACACACTGTGTCATTGTGCCACTGTCTGACCTCAATGCTGCTGCTGTGGCTTGCTGCCGTGACCCTACACACTGTGTCATTGTCCCACTTTGTGGCCTACTCCTGTTTGCCACCTCCAGAATGTCCATTGTGCACGTCCTGACCTCATGCTGCTGCTGTGACTATGCTGCGTGACCTACACAATGTGTCATTGAGGTGCCACTGTCTGAACCTCATCGCTGCTGCCTGTGGCTGCTGCCTGGTGACTACACACTGTGTCATGTCCCAATCTCCTGTCCTATACCCTGTTTTGCCCACCATCCAAATGTCATTGTGCCACTGTCCTACTCATGGCTGCTTGCTGTGGCTGCCTACCGTAGGACCTACACACTGTGTCATTGTGCCCACTGTCTGACCTCATGCTGCTGCTGTGGCTGCTGCCAGTGACTACACACTCTTCCCATTGTGCCACTGTCTGACCTCTATGCAGCTGCTGTGCTGCTGCCGTGACTACACACTGTGTCATTGTGCCACTCCTCTGACCCCGCCTCATGGTGCTGAGGTGGCTGCTGCCGTGACCTACAAACTCTGTCATTGAGCACTGTCTGACCTCCTGCTGCGGCAGGGGGGGGGGGGGGGGGGGGGGGGGGGGGGGGGGGGGGGTGCTGAATGGGGCCTGGTTGACCTGACGACTGACCTTTTTCCTCATAGTCGCCAGCGTCCTGGTGCACTACAGTCCCTGTTTTTTTTTTGTTTCTGTATTGCCACCCAGTTCTGTCTTGCTTCCGCTACTATTGACCAATAGCCACAGTCGAGAGAGCGCAATATAGTCTGGTCTTGCTGGGTTCTGCTGCCCTGGATATGTGCCGTACCAACACAGTTTCATTGTGGCCACTGCGTCTGGGGATCCTTCGGTGTGCAATGGCTGCATGGGCCTAGTGGCAGCTTCCGGCTCTGATGACCGGTTACACAAGCTGTGTCATTGTCTCCCATATGCCTCTGGCCTACTGCCTGTTTTTTTGCCTGTCGTGGACCCAGGCGGGGGTCCCCCATATGTCTATGTTTTGTGTCCACTGTCTGGACGCTCATGTGGAATGATGGGCACGGGAGTAGCCGTGACCTATCACGACAGGTTATCATTTGTGGGCTCCACACCGTTATGCCTGAGCTCCCAGTAATAAATTTATAGGTGTCCACCGCACTGAGGAAACCTCTCTCTCAATACGCATACTAGCCACTTCACATACCGCATCGCTGCTGCAGTGAGCGTGCTGGCCGACATGGTGCGGAAGTGACCTACACACATGTTGTCATTGTGCCACTAGACTTCCTCGGGAAAGCTGCACGCTGTGGCTGCTGTCCATTTGTGACGTTGGGAACATCGATACGAGTGATGTCATTTGTCCCAATCTTCTGTCCCAGAGGCGTGGTTCGCTTGTTTATATGCCTACCGTCGCGCTAATTCATTTGTTTCCAGCTGGTCTGAGGACCTCACTGGGTATGCTGGGCTGGCTTGTGGCATGCCTAGAACCGTGACCTAACTACACTGATGCTGTGTCCCAATTGTGCCACTGTGTCTGGACCTCATGCTAGCTGCTGTGGCGAGCTGGCCTGTGAGGACGCGCGTAAGGCATGACACTAGCTGTTCATGTGCCAACTGTCCTGACCTCGGGAGATCGCAGGTGCAGAGCACTAGGTGTTGTCAGCATCGGTGCCTATTGACGCCATAGCACACATTATGATCAAACTACTGCCACTGCTGAGGTCCTACTCCATGTTTTTTGTAGCCGACCGTTCCTAGTAGATGTGGCATGTGTGCCACTGTGCAGACTGACGCGTCCATGCATTGGGCTTGGGTGCTGAGGCTGCTCGCCGTTAGTGGTGACCAACGACCGGTGCGCTTTCTACCCATAATTTCCACTCTCTCTGGGACCGGTCGGACAAGGCACGACATGTGATGTTGTGGGCCGCGCTTGGTTGGGCTAGCGCAGGCGTGACCTACAACACGTCTGTCATTGTGCCACTTTCCTGAAGCTCAAGCTGCTGCAGGTGTGCCTGATGCCGTGGTACCTACGACGAACTCTGTCATTGTGGCCACCTGTCCTGACCTCTTTACGTTGGGGGTGATGCCTCTGGGGCTTGAGGCTGCTGCGCTGGCCCTGCTGTATTGAACAGGACGGACAGCGTCACCTTGATGATTCATGATGTCCGCCAAACTCGTGTGCCACTTTTGGGGGCCAACTCGCTGTTTTGTGTTAAGCCGAACCATGTCTCAGAATGTCATTGTGCCACGATTCATGTACCTCGATAGCTGCTCGGGCGTTGTGGCATGGCTTGGCGCGTCGGGCTACGGTGTGACCTTACCCACATGGATGACAATGGGAGCCCATGGCTGGTCTGACCTCTAATGTGCGTATTTGCTGGCTGGGCTGCGTGGCTGTCTGTGTGGGCCGTGTGCTTTGGGTGACCTAACACCACAGGTGAACATTTGAGTTCCACAGGACGAGACCACGGGAACGTGTGGTATGGGGCATTCAGCTGTGTGCTGCTCTGTGTCCTTTCGGATGACCTACACCACTTGTGTCATTGTCCCATCGTCTGAGGCTTACTCGCTTGTTTTTTTAAGATTATTGTCCACCGGACCGGGTTGAGGTGTCTCTCTCCAATAGCCTAATAGTCCACATACATCCCACCTGAAGAGCAGCAGTCAGTTCGCTAGCTTCCGGAGAGCCTACACATAAGTGTCAGTTGTGCCACTAGGGGGGTCGACCTTCATTGGGCTGCTCGCTGTTGCGATGTCTGGTCAAAGGGCTGCTCCGGGCGGATATACATTACGACACGGCGGAAGCTTTAGGATCAAGATACCCAGAGTCACCGTTGTGCCTACGGTGCGTTCTCCTGTGTTTTTTGCACCGATGTTTCCCTCTCATTTACAGAAGGAGTGCCACGGTGTCTATTGAACCTCAATCAACATTCTGCTGTGGCTTGCTCGGAGAGACCGAGTTCAGGTTAGGAAGACTCCGATAGACCTACACACGATTAGTCCTAGTTGCCACAGGGACTTGACCTCGCAAGGTCTCTGGCTGTATCGCATCTGGTCAGGTTAGCTGCTTGTTCCTAGACCACACCCACACAGGGTCTAGTTCATTGTGCCACAGGCGCATACCATACGGGAATAATTGCAGTCATGCTGATGCTGTCATGGCCCCCCCCTCGCCTGAGACCTTACACGCCTTTGTCATAACCCACCTACTGGTGGGCCTACTCCGTGTTGTTTTATTGTCCATCCGGTGGCTGTGGTATTCCGAGTGTGGTCCAGAATCGTCCATTGTGTCACTGTCCCTGACCCCTTCTCTATGCAGCTGGCTGGGCGTGGGCTGCTACCAGTAATACCTACACCACGAGGTAGTTCAGTTGATGCCATCTGCTCCAGACCGTCATTTGCTGGTCTGAAGGTGGCTGTGCATGGCCGGGATCTAGTTTACCGGGGGTAACAAAAACCACTTTCATGTGTGCCCACTACAGTGTCCTGACCGGTCCTGCTTGCTTGCTCTCGCTGTTGCCTGATGCGCGTTACCTACCACACTGTCCTCTATTGTCCCACATGCTTGGCCTACTGCGGCTGTTCTATTGGTAGGCTGGGGCGGGGGCCTTACCCGGGGGCGAGGGGGTTCCAGAATGTCATTGTCGCCACAGACAGACCTTATGCATGCTGCTGTTGGCTGCTGCAGTGGGTGACCTAACCACACAGTTTTTCATATTGTGCCAGCTTGTTCTGACCCTGGATGAGCCCTGCTTCTGTGTCAGCTGCCACAACCTTACACACAGTGTCATTGTCCCAATGGGGGGCTTCTGGCCTACTTCCCTTTTATTTTTTTATGCCTGACCTCCAGAATGTCTTTTGGATCCACTGTCTCATAGACCTTCGATGAATGCTGCTGGGGCGCGGTGACCTACACGTTGAGCCGACTGTGTCAGGGAAGTGCCGACACTGTGGCCAAGCACCCAGTATTAATTGTTTGCCCTGGGACCGGGTCCAGAATGAGGTCATATCGTGTCCAACCTGGTTCCTGACCGTCATGCTGCTGCTGGTGGCTTGCTGCCTTGCACCTAGCACAATGGTGTCTTGTTCCACTGTCTGACCTCTGATTGGCGCTGCTGTGGCTGCTCGCCGTGGGGATTTGGGGGTCGGCCTGGTGTGGTGACGTACAGCGTAGGGGACTGAGACCTTTGTCCCATAGTCCTCGTGGCGCTACTCCTGTTTTTGTTGCCACCGCTTCCAGAATTCATTGTGCCTCTGACTGACCTCCTACGATTGCTGCTGGCTGTGGCAGCTATGTCCGGGGAGTACCTAGCACACTGTGTCATTGTGCCACTTGTGTGTGACCTCCGATTGGCTGCTGGCTGTGGCGTTCTGTCCGTGGTTGACCGAACAACCACGACGGACAGTTCAATGTGCCTCAGACTGACCACGAAGGCAGCTGGGCATTTGCTGCTTGCCGGCTGTTTCACCTAGGCACGTCCATTGACATATTCCCACTCTGCACTTGTTGGCCTACTCATGATCCTGTTATTTATTATGCCACCGTTAGGTAACTGTGGGTATACCAAATGTCATTTGACCACAGACTGACCTCGAAATCGTCTGTCTGTCTGTGGGCATGCTGTCCGCCGTGACAACTTCCTACACACTGATGATTCAGTAGTGCCACTAGCTCGCTGACCTTCGGTGGGGTGATCGTGCTGCTGATGTGGCTGCTTCTGCCGGGCTGGGTGAGCCCACAAATACTCTGTGGTCCATTTGTGCCCACTGCTACCTTCGCTTGCTGCTGGTCAGTGCCTGATGGCCGCGTGATCGTTGACCTTCTTACACAGAGTAGTGACGTGTCTCAATGGTCCCATCTTGTGTCGCTGTGGACCAAACGTCCATGATTTTGCCACCGGTCCAGAATGACGATAGTGATGCACATGGGCTGTCTGAGACCGTCTGATTGGCTTGTCAGCGTGTGGCTTGCTGGCCCTGGATACCTTACACCGAGGGGGGGTCTGTGCATTGATCCCATCTTCCTCGTTCTGGCCTACTGCGCTGGTTTTGTTTGTGCCTGGGACCGGGTGCGGTCCAAATGTCCTTTGTGGCCACTGTCCAGACCTCAATGGATGCTGCTGCGGGGTGACCTCCACACTGTGTCATTGTGCCACCTGTGCCCTACTCCTTTTTTTGCCACCTCTAGAATGTCATTGTGCCATGTCTGTATCCCTCATGCTGCTCGCTGGTGGCTGCTGCCTAACCTACACACTGTGTCATTGTGCCACTCTGTGGCCCTACTCGCTTTTATTGCCACCCGTCCAGAATGTCATTGGTGGCCACTGTCTGACCTTATGCTGCTCTGCCGGACCTCCACACTGTGTCATTGTGCCACTCTGTGGCCCACTCCTTTTTTTGCCACCTCTAGAATGTCATTGGTGCCACTGTCTGACCTCATGCGTCTGCGTGGCTGCTGCCGTGACCTACACACTGTGTCATTTCCCAATCTCTGGCCTACTCCTGTTTTTGCCACCTCCATAATGTCATTGTGCCAATGCCTGACCTCATGCTGCAGTTGGCTGAGGCTATCTCCACACACTCTGTCACTGAATGTTGCCCTCCCGAGCCCTGTGAACGAAGTGTGGCTTTTGATTGATAAAATGCTGCGAGCACATGGGCGCTACTTGGGGCAAAAAGCACTCCTGGAGGAAGAGCATCAGAGTAACCGGCGGGATTCTGGACGTCACCAGCGACTATAATAAGTCCGGCCTGTCCTGACGCTGGGAGCTCACACCGTCCTTCACATGTGCACATCAGGGAAGTGCTGCCGCGGGCTGATAGCTCTTACAGAAGAATTGATTTTTTATATAGCGATTTCTGTGAGGTGTCCTCAGCTTGTCTCATAGACTGTTCTCTTAAAGTTCTATTTTGATTTTTTTGGGTATAGGATCTGAAATCCAGATGTGCGTCCACTGCAGCTCATATACATTCAATATCCAAGTGGGATCTAAGCCATTCTGTTGTATTCTTTAAAGAAACTGCGTTTTTTTACAATACAAATACCCACTTAATTTTTGGCTGCTCAATTCTATTGCGCAATTTATCATCCCTGGGGTTAATTAATCGTTGTTTTGCTGGTGTGCTGACTCCAAAGAATCCGTCTTTTCAACGCCAAATATATTAAATTTTTTCCTGTAGCCTACTTCACAAGAAAGGTAATTTACAACTGTATCTCTTGTTTGTGTGCAAAGAAAACACGCATTGTAACACGCTATAAAGCTACTATTTTGTGCGGGTTGCTCAATTTTTTGGCGCAATTTACATCCAGGGTAATTAAGCGTTGTTTGCTGGTGTTCTGACACAAATAAAACCGTCTTTTTCAACGCCAAAATATATAAATTTTTACTGTATCCTTAATTCACAAGCAAAGGTAAAATTACACTGTTATCTCTTGTTGTGTGGCGTAGAAAACACGCAATGTAAACACGCTACAAAGCTAACTATGTTGTGCGGCTCAATTTTTTGCGCAATTTAAAATCCAGGGGTTAATTAAGCGTTGTTTTGCTGTGTGCTGACAAAAATAAACGTCTTGTTTCAATGCCAAATATAGTACATTTTCCTGTAGCCTAAATTCATGCCGACAGGTTAAATTAAGCCTGTTTTTTGTGCTTTTACATTTAAGTAAAACACACAGTGTTTTTAAACGGCACATACAAGTAAATTTTCCTGCCATTTGTGGAGCGCAATATATCCAAGGGTTACCCAAGCTTGTTACTGGGTTTAATTTGAGTCAAAAACAGGGTGTAAATTATCATATACAACATCATCATCAAACAGTGTCTTTAACATTTTCAACAAACAGTGATGTCAGACAAGAGGTGGCAGGCTCTGCACCTGCGAGTGCATGGCACAAACATTCCTGTAAACAGGGCCCAGGTCGGCAGCACAGCAAGGGATGTCGCAGCAGGGGTCACACGGTGAGAGGCCCACAACTGCCGCTGGTCATCTAGCGGCCGTGTGTTGTTTCAGCAGAACCCAAGGGTTTCTTGATTGGTTGACTATGTCATCCTCTTCCTCCCGAGATGACATCTGACAACCCCCCACCAAAGAGGGTTTCCCCCCCCCCCCCCCCCCCCCCCCGGTGGGAACCTCAGACACAACCCTTAGTTGAATGGCCTGGGAGCGGGTCAGCGGCCCTCCGACCTGTCCTCAGCCAGCCCGCCTCTGTCCCATCCGGTTGCCCACAGCCAGAATCACTATGTGGTCAGGGCTCAGCGCCACATAATAGCGAGGATGAAAAATTTGAGGAGGCGTCCGCAGCTACTTGGCAGCGAAGAAATGGGGCCAATATCCCCTGCTTCTTTGCAGTAGGCGGCAAAGTAATAATGTGATAGTGCAGGGAGGTCATGTTGTGAGAGGTCAGGCCTCGGCATACCAAGACCCGGTGATTGAGGACAGCAGTTGACAATGAAACACAAATAGATGAATGTGTAGCCGACCCGCGTACTTTGGGAGCCGGGTGAGGCAGGCTTCAATCATCGTCAGATATAAGATGGCTTCATCAAGTGGTCCGTGTGCAGTGAGTCAGCCCCAAAGGATAGCAGCAGTGTGAGGTCGGGAGCCAAGCGGCCACGGGTAAAAAAATCCGCTCTCGCAGGTCCAAGAAAGTATGCGTCACAGGGGCTCAAGCGAGGCTAGCGCCGCATAGTTCACTCAGTGCGTGAGCGTTGCGGTAAATCCGATACTCGTCGGTGTGCAGTTCTTTGCTAAGACACCGGAGGAGCCGAATATTGTATATGTAGAATCTGGGCAGAAAGTGAAGCGTGGCCAGGGATGTCTAACGTTGGCGACCACGGCCGCTGCGTCCAAACTCATGCAGCGTCCAACCATCCGTGCCTGGTGAGAAAAACTTGGCCTCAGATTGGTGGTCAATCCTGCCGCCGCAGCAAACAGCATCAGCAGCGCCCAGTGGCTCGCATGCCATATTGCCAGCGCAGTCAGGCCACCACCTCTGCAAAAGGAGCTGTTCTCTTGACATCATCTGCCGGTCCAGATACTCCTGCCCTCGCTACACATGGCCCAGCAGTCGTTCAGTCGAGCTATGTCAAAAGACAACAGTATGCCGTTCAACCAACCTAAGGTTCAGCAGCTGACCGTGCTCCTCGTCCAAAGGTGTTTGTATTGCAGCCCCTCCCTTTCCAAGATTATGACTCAGCACCATTCTGAGGAACTAATGCCTTGTGCCAGCCAGATGGAGAGTTCACAGCCGTAATTTCTTTTCCAAAAAGTGCAGTAACCAGCACTTCATAAATATGTAGAACAGAAGGTGGGGTCAGATCCTTGAGCTTATCGGATTTTTGTCCACAGATGCACGGCAGCGCGGCGTCTGGAGCTGTAACTACGGTCATGGCCAGTACATGTCCTTTTCGGCCACTGGGTGAATGTGCTTTCCTGCCCATGGCACACCAACAACTTGAACAGTAGACGCCGCTTTCCTCCTCACGTTGTCAAACTCTGAGCACCTCGCCAATGTGCCGCCTCCTCCTTCATCCACCACCAACCACTATCTCAGCCTCCACAAGTACTGCACCATCCCATACACAATGTGTAATGGGCACAAGCGGTGTCACGCATTCTACACCTGGCTCGCCTCTCGAACTTGAAGCTCACACCAGTGGAGGAACTGCTACCGCGTCATGCAGGCAAGAAATCGATGTTGGCTTTCTCCACGCCAACTGCAAATCGGAACCATGTGACGGACAATGGGTAAAACATGCTGTCCGCGCTGCACACCACCGATGAGGGATGGTCCATGCGCCCTGGCATGGTCGAACATGTTTCAAATCTGGTTTTTGAAAAGGTTCCTGAAGTCCTGTCACCGATCTTCAGAACATTCTGAAAATGCCAGTATCTGTTGGCATGCGCACTTAATCCATTCGTACAGAGTCATGAACACCTCTCGATTTGCAGCGGCAGAAAGGCCTTCCCCCAACACACTCTGATATGCGATGATTACACCCGCTGGAAATTCACAGCCTGCACCATGTTGGACCACTGTATGGAACAGAGAAAGCCATTAACAATTTTTTGATGATCCAGGCAGACAGAAGTAAACTCCCCTGTGTAACTTTGATGTCAGCCAGTGGCAGCTCATGCGTGACACCTGCCGTTTGTTGATGCCATTCGAGGAGGACCTACGATATTTTCAGTCGCCAGACTACGGAATGAATAACGACATTCCACTTCTTCATGTCCAGAAACAGAAGCTGAAAAATCTGTCTTGGCAGGGGACTGGAGACGTGGCGACTACAATCTCATTGCCACATAATCCAGGTGGGGACTGAAATGGAGGAGAGGAGGACATTGGCAGCAGAAGCCTGTCTGGTGAAATGGAAGTGGATATTCTACCAGGTGACAAGAAGAGGAGGACAGGAGCAGCTGGAGGAGGGATGATATTAGGAAGATGAGGCTGATGACCCCCAAGCACTGTGGCAGTATACAGGTGGAAATGGAGGTAGGGAGCCCCTCGGAGGCCCGCAGCATGCTTATTTGCCTGGCTAGTGACGCCTAATAGTCACATCCGGCAGAGGATGACTTCTGGCTCTCACACCCTATTGACCCTCGCACACGTCCCAAAATGGGAGCCTTTTTCCCAGCTATTGAGTAGGAAGACAAACACAAATACTATAGGGAAATCCCCGTAATCAGTTGGAGCCGTGCCCGATGTTGCGGCATCATCCCTCCCTCTGACAGGTCTGACCGTGGTTCCGTCCAGCGCTCACAGTACAACTTGCCGCGGCTGCCGTGGGGAAGGTGGGGGTAGGAGCAGTACCACCTCCCATCAGCATTACCTCAGTCCTGGAGATCACGATTGAGAGCAGCTTCCTTCACCAGCCTAGTTAGGTTGGGCCAGTCGCCAGCAGCAGCGAGCATCAGGGACTTAGCATTGCCCTGAAGCCAACAGGTTGTGGCCTACTTGACAGCACTTCTGCCACCTCAGTTTATAAGATTCCGCTGGACTATTACTGGGCAGCCAAACGGATGTGTGGCCGCAACTTGCCGAGTGTTTGCCAGTGGAGAAGGCTGTCCAGCCAGCCATTAGTGTGGCATCAGAGCGGGTGTTTCAGTGCGGCCGGGGGCCATGCGATACCCCAAGGAGAACCCGATTGTGCCACGGAAATGTTGAAACACTGAACCTTTGTCAAGAAGAATCAGGCGTGGATCGGCCAGATTTCCACACACAAATGCCCTTAAGGCGTCAGTCCCTTGGTTCAAACAAACCTGCCACACGCCCACTATTCTGATGCCGCCACCCGCCTATCCACACTTCTGCTACATTTTCTCTCCATCTGCTACCTCCATCTTTACCAGGGGACCTGGGTATTGCCACCCACCTCAACACTCTGTCATTGTGCCACTCTATGACCCTCAGTCTGCTGCTTGCTTTGTTGCCGTGACATCCACACTGTGTCCCATTGTTGCCACTTTCTGACCTCATGCTGCTGCCGCCGCCGTGACCCTCCGGCTCTCAGTCATTGTGCACTCTGTGCTTCCTCCTGTTTTGCCACCTCCGAGACATGTTATGTGGCCACCTCCTGACCTCATGCTGCTGCTGTGACTCCTGCCGGCCCATCGCACACCTGTGTCAATGTCCCTGCCTGACCTCATGCTGCTGCCGGCCGTGACCTCCCTCTCAGTCATTGGCATATCTGAGGCTGGTTCCTCCTGTTTTGCCACCTCCAGAATGTCATTTGTGCTCACTGCCCTGATCTCATGCCTGCTGCAGGTCGTGACCTTCACACTAGTGTGGATATGTGCCACTCTGTGGCTAATACCAGTTTTGCCGCCTCCAGAATGTCAGTTTTGTTGCCACTGCCTGATCTCATACTGCTGCCGACGCGGTGACCTTCTACACTGTGTGGATTTGGCCACTCTGTGGGGCCTAATACTGTTTTGCCGCCTCCAGAATGTTCATTGTGCCACTGGCTGATCGCATACTGGCTGCCGGCCGTGACCTCCACACTGATTGATTGGTGCCCCCTGTGGCTAATCCAGTTAGTCCGCCATCCAATAAGAAAAAAAAAAAATGTCATTGTGCCATGCCTATCCTCCATACTGCTGCCGTCCGTGACCTCCACACTGTGTGATTTGTGCCCACTCTGTGGCCTTAAAACTGTTTTTGCCGCCATCCAGAATGTCATTGTCCACTGCCTGATCTCATGCCTGCTGCTATCGTGACCTCCACACTGTATCATTGTGCCACTCCTGTGGCCCTATACTGTTTTTTTCCGGCCTCAGAATGTCATTGTGCCACTGCCTGATCTCATGCTGCTGCTTGTCGTGACCTCCACACTGTATCATTGTGCCACCTCTGTGGCCTAATATATGTTTTGCACCGTCCAGAATGTCATTGTGCCACTCGCCTGACCTTCATACTGCTGGGCCGCGTGACCTGCGCTCTCAGTCGATATGTGCCAACTCTGTGGCTTCCTCGTGTTTTGCCACCGTCCCAGAATGGTCTTTGTGCCACTCGCCTACCTCATGCTCTTGTGGCTGCCGCTGTCACCTCCACACTCGTCATCAATGTTGCCACCTGGAGCTCTCACCTTGTTTTTTTCCAGCTTTCGCTGTCATGACTTTATCAAGGCTACATTCCCTCTTGAGTTTTTGGTCAGTTTTGCCCTCTTAAGTGCCCAGGGAATTTTATAGTGAAGCGATCTATGAGTGTCCAGTCATCTCTAGCGTGTCATAACTAAAAACACAACATTGTATGAAGACCAAACCAAGCTTCCTCTGCATATTTATTTTTGTCGGAAAATTCGGCGAAGTGACCAAATCGAATTTTTGAGAAATTCGCCCATCTCTACTTATAGGTAATATTAGCAATCAATGTAACATTTTCAGCAGTGTGAACTGAGATCCAGAACAGATCATACACAATTGATAGACCTTCAACCTACAATTAAAGTCTAATCCAATAGAGTTCAAAAAATATAGGCAGCCCTGGCATCACTGGGACTGCTAAGAGGTTAATTGAACTTTAACCAAGTAATCACTAAAAATAGTTTGATTTAAGCACCATACTTTTTTTGCAGCATTTTATATTCCCTTTTAGATTATAGTCCATGTTCCATTTCCTATATTTTTTTCTTATTAATTTGAATTGTGTAATACCACTTTGTTCCTATAGTGACGACTGCAGGTGAAATATGAGACCTTTGGAAGATTGAGGAACTTGGCAATAATCTGATTCTTAGCAAGTCCTCTTCAGTCCTTACAATACAACAATAGAATTCTGGGCAGTACTGTGTACTACATTTTATCTGTATTAGATGCATGGTGGGAATAGAAGTGAAGCTCCATCAGTTTTAACATTAACAGTATATTAATTTATGTTAGATATCAAGTAAATAAAGAGGTATACTGACAGTCTTATTCGTGGCATATCCTTGAGAACCCTGTTATATCAGGCATGTATGCAATTTCCTACAGTATAATACAATATCAGAAATATCTGATAGGTGGAGGCTGTCAAATATTTATTTCATGGATGTGCCATCAATGTTCCAAATGAGAATCCTACTGTAACGTACAGTACAGTATGATACACTTCTATCCAACTGTAGATTTATACTGTGTAACTTTCTTGAAAAGTCTCATTGTGTATCAGTTACTGGGAAGCTTGTAATCTGTTTTACCACAAGCAGCTAGAAAATGAAATAATGTGCCTAAATCTGTTCAGAAAATCTGCAGGGTCTACAACAGATTGCACATGTGTTATGTCAATAGGAATAATACAAATTGCTATGCAAACAGTGAAGGACAGATTGAGTGAAAGCATCTCATTTGCTGACTACTGTAGTTTTCAATCAGTTATTCTGGAAAATTGCATACATTTGTAAAATAATATTAAAAATGACTTACATCCACATCCTCCAAGGGCCACATGTATGAAAACTGTCTAGGTCTAGGACTTTCTTTATTTCCCATAGCAACCAATTAGAGCTCCCCTTTAATTTCATCTAGTGCTCTGAAAAAATGAAAGGGGGGCACTGACCTAGACAGTTTTCATATATGCCCCCCTAAATGTTAACATTAATATTAAAGAACTCAAAGAATCTATTCATTAGAAATTTAGTCACATTATAGATTACATGTTAATGATCCTAGGTTTTTGCAATCCATATGGAAAAATCCACAGTCTTCACAGCTGAGGTACAACAAAATGTTCATCCTTTATTTCTTCAAGTATAAAAAAAACGGTAATTGCTTATCAGATAAACATAGACATTGACATGTTTCGGGAGAATGCTTAGTCTTAGTGTACGCTAAGACTAAGGGGACGTTCACATGGCACAGTACAAATACCGGTTGGGATTTCCAACCGGTATTTGCACTGTTGTGGGGCCGTGCACACGACTGCCGGGGGAAGGCTTTTCTCCACTGTTTGCGGATTCAAGCCCTCCCCTCTCACATTGAAATGTTCATATTCCACCCAAGAACCAGGCGGAATATGAACATGCTCAATTTTTATCAGACCGCTGGCGGTGTAAGAAACCCTCCGGCGGAAAATCCGTGCAGTGGGGATCGCTACACGGATTTTCCATTAAGGTCCGTGTAAAAGTTTGTCAGCCGGTTTACAAAACCGAAAAACGTTTGTGAAACCGGCTGACAAACAGTGCAGTGGGGACAGCCCTAAAGTTGTATGGGGGTTACATAGTTATATACTATAGTTGATAGGCTGAGAAAAGACAGAAGTCAATCAATTCCAACCTTTAATTATATCGTGTTGGTCGAGAGGAAGGCAAAAGCCCCAAGAACTGACCCCCTACTAAGGAGAAATTATCTCCTGACTCCAAATACAGCAATCAAAATAAATCTCTGAACCAATGTCCCATCTCCAGAAATCTTGTACCTATAATTTGTAAAATAACATTTTTCAATAAAGATGTCCATGCCCTTCTTGAACTACACTCACCGGCCACTTTATTAGGTACACCATGCTAGTAACGGGTTGGACCCCCTTTTGCCTTCAGAACTGCCTCAATTCTTCGTGGCATAGATTCCACAAAGTGTTGCAACGATGCTCAATTGGTACCAAGGGGCCCAAAGAGTGCCAAGAAAATATTCCCCACACCATGACACCACCACCACCAGCCTGAACCGTTGATACAAGGCAGGATGGATCCATGCTTTCATGTTGTTGACGCCAAATTCTGACCCTACCATCCGAATGTTGCAGCAGAAATCGAGACTATCAGACCAGGCAACGTTTTTCCAATCTTCTACTGTCCAATTTCGATGAGCTTGGGCAAACTGGAGCCTCAGTTTCCTGTTCTTAGCTGAAAGGAGTGGCACCCGGTGTGGTCTTCTGCTGCTGTAGCCCATCTGCCTCAAAGTTCGCCGTACTGTGCGTTCAGAGATGCTCTTCTGCCTACCTTGGTTGTAACGGGTGGCTATTTGAGTCACTGTTGCCTTTCTATCAGCTCGAACCAGTCTGCCCATCTCCTTTGACCTCTGGCATCAACAAGGCATTTCCCGCACACAGGACTGCCGCTCAATGGATGTTTTTTTCTTTTTCGGACCATTCTCTGTAAACCCTAGAGATGGTTGTGCGTGAAAATCCCAGGAGATCAGCAGTTTCTGAAATACTCAGACCAGCCCTTCTGGCACCAACAACCATGCCACGTTCAAAGGCACTCAAATCACCTTTCTTCCCCATACTGATGCTCGGTTTGAACTGCAGGAGATTGTCTTGACCATGTCTACATGCCTAAATGCACTGAGTTGCCGCCATGTGATTGGCTGATTAGAAATTAAGTGTTAACGAGCAGTTGGACAGGTGTACCTAATAAAGTGGCCGGTGAGTGTATGTTCCAAGCAGAACCTAACACACCGCTCGGCTGTACTCGGAACTCCCATAGAACAAAGAGAACTGGAGAGCTGGCTCTTCAGTCTGCTCTGTAACTTTTGTGGGCCTGTTCCTGAGATAGGTGCGGGATCCAGAGTTGGGACCCACACCTATCAGATTTTGATGGCATATCCTAGTCATATGCCATCAAAGTCTGTGGTTGTAAACCCCCGTTTAATCGGTTCCTGGATGAGCATTGTTTTTTGAAACCATAACAATATGGGAAACTAGTAATTGGTTCTGAGGCCTCAGAATGTGACCCAACATAATGCAAAATGAAGACTGAAGATAGTTATGCAGATAACTAATACAGATAAAGCACATCCTTACATATAACAGTCAGAAGGAGCTGCTGGAAGCTGGAAATCACTTTCTATTTTGAGGACGGGAGCTTCTTTGGGTCATGTACTTTGTATAAAACATACCAAAACAAAAGAAAATGGAGTCTTCACCTGGTGCCGAAAGGAGCCACTCATCCTGGCACAGGCAAAGCGCAGTGCAGGACATGTAGCACCGCAATGTACTGTAGAGAGGCGTTACTAAATTGCTAATCACTGCATGCACTTCACTAATACATATGTTTTACACGTAAAATGTTAATGACAATTGGATGGATCAGTGTGTAGGACATCGTATATTGAAACCACAACTTAACATACAATATCCCAGAAAAGAACATTGTATGTTGAAAATATTCTATTCTAGGGCCATTATAACTTGATGGATCACTGTAGTTCTCTTTGTTACACAGGATGGTATAAAAGAAACTAAAAAAGCACAGACATATGCATACTAGACTTTTAGGGCCACATGTATGTAATCTGTGTAGGTCTAAAATTCGCTTTGTTGCCCATAGCAATCAATCAAAGTTTCCCTTTCATTTCATATAGTGCTCGGGAAAAATGAAAGGGGAGCTCTGATTGGTTGCTATGGGCAACAAAGAGAGTTTTAAACATAGACAGTTTGCATACATGTGACCGTTACTGTCTATTACATATAAAAGACAGTGATTTTTCAGTTTTATGTTTCAAATCATGTCTGATGAATAGAACTAGTACTCTTGAAAACTTACCCTCAAATATATACAGTTAGCCTCTAAAAGGTATCACTTTATTTCTTCACTTTTCTACCCCTTCCAGTAAATAATCAGCAAAAAGAAATCATCTTTCCCCTGAAGGCAGACGCTACAAGGCTACCCCCTTGTCATGGTTATAGGTCTAAGTGTAAAAAATTACAAGATCACACCAGATTTTTGTACTTTTCTTTCATATTTTTGGAACTTGTAACCAAATATCCCCAAGTCATCTTTTTTCCATACTGAATAAACCTAAGTTTAATAATCTTGGTACTGAAATTCATCCATCCCCATAATTAGCTTGTTTGTCCTCCTCTCCACCCATTCTAAGTTACTTCAGTTATATCCTTTTTTTTTTTTTTTTTTAAAACAATGTTTTATTAGGAGTTAACAGAGATCATACACAATAATAAAAATGTAGAAGTATATATCAACATTGTGACAAACATTATACATTTTTATATCATTATCCTTGTACATGACATTATTGGTAGTATCATATGTAATGTCGTCTGATAAGAAGCATTTCTCCCTGTTTCTTCCTCCTTTTCCATTTTTCTTTTATTGTATACATCTATGATTAAAACTATAGCAGTAACATTTAACTTAACCGCAGTCAAAACCCAAACGATGTCATGCAGCACGTTGCCTTCCCCCCTTCCCCCCGGTTAAGGTATCACATCTAATTTTCCTAGTGTACCTCCCAACTTTTCCATTAGGTAGTAAGAGGAAAATTTAAAGGGTTCCATAATATCTTTGATTTCTTGCTCATTACAGGTTTCGGTAATAAACTCTTTCCATTTACTAAAGAAGCTCTCTGTCCTTTTTGCTTTATGTCGTTCCGTGTCTAGTTTTTCTAGAAAGAAAATTTGTTTTAATGATGTTATTACCTCCCCTATGTCTGGAGGTTTGCTTTCCAGCAAGTTTCTCAAGATTACCCTCTTTGCTGCCAATACTGTCAAGTGAACACCTTTGATTCTCCATAATCTAGATTCCTCCTTGTCTCTCCCACTAGGCCCAAGAATATAATGAAAAAGATAGCTGTGCGGTTCCAAGTGGATCTTTATGTTCCACACTTTTTCTATAAATACTTTCACCCTTTCCCAAAAATTTTTTATGTCCGGGCATTCCCAGGTACAATGTAACAGTCCAGCTTTTTGCTGAGCACATTTCGGACAGGCCTTCAAGTATTCTTTACCTTCTCTATCTTTATCAAAGGGAATGTTAAAAGCATAAATAGCTCTATGAATTACTTTAAATTGGGTCTCCCTCCACACCTCACTAACTGTTGCGTTCTTGACCAATTCTAAACCCTTTAGAATTTTATCAGAAAGCTCCTTATCTTGAAGGTCCGCTTCCCATTTTTTAAAGACTGACATAGCCAACCCTGTAGAGGGACCATGTGACAAATTTAGAAAAATCTTGGACAGTACTCCTGAACTTTCAGATTTTTTTCATTACTTCTAGGAATTCCTCCGTCTCTCCTACCTTTTTGATGTCTGTCAGTTTGGACTCTATGAATTTTTTAACTTGTAGATATTGCAGCTCCTGCCCCATCCTGAGTCCGTGAGTGGTCTTTAAGATATCCCAGCTCATTAGCTTGTCCCCTGGTCCTTCCAACATGCTTTCTAACGTCATAATACCTTTTCCCCTCCATTCCCTGAAGAGTTTGTTCTCTCTACCTTGCTTAAACTCGGGTAGGGACCACATCGGCATCCATTTGACAACGTACATGGGTCTCCTATAGAGCTTTCTTATATGACGCCATGTAGCTAAAGTATCTCTGAAAAGGAGATTGTCCTTTGCCTGAGTGGGAAGTTTACCATATGGTGTTAGTAGAAGCGCCTTTAAGTCCCATGGGCTTGCCAGCTGTCCTTCAGCTAGCGTGTTTGAGAATAGACTAGTATCTTGGATCCAGTCCAATACATGCCGCCATAATGCTGCTAGGTTATAGAGCCTAATACTGGGCAATTGGGCTCCTCCCTAACTTTTCTTTAGTGTCAATTTATCCATTGCTATTCTTGCCTTCCTGTTTCTCCATATAAATGACGAAAAGGCTCCTCTAAGCATATTGATATCTTTATGTTTCAATAGAACTGGCACATTTTGAAGCGGGTACAGAAGCCTCGCGAAGCTTACCATCTTTATTAACTGAATTCGCCCTAAAGTAGATAATGGTAGATTTTGCCACCTCTTCAATTCCTCTATTATTTTTCTGATTACTGGGGTAAAATTCAAATGATAAGTTTGGTTTGATTTGGTACCTATTTTGACCCCCAATAGGTAATGTGGTGTATTACCACTTCTATTCCTAGCGTTCTTCCTTTTCCTAGGGCTCCTTTATCTCCCAATACTAACAACTGGCATTTCTCCTTATTTATCTTGTAGCCTGAAAATGATCCAAAATGCTCTAATATTTCCATGACTCTCCCCACTTGACTTTCTGGATCCTCCATGAATAATAGCATATCATCAGCAAAACATACTAACTTCGCTTCCACCTTTCCAATATTAATCCCCTTGTATATTTCCCTTTCTCTCAGGTACAATGCTAGGGGTTCTATCGCCAAATTAAATAACAATGGGGAGAGCGGACATCCCTGTCTAGTTCCTTTCTGTAAACTAATTGTATCCAAGATGAACCCCGGGGTATTGATTTTTGCCTGTGGAGTACGATACATGGCACCTATATATGTCTTGAGCAGGCCAGTTATCCCCATCTTATCCATCACAAGATTCAGCCAGTCCCAGTGGACATTATCGAATGCCTTCTCGGCGTCTAATGCTAATAGTGCTGCTATCTTGTTCGTGGTCTGTTTCTTCTCTACTGCTACCTGTGCTGTTAGTACCATCCTAATGTTTTTAAAACCCCGATCTCCCTTTTACAAAGCCCATCTGGTGGTCCCCTATTAGCTTGGGAAGGATTACAGCAAATCTATTAGCTATCACTTTGGAGATAATTTTTATATCTTGATTTATTAAGGATATAGGTCTATAAGATTCCGGGAGTGCGGCGTCTTTCCCTGGCTTGTGTATCACCTTAATGTATGCCATATCTCCTGAAGGAAGCATCTCCTCTGAACTGATTATTTTATCAAAGACCTCCTTTAGCCTGGGTGTAATATCCTCCCTTAATATTTTATAAAAGTCTCCCGAATACCCGTCAGGCCCCGGCACCTTGCCCATGGGCAACCCCCCAATGACTGCTGATATTTCTTCCACTGTTACTTGTCCATTAAGATACTCATTATCTCCCCCTGATAAATTGTGTAATTGTACCTCCTCAAGAAATGTTACCCCTTTTTCTATGTCGTATGGGTTTTATGAGTATAATTTAGAATAATATTGTTGTAATATAGAATTAATGGTTTTGGGGGCTCTGGATAAATTGCCTTCCTTATCTTTTAGACTCAATATACTAGTGACCCCCCTTTTCCCCCTCACTAAGTTGGCCAATACCTTCCCTGCTTTGTTCCCATGTTTATATAATGTTAATTTAAGGCGATCACTAAATAGGGTTTCCATTCTTCCCTGCTGTAGCTCATATGCCGCTTAAGCCTGTATCCAATTTTCCCTATTATCAGGGGTTGGGTCTTGCTGAAAGTTCGTTTTAAAAGTTACCCCCAAATTTTGGGAAAATTTCTTTTCTAGGGCTCTCGGGTATTTTTCCTTTTTTGGGGCCCCAATTGCCAAAAATTCGGGCCCGAAAGGACCGCCCTTTGCGGGATCCAGTATAAAAAATATTTTTTCAGATTGCTCTCTGTTGTCCCTTTCATAGTCAGCCCACCAGCCTTTCAAAAGTTCCCCAACTGTTCATCGTTAGCTAAGGGAGCGGGGAAACGCCGAAAAATATCCCGACCTCTCTCTTTTTTTCCCGTATTATAACTGGGTATTGGTGCCCTGATCCGATAAAGATTTAAGATCTCCTAACCCCACCCCTTTTTTTCCACCTGCCCTTGTTAAAGTTTTGGGGAAAACAAAAAGTTGGTCAATCCAGGACCCTGATTGTTTAGCATTGAAAAATGGGGGAATTTTTCTTTTCTGCTGGGTTTTTGCTGCCCTTTAAAAATATCCACCATTGTGTGGGGGAGCACAAAACCTTTTAATCAGAAATGGCTTTTCCCTGTAAATTTCCCCCCGTTGGGGGGGTGTTTCCTCCCCTTTTTTAGGTTCCCTTTTTCCCCCCCCATTTTTTAAAAACTGTTGAAAAAACCGCCTTTGTAGTACATTAACACTTTCCTGCCCAAAATCTAATTTTTGAAAAAAAAGGTAATGTCTCCCCTTTTAGGAGCGTAAACAT
The DNA here is from genome assembly GCA_025379985.1 of Phyllomedusa bahiana. NCBI lineage: Eukaryota > Metazoa > Chordata > Amphibia > Anura > Hylidae > Phyllomedusa > Phyllomedusa bahiana. The sequence goes on from JAODAL010002994.1 coordinate 118,143, forward strand.
CATAATGCTGAGGTGCCCGCCGGGGTGTCTAGAAATACATCCCCCCAAACTTCCTTCATATCTCTATGTTTTTTTAGCATTTTACGGGCCCGAGTTTTTTTTTAAGATATCAGCCCCCCGGGTTTTTCCCCTTTTAACTGGGGGAAAGCCCCCACTTCACCAACCCAAAATTTTTTTTTTGAAATCCTTTTAAAGTTTTCCCCTTTCCCATATGTGTTTCCTGAAGTGGGGGCCAAATTACCCAAAGTTTTTTTGGGTGCCTCAAATCATGTTTTCTTAGGGGGGAAATCGAACCCCTTAACATTCCAACTTATGATTCGAAATCAGGGAAATGTTCTGATTTTGTTTTATAAACCGAGGGGGTTTTGGGGGCTGCACGATTTACAAATTCCAAACAAACCAAATTTTGGATAAAAACAAAAACTTAAATACGCAAAAAATTTGTGTTGGGGCGTTATTATCGCCAATTTTTGAAATCGGAAAGGGTTTTTAAAGGTGATCAAAAATTTTTTAGTAATGCGAAAAATTAAGGAAAAATTTCTGTGCATCATCTTTTAAAAGATCGCGCCATTTTGGGCGCACCCTGAAAATTTTTTTGGGGGCCCAGCAAATAAAAAACAAAAATAGACAGGATGAGATGTGTTGCGGTCTGAGGGGATGTGAAAGGTTGCGTTTGGAGGGAAAAAAATTCAAAAGCCCTCTTTTTCCCATAGAACAGGTTTCCTGTTCAGCCTCATTTGTCTCTCAGAAATCTCATAGGTGTGGGACTGCGCTTTTTGTGGGGCCCAAAACAGTCGGGCGAAATTTTTCTATTTCTCAAGGAAACCTTTTCTATTAGCTGTGACCCTTACAATTTAGTTAGATTAGAGTTTAAAGATTTTTGTAGTTAGGTAGAAAATTTTTTAAAAGGGGGCATCTCCGCTGTAAAGCAGGGGGGAGGGGGGGGGGGGCCCCCCGGGCGAACACAGACAGGCCATAAAGCCCCTTGGGAAAAAGTTCACCAAGACTTATGTAGACATTGCACTGCAATATCTCTTTATTAACAGTTTGCTATTTAAAAAAAAAATTTTTTTTTTTTTTTTTTTTTTTTTTCCTGGATTTTGGGGCACCCTAAAACTTATAAAGGAAAACACATCATTTCTAGAAACTGCAATTCTGTGTTGGGGGTCCCAAAACTCCACTTTTATTTTTCAGTTTTACAATTCAGATAGGTGTTCCCATTTTAAATTTTTACCCATTCCCCTTTTGTTCATTTATCCCCCTTTGCATTAAAAATCGGGAAAACAGCAATTTTTTTGTCCCCACAGGTAAAATTGAAAGGTGAAAAAAATTTACTGTTTTATACAAAAAAACAAAACCCGGTACGGGTTTTTTTGACTTTGGCGCATAAGTTTTTTCATTGACGCGCTTCCCAGTAAATTTTAAAAAACAGCAATTTTATAGTCCCCAAGGGGGAAATTTGAAAGGTCCCAAAAAATCCCTGAAATTAAAAACAAAAAATTTAACAGTTTACGTTTTTTTTTAAAATTTTGGGGGCGAAATACGTTTTTGTTAGATGCAGCTTGCACGTAAATCTTAAAACAGCAATTTTATATCCCCACAGGTGAATTAAAAGGTGAAAAAAATACATTTTATTTTTTAAATACTTTTCAGATAGTATTTTTTGATTTTGGCGCATACAGCTTTTTTCATTGAGGGGCAGCTTGCCGTAAATTTTAAAAAACCGAAAATTTAAAAAATTTCCACAGGTGAATTGAAAGGTGAAAAAAAATACTTTTATTATCCGAATACATTTCAGAAAATTTTTTTTTTGACTTTGGCGCACTACAGCTTTTTTTCCATTGACGAAAGTTTTGGGTAAATTTTAAAATAGCAATTTTAAAAGTCCCCAAAGGGAAAATTTGAAAGGTGAAAAAACATACTTTTTATTATCCGAAAAACTTTTCAGATACGTGTTTTTACTTTGGGACTGCAGTTTGTTCATTGACGCATTTTTTTCCCCCATGCAAATCAAAAAAACAGCAATTTTATATTTAAACCCAGGTGAATTGAAAGGTGAAAAAAAACCGTGAAATTAAGGGAAAATTTAACAGTAGTGTTTTTTGATTTGGCGCATACAGTTTTTGTTCTTTGATGCAGCTTCCCACGTAAATCTTAAAACAGAAATTTTTTATAGTCACCAAGGTAAATTAAAAGGTGAAAAAAATTTCATTTTTTTTATCCAAATTTACATTTCAGATATGTTTTTTTTGTTTTTGGGCACATACAGCTTTGTTTCATTGACCAGCTTGCACGTAAATTTTTAAAAACCCAGCAATTTTATAGTCACCACAGGTAAATTAAAAGGTGCAAAAAATAGCGTGTAAATACGAAAAAAAACAATACGTTTTTTTTTAACTTTGGGCATTACGCGGGTTTTTTTTCATTGACGCAGCTTGCACAAAATTCAAAAAACAGCAATTTTATAGTTACCACAGGTAAATTTGGGGAAAGGGGCAAAAAATCTTTTTTATTTCCAAATTTAAATTTCAGATAAGTTTTTTTTTGACTTTGGCCCCCTACAGGCTTTTGTTCATTGACGCAGATTGCACGTAAATTTTAAACAGCAATTTTATAGTCACCATAGGTAAATTTGGGGAAAGGGGTGCAAAACAACATTTTATTATCCGAATACATTTCAGATACGCCCTTTTTTTACTTTGGGGGCACTGCAGCTTTGTTCATTGACGCACCCTTGCATAAAACCCTAAACAGAAATTTTTAGTCCCCCACAGGAGAATTAAAAGTTGAAAAAAATCCCGTGTATTATACGAAAACATAACAGTATTTTTTTGATTTTGGCGCACTACAGCTTTTTTTAAATTAGGGCCTTCCCAAGAAAATCTAAAAAAAGGGGGCAATTTTTTTATAAAAAAAAGGTGATTTAAAAAGGGTGAAAAAATAATTTTATTACCCCGAATACAAAAAAAGTTTAAGTGTTTTTTGACTTTGGGCATAAAAAAACCCCTTTGTTCATTGACGCACATCCAAGAAAATTTCTTAAAAACAGAAATTTTAAGTCACCACAGGTGAATTGAAAGGTGCAAAAAATACCTTTGTATTATACAAAACTTTAACAGATACGTGTTTTTTCCCTTTTTGTCCAGTCCAGATTTTTTGATAGGACCCTTGCATTTAAAATTTTGAATCCAGCAATTTTTGTTTTGATTAAAATAGCTGGGGTTTTCCCGTCTTTTAAAAAGGGGGACTTTAAAAAAAATATTCCTTTCCCTTTCTAAATTTTTTTATTTTTGAAAAAGGGAAGCGAAATGCAGGTGGAAAAGCGACAAAGAGGGGGGTGGGAAACAGGGAGGTAGGGGTCAGAAAAGGTGCTCCTTCCAGTGCTGGCGAAAACCCACACATGCCAGTGGATCGTCATTGCAGAACCGTCGGGCCCTGTCATCTTTGGGGGTCGGGGGCCCGGGTGAATCCCCCGTAACGACGGCGTCCCCAAATTCTGTCCTTCGTGGTTAATGCAACCTGCATCCAGCAGTTTCCCTCCTTTCCCCCCGGTCAGGGGGCCACAAATGTCGTCATCAGAAACCACAGCCGTCCAACTTAAAAGCAGCCCAAAAGTCAACTGTGTACCCCCCAATGGGGATTTCCATTGTTTTAAGACCTCTTTGATGACAAAATGGGGTTTGGGGCCCAAAAGGCATGTTAAAAGATAAGAGGAGGGATTTATCGCTCTGACCCCCCGTTATTTGATGAAAATAAAGGGAGGGAAGGAAGGGTCAATCGGAAAAAAATCCCCGGGGGGGTCGGAAACCCCTTGCAGGCCCTCTTGTTTGTAGCCCGCAGCTTCGGGAAATGCAAAAAGGCCAGGACGCCAAGTCACCTGTGTTAAATGATGATGAAGATGATGACGAATTGCGGATCCATCGTGGTCTACCCCAAGTGGACGGGGAAAGGAAAAAGTTGGGGTAGTGTCAATAGGGTCCCCCAAAAAAAAAGGGGAGGGCGGTCCCAGAAGTCCCCTGATAAAGATTTCCCCCAGCCATGGTCAGCGCAAACCCCGCTCCCCCCTTATCGCCGTCAAAAAGGTCCGGCCTCTCAAGGGCCCGGGCCCTTTTTTGACAAGCCTCTGAAATTTACCCCGCGATGTCACCTGCCCCCCTTTGCGGTAAACGCAAAAAGTAGAGGCAAGGGGGCCCTTTAATGGTTCCCACCACCAACATGTCTTGGGCACTGGCAGGGGGAAGCTGAGGGTTGGGGGGGGGGAGGGAAAAACACTTGGCCAAAAAGGGGGCGGGGGGGGGGGGCCAGGGGGGGGGGCCGACGCCGGGGGGGCCCCTCCCCTGTCAAAAACCCCCTGTTTTCCCCCTCCCCCTCCTCCGCCACCACCAAGCTTTCCTCGCTCCCATGTCTTCAGAGTCATGATCAGGGATCAGCCTGCTTCAGCCTCCCCCGTCGCCCAAGGGACCCACCCCAACCCCCAAAAAGGCCCCTTACCCCCTTTCCTTTCCCCCTTTGACGACCTGCATGCCCTACAGCGGCCCGTATTTGCCAAGGGCCCTTTTGTCTTCCAGGGTTTTGGGGGGGCAAAGAAAACCCTTTTAAAACCCCAAAACCCTCCCCAAAATCAAAAAACCTGAATGTCGGGATTGGGCCGGCTTTTGGGCCCTTTGGAAAAGTTGCCCCCCCTTTTCCCTTGTGGACACAGATTTGGGGTTTCCGGGCCCCGTCATGGCCCCTTTCCTGCCCCCCCAAAAACCAATTCCCACCCGGCATTTCTTTGCCAAAAAACCGTCCCTGGCCCTTTGGGCCGCCCTGTCATCTAAAATTTCAAACGCATTGTCCCGCATCTGTGGCCGGGAAAAATCCCTCTGACCACCGAAACATGGCTATATAAACACGGCCAAAGGGCCCCTATATCTCGTGAAAAGCTCACGGGGGAGCTGGGTGGATGTCTCCCGGGGGTGACGGTGGCTCCAGGCTCGGCCCACTCTTCAAATTCCCCCAGGGTGGTGCAGGGCTTTTCCCCCCAAAGGTTTGGTGGCATCAGGTGCCCGAGAAATCAAGAAATTTTAAATTTAAATCTTCTTGGGGACCCTTCCCCCCACAGGGGGCAGGAGCTGTGGAAGGGGTTACGCAATGAAGGGCCCCGGCCCCTTTGGTTGGGGGACAAAAAACCTTTTGCCAGGCAAGGGTTGGGATGGGGATAAGGGCGAAAAACTGCTGGCCGCCCTTTTAAGGTCGGTAGGCTGGAGCACATCCCTTGCCTGGGAAACATGCCCCCCCAAAAACCTGGTGGGGGGGGGGGGGGGAAAAAACTAAAGAGCTAAACCCCCGGGTCCCGGACCCGCCTTCTGAAGAAAGGGTCGAGGTCCCGAGTTTTGCACCTTTCCCGCCGGTTTCGGGGGCACCCGCTTTATCCCGCCTGGGGTGCGTTGCAGCGTCAGCCCCCCGGCCCCTCAACCGTTTTGGGGCGGGGGGCAAAAACGCTGGGGGAAATTCCAACCCCCCACAGCTCCAGCCCATTTTTGGCAGGGAGCCCAATGGGCCCTTAAAAGCAAATACGAATGCACAAAGGGCCGGACAAGCAGGGGTTGCGGACCCTTTGGGGGGGTTTTAGCCCCCTTGATGGAGGCGGTGAAAGAAAACTTTTGACCACCTTGGGCCAATTTTTTTTAAAAAGGCCCCCAAAAAAGGTTTAGTGTTGGGAAAATGCCCTTTTCAGCATGAGCTTGTGATGATCTTTTGTTCCCGGGAACGACGTTGGACACTCTGAAACAAGGGGGCCCGGGCCGCGACGGGGGAGGAGATGGAAAACGAGAAAGCGGACCGGACCTTTTCTCCGTTTAAATTCCAAAGGCCCGAAAAAGGGGGGGGGGGGGGGGGGGGGGGGGGGGGAAATCTTTTTCGGTCTTCATTTGGGGCCCTGGGTTTGGGGGCCCAAAACTAGTGCAAGGTGGCCATCACTTCAGGGTGCCCTCATCCCCCAAGCAATTCAGGGGTGTTGGGGGAAGGGGGGGGTGTTTCCGGGGGGGGCGCGGGAGGGAGGAGGAGGAGGGGGGAAAAGGTATTCCTGGAACATGACCCGGGGTTCCCGGTCCTTTGGAAGGGGGGTTGGGCGAATTTGGGCGGAGGAGGGGAAAATTTAGGAAAATCGTTTGTATCCCCGAAAAAAGAAAGGCCCTTTGGGGCATCAAAGGCTTCCCCCTCTCCTTTACATAGTTTCTTTTGGGTGATCCATTTCCCCCCCAACATGGAACCCTTTCTTTTAAAGGGCCTTTAAAAAGAACAACAGTTAATGGGGGTGGGCCCCCTCCCGGATCCCCCTTTCAAAACAAAACTCCCGCCAAAATTTTCCCTTCCACCCCCCCAAATATGAGTTAAAGCAGGAAATGGAGACCTTTCTGATTGATCAATGGGGACCCTCTGTTGCTCTTTTCACGTTCTTTTAAATTTTCCGGGGAACAACGCCCGCAACGTGACAGCAGTAGAGTGCCAAAGTAGCCGTACGGGAGCAGCAAACAGCAGCAAGGTGGAAGGGAAACCCCAATGGATGACCCCTGGCTTTTTTTAATTTTCCAAACCTTTACCAACGCCCTGCAATGCAGGGCCCCATACAACAACCCCGAGGGCCAGCTTAAGATTTATTTGGGGCACGACTATCTGGTTAACACCGATGTTTTTGTATTGTTCCCCGGGCCAATGACTTCTGGGTACCAAAATTTGGGCGAAAGGGCCCCAGTGGCTCGCCCCGCCATAAGGTGTTTTTCCCCCAGCAGCCAGTGTATATTTGAGCGGACCTTCAGAACAGCCCGGGGGGAGTCCCTTTCAACAAAAAGCGTCCCGGGTTTCCACAATTAAGGTTGGGTCGTTTTACTTTCAACCCAAATGAAACAGGGATGGATCTCTGAATGCCCGTTTTGGCCCCAATTGCCCGGGGTCAAAGGGCTAGTTTCCGGTCTTTCTTTTAAAAATTTCCCCTCCAAACAGAAAAGGTCCTCCTTTTAAAAACTTTTTTAAAAAATCTTTTTACGAAATTTTAAAATTTTAGTTCCCCAACATTTTATTTTGCTGGTTTTGCGTGAGGAACTATAAAAAACACCCAAGGGTTTTAAAAAAGGGTTAAAAAAATTTTTTTCCCTTTACTCACTTCATCTTTAGAATTTTTTCCCTTTTCCCTTTGGGTTTTTGGGGGGATGGTTTTCCCTCACAAATTTTTTAAAAGTGGGAGAGAATCAATTTATATTTTTTTTGGGTCAAATTTTTTGGGGAGATACAGCAATAAATTTTTGAACCTTTTAAAAAGAAAAGTGGCTTTTAAAATAAATGGGGATTTCTCCCCCCAAAAATTTTTAAAAAGTGGCTGGGGAAGTCATTTTTTTTAATTTTTTTGGGTCAAGCGCTTTGAAATGCAGCAAAAACTACAGGGCCATTCTAAAAAAAGTTGTTTTAAAAAGACCCTTTGTTTTTCACAAAATTTTCCCAAAATGGCTCCAAGGGTCATGCTTTTAATTTTTTGGGGGCATTTTTTTCTGTGACATGCAAACTTACTAAAAGGGCCCATTATAAAAAAAATTTTTTTTTTAAAAGACAATTTTTTTCTTTACAAATTTCCAAAGTGGCTTGGGTATGGTTTTAATTTTTTTGGGACAATTTTTTCTGTGCATGCGCTTTACCCACAGGTCCATTAAAAAAAAAATTGTTTTAAAAAGACATTTGGTTTTTCAAATTGTCAAGAGTGCTCAAAAGGGGGATGGGGGTCAAAACAGGAAAAAGGGAGGACCTGTTTTAAAGGACAGAATTTAAAAATGGGCTTTTTTTTTGCAAGTTTTTTAACATAAACAAACAATCCCCGTATTGAGGGCAACCCATTTTAAAATAATTAAAAAAAAAGGGGGAAACCAAAAAAAACATGGTGGGATTTTTATTTCCAAATTTTTAAAAAAGTGTTTTTAAATTAAAATTAAATAAAAAACTTGCCTGTCCCCAAAAAAGCTGTTAAAAAAAATTTCCCCTGGAATTGTAAAAAGGGAGGTTTCACGGAAAAAACTTGAACCCAAAGTAGGGTTATTCAGGGACATGGGTAGGGGGCACGGACAAGGAAAAAAGAAAAAGACCTTTCCTCCAGCACGTGAGTAAAATAGAAAAAAGAATGCCCCAAAAAAAAGGGAAATGGGTGTAAACAGGAGGGGAAAACCACCCGTTTTCAAATGAACCCAAATTTTTGGTTTTTTTTTTTCCCCACTCATAGGAGGGGCAAACCTACCCCGGCTTGACGTGTAAAAGGGAAGGGTGGAGTTCTCACACCCCCGCTTCCGCACTCTGCTTTAGCAAGACAGTTTTTTTTTGCTGCGTCATCAGGGCAAAATTTTAAACCCGGGTGTTAATAGAGACCCGGAAAGCCAGCCCTGGGCTCTCACCGCACCCCAGAACGGGGAACTCCCGGCCCTTGGGGCCTGCTGTGGGAAAAGGGGAAGGGATAGTCAATGTCCCGTTCAACTAAAAAAGGTGGTTTTAAAGCTCCCTTTTCCGGGACTTTTTAATCTGGGGGGCAGACAGGTTTAAATGGTTTATACTGCGGTCCAGGACGGTATAGTCCCAATTTTTCCTTTCAACTAAAATGGTGGTTGAAAGACCCTTTTCCCTTTTTCCCGGGAAATTTTAAACTGGGGGTCAGAAAGGTTTTAAAGGTATACTGCGCGGTCCCGGGCAGGAAAAGTCAAAGTCCAGTTAACTTAAAAAGGGGGTTGAAAGACCCTTTTTTTTTTTTCCGGCACTTTTTAATCTGGGGGTCAGAAGGTTTTAAAAGGGCAAAAGCGGTCCGGACTTTTTTGTCAATGTCCCGTTTAACCCAAAATGGTGGTTGAAAGACTCCTTTTTCCGGCCTTTTTAATCTGTGGGTCGACAGGTTTAAGGGTTTATGGTGCGGTCCCGGACAGGGTTTGTCAATGTTTCCCGTTCAACTAAAAAGGTGGTTCAAAGACTACTTTTCCCCTTTCCCCACTTTTTAATCTGTGGGTCAAGCCGGTTTTTAGGGGCATGCTGCGTTCCAGGAAGGGTTTCTTGGGCCAAATTTTAAAATTTAAAAAAATTTTGGGTTTTTTAATTTCTGCCTTTGGCACTTTTTAATTTGTGGGGGATGCAGGTTTTTAAAGGGTCATTTCTGTGGTTTCCCAAATCAGGGATTTGTGAATGGTTTTTTGTGACTTTTTTTCTGTGGCTTTTATAGGGGAAAATGTTGGGGGCCCAAGATTAGCAGGGGATCCCTTTTTACTGTTTTTGGCGTTAATTTTCCCGCTTCTCCGCCCGTTTGGGTGTTAAGAATGAAGGTTGGGTTTTTTTGCTCTTTCCCCTTGACTTTTAAAGGTCTTTGGAGATGATGACTATCGAAAAAAAATTTTTTCCCATGGTGGGCCCACTATCGACTATCCCCGGGTGTCGTAGCCAAACTTTTAAATTTCTCAACACTAGCAATAAAAAAATCTCCCTTTTCTCCTCCCTTTAAAAAAAGTGTTGCTGACTTCTCTTTTTTTTATGCATATTCAGGTTAGCTGTCCCTTTTCCCCCCCCTCCCACCTTCCTTCAAGACATTCTTAAAATTTTAATTTTTTTCCCGGGGAGTCCCCTTTTCCCTTTTTTTGTTAGTTTTCTAAAGGGAACAGGGTTTGCAAATTTTTTTCAGGGAGTTACGAGGGTTAAATCATGGTTTTCTGTCTTGCCCGCCCCCTTTCTCCCCCCTGGTTTTTTCCTGGTGTATGATCTGGGTGTTCCCTTTACTGTCTTCCAAAAAATTTCCCCCTGGGGCTGTTCCTTTTAGAATATGTAGGGTTTAAATAAAGCGGCAGAAAATTTTTTTTTGCCTCCCGCCCGGGGGGTGTTACAGATCAAATTTTTCTTTTTCCCCTTTTCTGAAAAAAAATTTTTTTAAATTGCCGGATATTGCAAGGGAAATTTTTCACTGTTTTCAACCAAGTGCAATATTTCTCTAAAAGACTGTCTCTTCTTTGTAACCTCCATTGAGTAATCTGCAAAGAGCAACAGTTTTTTCCCCGCATACTGCACTTGGCTGCCACTCTTTGGGGTAGGTTTGGGAAAGGGCTGTTTTTTTGCAAAAATCTAAGTTTTTAAAAACTAAAACCGGTTTGGTTAATGTTATTATCTTTTGCCCCGCTCTGGGGAGTCCCAATTCTATGCGCCCCCCCACCTTAAATGCTTGTCCATGCCCGAATGCGGGGTATAGGAAGCACAAATTCGGAGTCAAAGGGATTAAAGAATTCGGACCCATATCCTCACTTTTTCCCTCCGGGGCCGATTTCTAAGCCCTCCAATTTTTCTTGAGCATAGGGGTTTTTTTCGTAGCTTATGTAAAGTGTTTCTTGAGCCTTTTTTAAAACCCCACACAGCTTTATTTTTGCTAAAAACCCCCCAAAACTGTGCACCCTGGGCGAAACTTCAGTCTGCAGGGCAGATAGTGAGCAGTACTGATGCTGTTACTGAGGCTGACTGGGGCCCTTAGGGTGCAGTGATCCCTGAGGCTATCAGTTTTGCCACTTTTGCCGCTAAAATGTCGCAGTCTATTGCAAGCCCCGTTGCCAACTCACCACTTACTTCCTCCTGCATCTCCTCCAATAACCCAGGGCCGGGCTGTAAGGCCTTGCCCTTCTCGTCGCACGCGGGGTGTCGGGCGCCATCTTGGACGCCATGCTGCGCCTCTCTATGCAGAAGTTTTCTCCAATATCGGTCCCCCGCTGGGTTTAAAATGCCCATTCCGTGCACCGGAGCTGGGTAGGGATCACTGGCACTTAATTGAGCCAGCTTGTGCAGGTGATTCTGTGCGGGGGGGGCTCTGTTAGGTGGAGGGGGTCCGGAGCTCCTTGCTCAGGTCTCCCCTTTCACGCGCCGGAAAAAGGAAAAATCCCGATAAAACCTTTTTTTAAAAGGGGTAGAGAGCAAATATGCACTTGCTACTTGTTAATTTGCAAGATAAAGCTGACAACCTGTCATCAAGTGATTGTTAGTAGATTGTTCAAATTAGACAACCTCTTAAAATGTTTGGAAGGGTGTTCCCATTAGTCCTTTTCTGTACTGCAGGCCAGTTCATAATTTGTAATAAAGACAATACTTTTTAAGGTTTTATTTTTATATTTTAACTTAGGAAATGTGCCTGAATTTTGGTCAAACCCATCCCAGGGCTCACTCCCCCCTTTTCCCACAAAAAAATCAGTTGGGGCTGTCTGCTGTCTCTGACATAATGTCCTTCCTCTATCTTAAACTAAACCTCAATAAAACTGAACCTTGTAATTCCAATCCCCTCCTGCAATTTTTGTTTTAGTGTGTGGCACCACCATAGCTCCTAGGCAGCAGACCTGGTGTCTTGGGGTTATACTAGATTCTGATCTGTCCTTCACCCCCTATATCCAATTCCTTGCCCGTTCCTGTCACCTGCATCTCAAGAACATCTCCAGACTCTGTCCTTTTCTCACTGTGGAAACAACTCATACTCTCATTGTTGCTCTTATTCTTTCTCGTCTTGAATACTGTAACTCCCTGCTTGACGGTCTTCCTCTTTGTAAACTCTCCCCTTTCCAATCTGTCCTGAATACAGCAGCCAGGCTTGTCTTTCTTTCCAGACGCTATACTGATGCCTCTACCCTGTGTCAGTCACTGCACTGGTTGCCCATTCAGTACAGGATACAACATAAACTCATCACTCTCACCCATAAAGCTCTCCACAGTGCTGCACCCCTCTGCATCTCCTCCCTCATCTCTGTCTACCACCCTACCCGGTCTCTCTGCTCTGCTGATTATCTTAGACTAGATGCCTCAGTCATCCGAACCTCCCATGCCCGTCTCCAAGATTTTTCATGTGCAGCACCAGTTCTCTGGAACATGCTACTGCAGGCAATCAGGCAGACTTAGGACCCTCATAGTTTTAAGAGGGCACTGAGAATACATCTTCTCAGTCTGACTTACCATAAACCCTATTTATAACCCCAAAATCCCTAGCGCACACATTTCGAACATTTACACTTCGGCACTTTCTGTATATAGATGTACTGTTTGGGGCCAGGTATTAACGATATTTTGTATAAAACCTCCCCGTATTTATGTCACATGGCTAGACCATTGTAAACCTAGCACTTCTTACCCTTTATCTCACCCTACACCCTAATAGATTGTAAGCTCTTATGAGCAGGGCAAGTAGCTTTTCATTGTGCAATGTATGTCTTTTTGTCTGTACCTACACCCTCCAAATTGTAAAGTGCTGTGGAATATGTTGGTGCTGTATAAATAAAGGTTATTATTATTATTACAATGAGCTGACTTTCTCAGATAATTGGAAGGGCAATACTTACACCTGATCTCTATTCATTTCTATGAGAGTTCCCATAAAAAGTAGAAAGGTAGGAAGCAACGAGCTAACCTGCGGTGCGACAAACACCCCTTTAACATTGCAACATTACAAAGCCAGTTGATAAATTAAAGGTATCTCCATAAATAAAACTGAAATCTAAATATGCTGTATGTATGTTATTCTGGCTTCACATAATGTCCATTCTTTATCTAAAACCCCCCCACGCCCTTTTAATCAAAATAAATTTCTCTACAAGGGGTGCTGGGGGTAGAATTGTTTCGATTTTCAATTCCAAACCGTAGCAGTAAGATTTTAGTGCTGTACCATAATCTAAAATAAATTGCTTTTTGCAGGAAGCTATGTCAGCTTTTGAACAGAAACATTCCAGAGACCTTTTGCTTTTTCTCTATTTGAATTTCAAACGCTGAACAAAGTTGTTTCCGAACACAAATCTTCTACTGAAAAGGTTTTCACAGTAAAGCTTTAAGTGTTTGTTTCTAAACAATTGTTGGCTGGTCTTTAAAAGCTGGATCAGTTTTCAGGTCGAATGAAGGGGTTTCTAAATAAGAATACATCAGCTTCTCACGAGTTTATTTTGCAAAAATAAATAAGCAGCTAATACTGTTTTTCACATCCACCTTTCTGCCTACTCTGCTAAATTATACCTTCTGTGCATATAGATCTATGTAAAGGGGCACTTTGATTTATTTATTTGATTTCTTTATACAGCAGCAGCATATGATATTCCGCTGCACTGCACAGACATTGTCAGGAACTGCAGGAATAGTTAGCAAGATGAGTCAAAAGTATTACATGCCAGGAAGAAAATTAAATGAGTTTTAAAAGATAATTTAAAAGGGAATGGAAAAGAGCTGCAATATCAGACCAGTCCATGGACAAGAGGGGTGCTGTTTCTGGAAGACCTTTTTTTTTTTACGTCATATACCACTACTTGAATGAGTATAGGCAATGGCTGTATGTTTTTTTAGGAAAATGATTTATCAGCCAGTATATGCTCTGCTGTAAATTATATTAATTTTAAGTGGGACCTATGAGTTCTATGACCTTATAAAATCACAAGGCTACAGGCTGAATACATTAATACAGATCACTAATTTCCAAGGTGGCTTCCAATAGTCTTCATAATTTGTAATAGTAGAGCAATATTCACTTTAATACACAATTCAGCTGCTGCAGAACATTTTCTTTGCATAGTAAATATGAGCTACCTCTTTACTACTGATTAAATTTCCTTTAGTTTTCAAAAAAAAAAGGTCTATATCATCTTCACCGTACTATGATGTTCTGCAGAAATGGGGCCACAGAACTTCTATGAAATATACTTTGTAAAATAAAAACATGGATCACAAATGAAAATTTATATAAACATCACAAGGTTATTAATCAAGCTATATATACACTACTCACAAAAAGTTAGGGATGTTTGACTTTTGGTTGAAATTTCAGGATAAACATATCATTTCTTGCAATTTTTTTTTTTTTTTTTATGAACTGAATGAGTCCATCTCTTACCTTTAGATGCACATGTCCAACTGTTCAGTGTTTCAGTACTTTTTGCACAACTTCTAAAAGGAGCTTAATAGCAAAATTCACAACAGGTGTTTGATCCCCGAATCACCCAAATAAAGGGAATAATTTGAATTGGAATTTAAAAAGTTCTCCTCATCTTTTGACATCATGATAGCAAGACAACACCTTAAAATTCATCAACAGTAGGTCGACGGTTGCGAGGCTTCAAGCAGGATACACTCAGACAGAAGTGACCACTGAGCTTAGAGTGTCACAGTGTCATCAGCAGGTTGCAATAAAGATACAGAGAGACTGGAGGAATTACAGAAAGGCAAAGAAGTGGACATTCTTTGGCTACATCACACACTGATGACCGCTTCATTGTAAACAATGCCCTGCAGAACCCAATGATGAAAGCCACACAACTCCAGGCACGTTTATGGGAGGTGAGAGGCAACCAAGTGTCACATCAGACCATTCGGAACTGTTTTCATCAGAGTGGTCTGCGTGCTAGATGACCGGCAAGGTTACCTGAGCGGTACTTGTCCTGGCTGATGCATAGCACTCTCCTTGACAGCTCCAGCATCATTGGCGGACACCATTTCTGCTCACAGTGAATTGACTTTCATCACTGAAGAGCACTGAGTACCACTGGTCCCTTGTCAAGCATAAATGCTCCCTGTTCCATGTGGGATAATGATGCTTTTGCCCGGTGGTGTGGTCAGGTTGTCTAGCACACAGACCACGCTGATATAAATGGTTAAAAATGGTCTGACATGACACCTGGTTGCCTCTCACCTCCCTTAAACGTGCCTGGAGTTGTGTGTGTGGCATTTATCATCCTGTTCTGCAGGGCATTGTTTACAATGAAGCAGTCATCAGTGTGTGATGCAGCCAAAGGACGTCCACTTTTATGCCCTTCTGTTACTCTGCCAGTCTCTCTATATCTCTGTTGCAACGTGCTGATAACACTCTGTGACACTCTAAGCTCAGTGACCACTTCTGTCTGAGAGCATACTGCAATGGCAAGGAACTGTTGTTAGGCATTGTCTTGGTCTCATGATGTCAAAATGTGAACAGTAGGATGAGGAGGCACGTATAAATTCCAATTCAAATTGATCCCCTAAATGTATTGGGCAGTGCAGGGATCAAACACCTGGAATTTTGCCATTAAGTTCCTTGTTAGAGATCAGCAAGTTGTGCAAAAAAAAATACAGAAACATTGAACAGTTGCACAAGTACAAGTGCTACTTCAAGGTGACATCTAAGTGGGTTCCTAAATTAATAGACATAACGTGACATGGTTATCTCCAACACCGCATCAACAACCATAAAACTGCAGCTGGTTTGCAGAACCAGGAAGACATGGTATACCGACCTAGTCCCCTTTCTTTGGAGTTAATAATATCTGTCTTTATATCTTTAATTAAGTCTTTTAATTTAAAATGGTAGTGGAGCTGCAAGGAGTGCTGCTAAACTTAATGCTGTGCTACACCGAACCTTCAGCACACAGGTTGCACTATAATATAATTGAGTCGTCTGTTTATGTCTATGTCAGAAACTTGGTGCTGAAATCAAAAGGACAAAGTGGAAAACAGCACACCTCATGTAATGTGTTGTGGATATTGAATACAGATAATCAGGTATGATGTACTCGCTTACCTGATTATGGTTGTACACAGTTTGGTGCAACTCATTTAACAGCGTGTCTGTGGAGAGAGTCCAAGGTGGTTTCTTCGAAAGCACGGGGTGGGTGAGGAGGGGTCCTTGCACCTTTGGTGGATCCTCCTCGGTAAAACAAATGCACAAATTCTTGTGCTATGCACAAATGAATGGAACTATAAAAAGCGTTTTAAAATGGACTGTAAAATGTGGTCGGGATTATACTCGGACTATGTATAATAAAAGTAGGGTACAAATGCAAAAAGCGACATTAGGGGAAGCTTTTCCAAAAGCTACATGTCATTTATTTGCTAATACAAGTAAAAAACACACTATGCGTTTTCCGTGGACCTTCTACGCTTCCTCCGGAGTGAATGGTTAAATATAAACGGTCATTAATTTAAGCAAAAACTTCTGTCACATAACATCACAGGAGTTAAAAGTCAAAGAAACAACGGTGTGTTAAAACAAAAAATAAAGCACAATGATTAGAGATGGGCGAATCGATTCTAACGAAGAGGAATTCGTTTAGAATTTCAGGAAAACTTCGATTCTGAACGAAGTCGACGTTTGGGGTGATTTGCGGGAACGAAGCAAGTTTTTAATTGATAAAATGGCTGCGAGCACCTGGCGTTACATGAACAAAGAATCGGGGAGGAAGAAAGGCAAACCTACCTAAATGCCATTGCAGGATGAACCCAAATCAGGGGACCGGGGGGGGTTTCTGTGACATCACCGCACTTATAAGTCCGGGCAGATTGCTAGCATTTTCACAGGGCTATCCTGTGCTGTGTTTTAGGGAAAGCTGCTGCGGGATATAATCATAAAAAAATTAACTTGCCCACGGGGTGGGATCCGCTCCCCCACCCGCGACCCTCACCCTGCTCGCGGGGGATCCGGCCGGAAAGTTTGCGTCTGCCCGGCCCTTTTCCCCCCTCCCGTCTGCCCCAAACCTTTTCCTGTGAACGCCGCCCCCCGGCCCCCGCGTGTGCGTGGCCGCTGCTCTAGGCGCGGGTCCCCCAAACCCTTTTTTATTTTTAAAAGGGGGCCGGGGTCCCGATAATTGGTCCATTGGGGCCTGGTTCTATTTTAAGGTATCCCCCCCAACACTTCCGCCATCTTTTGGGGGTTTTTCTTTGGTGCGTTTTGAGATTTTTTTGGAGTTTGGGTCTTGATTACCCGGGTAAAAGCCCCTTTCTCCTTTTTTCCCTGCCCTTGCCTTTTGCCGCCTGCCCTAAAGTTGCCCATCTCTGACTACAAAACCTCTCCCAAACCTCCCCGGGCCTTCTGCCTTAACCCACTACGTCCGGATTAGGGTTTCTGTACCAACCTGTACCCCTGGCTCCCAATTGCAAGAAAGTAAAGTCAGGGGTTTAAGACCTGGTACCCTCACCCGCAGAAAAGTCCTTCCCGCTTTGCCCGGGTCGGGTTGAAAAAGGGGGGGGCCTACTTTTTTTTCCCGTTCACTGGCGGGGCTTAACAAATCATCGCTTGCTTTGGGGGCCCAGGGGCCCCACTCCCCGGGTTACGTACGACGGGCCCAAATGGTTTCCCCGGGCCGGGATCCTCTTGCCTGATCTCCGGGACTTCACAAAGCTTTTCGCCACAGGAAGTTTCGTATCGACCAAGCAAAGGCAGTTTTTAATGCAGAACCGGGGAAAACTCGCCCTGCCCCAAACCAGCTGTTTGACCCTCCCCCCCTGCATCCGTTTCCCCGGCATCCATTGCCCCTCCCTGCTTCGGCCCCGGGTCCTACTCTGCATTCCCAACCCCCCTCAGCTAAGTTGGGCCCCCAAAAAAGGTCCCCGAGGGTTCTTCAGCCAGTGCCCCAAAAATCATTCGAAATGATGGGGCCCCAAATTTCCCCCACAGAGCGACCCAAGGGGGCCCTTCCCAAAACCCATTTTTGGGTCTGGAGAAGCCTTGGTTGGGTACGCCATTTATGGGATCGGGGGGGACCCTCTGACGGCGGCCCCCAAAAATTTTTCCTCGGGGGGTTCCGCACCGTCTTCGGGAACCAGGCCGTACTTCTTCGCTGCCGCAGCGCTGCTTGGCAAAGTCAGGGCGACACCACAGTCCGGTCAGTATTCGGTGCTTTTTTCGCACTCTCCCCTTCGGAGTTGGATTGGAAAAATTTGAAGCTTTTGATGGGGGACTTTTTGGAAAGGGCCCATTTTGGGGGAAAAATTCAAGGAACGAGCTCGCCGCTGGGGAAATTCTCCAGCTCCCTTTGGGGATGACCAAATTTTCCATTTGGCCCCCGCGGGGGATATTCCCCTTCGCCAAAAGGGCAAAAAGAGCTCCGCCTAAAACGGGAAACCGCCCTCCCGCCTTTTCCCCCCGGCTTGGCTTCCACTTTCCCAGCGGCCCACCCCTTCCTCCTCCCGGCCCTCTGAAGGGGGAAACCCTTTTGCAGGTCGAGGGGCCCACCTGCCCCCCGGGGGAAAACTTTCTCGAAAGTCTGAAGCAACTCTGTTTTATTGTGGCGGTTCGGGGCCATTTTTTTGGGGGACTGTCCGGTGCGCCCGGGAAATTCCGCACCAGGGCTCGAAGGAGGGAAACCCCTAGGTGTCCAAAACGGCCTCCCCCGTTTGACCATGCCCTTATATATTGGGCTTTCTCCGGACAACACCTTTGGGCCCCACCGCCTTTATTGTTTTCGGATCACAGGAAATTCAAAACCCAAAAACTTGGCCGGTTTTTCGTTTCCCTTTTTGACTCCGTTGCAGAAACCTTTGTTCTTTCCTCCTGGCCCAAGTGGCGAATGTTTTAAGGACGCGACCCGTTTCCCTTTTTGGGCCCCCCTTTCTTTTTAAAAATTTGGGGGCCCTTCAAAAGGAAACGTTGCAACTTTTTGTCCTCCCATCGATCCTCCTCGGAGATCCTTTTGGGCCCTTCCCTTTGGGGCTACGGGACCAAAACCCGTTTTTGGGGATTGGGGGCCCGGGTAAAATTTCATGCTTGGGGGTTCCGCGGCCCTCTGTCATTGCCTGTTTTAAGCCGAAATCGCTCCTCCAGTCCCCCTCCTGGAAGTCTCCCCAAGGCCCCCTCCAGGTTCCCTTCCCCTTTTTAAGGGGGATTTTTGGCCGGGATGTCTTTTTCAGGGAGAGTCGGCTGAAACGTTTTCCTTCCACACCGGCCTTATAATTGCCCCCTTTGACCTGAAACCCTGGGTTACTCCTCCTAGGGCCGGGGTTTTAAAACCCCCCTCTCTCCATCCCGGGACTAAGGCGATTCTGAATACATCAAGGAAAACCCCCAAAAAAAGGATTCAACCCGTAAGTCCCCCTTTCCGGCTGGACCCGGTTCTTTTTTCGTGGAGAAAAAAGAGTTTTTCCCCGGGCCCCTGCATCGACATGGGGGCTCGAATAAAATTCCATAAAAAATCCTTCCCCTTTCCCCTTGATCTCCGAACTTTTGCCCCCTGCGGGGGGCCCGAAAATTTTTTTTCAAAACGGGAAACCAAACGGGGGGGCCTAAATTTAATCCCGCTTTGGGGGAAGGCGATAAAGGGAAAAAGGGCAATTTAATACAGGGGAGGGCCCATTTCGAGTTTTTTTGGTTATGCTTTTTCGGTTCTCCCAACCCCCCGGCGGGGTATTTCAGAACTTTGTTAATGAGATTTTTCCCGGGCCCTTTCTCTATGCGTGTAATCGTCTACTTGACGATTTTCAATTCTTCTCCCCGGATCTCGAAAATAATCCCCCATTTTCCGCCAGGCCCCCTCAGACGACTCCGACTCATCACTTTTTGCCAAACCCAAAAGTGCCTCTTTAAAGGGGTCAGCTTACCCTTCTTTGGGAAAAACATCGTCTCAGAGGGGTCTCCGGGGATGGTTTCCCCCCCAAACCCTTCCGCGGTGTGCAGTGGCCAAAACCCGGGTTGGGCCTTGGGGCCCAAAATTCCCCTTTTTTTTGGGTTTTGCTAATTTTTAAATGGGGAAAATTTTTACCCCCACTTCTCTAACTTGTGGCTCCCTTGGGGGCCCCCTGACTGGGAAAAATGCCAACCCCAAACCCTGGCCCCGGGGCCCCAAAGAATTTTTAAAACCGGGTTCAAAGCGGCATTTGCTTGGGCCCGGTCCTATCTCCCCCAGACCCTAACTGTCCTTTTATTTTTGGAATTGGTTTGTTTTCTTCGGTGGGCCCGCGGTGCTGTCCTCCTGCAGAGATTTCCCCCCCTGGTAAAAAAAAAGTACCTGTGTTTTTTTCTCCAAGAAATTTCTCCTTTCCATAAGAAAATATTCCCTAGGTGATCGTGAATTACGGCCATAAAGCTGGCTCCCAAAGAATGGCGTCTCTTGGAGGGGGCTCAACACCCCCTTGATATTTTACAAAACCCTTAAAAACCTTTTGTACCTTCCCGTCGGTCAATTTCCCTGAACCCCCGGCCAAAACCAGGGGGTCCCTTATTCTTTTTCCCCTTTTTTACTTCCCTTACCCTTTTTTGGGCCCGGCCCAAAAAACCTCAGAGCTGATGCTCTATCTTGTTCCCGGGTACTGGGGTCTTGGCCCCCTCCCCAGCCCCATTGTCCCCCCCCGGGCGACTCGTCCCTGGCTGCCCCCGGGACCTCCGCAACCCACCCCCCCCGGGAAGACGTAGTGGCACCTGGGCCCTTTCGCCCTTTGAATCCTGAAATGGGGCACTCTTCTCATTTGGGGGCAAACCCCGGAGGGGTCCATAGGTTTGCTTCAGTTAGTCTCCGATTTTTACTGGTTTGGGCCCACTCTTCTTTTGGACCAAAGAAGGGGCTTTTTTTCTAGCCTGAAAATCCCTTTTGCTCGGAAAAAAGGGGTTCCCCGGGCCCCAAGCCCCGGGGGCCTTCTTCAGCCGCTCCTTTGGGGCCGGAAAAACCCTGGACCCATGGTTTGTCATGGTTCATTACTGATTTTCCCCGGCCCTCATCTAAACACGGGAAACTGGGTTTTTGAACCCCACCGTTTTTTTTTTTTCCCAAAAAGGCCCCCTTTATTCCCCCGCCTGGGTTACCCTCTGCCCCCCAAAAAAGGGGTCCAAAAATTTTTTCAGGGCACGTTTTTCCCTTTCCCGCACGGGCTCCCTTTTCATATTTTTTCAGATAGGGGGAGTCCCAAATTTAATTTTAAAATTTAAAATTTTTGGCAGGCTTTTTAAAAAGGGCAATTGCAAGGGCCAGTTAATTCTCTTCCGCCCTACCACCCCCCGGGACCAATGGGCAGGTTAAAAAGGGGTTTTAAACCCGGGGTTGGCACCAAACCCGAGGCATTTTTGTTTTTCCCCCTCCCCTAAAATAACTGGGGGATCTTTCTTCCCCGGGCAGAGTTTTTTTTTTTAAACTCTTTTTGAATTTGGGGTCTGCTGGGGGCCCCCCCCCTTTTTTGTGTTTTTTGGGTTAAAATCCCTGCCCCCCTCTCCCCCTGGCCAAAAAACCCCGTGTATGTCCCGGTGGGGGATGCCCCGTGAGGGCAAACAAGGGGCCCTGGCGCTCACGCGACGGACCCTGCTAAAGGGCCTTTTTACTCGCACCAAAAGTCAGGCTTTGGGGCAAATTTCCCGTTGCCCCGCCCCTATTTGAGCCGGGCCCATAGGGTTTGGTTGGCCCCCAAATAATTGCTTTAAATGCCTTTTAAAGTTGGGGGCCCCCAAATACGGGGCCTTTTTAGGTACGCAAAGGGCTTAATCCGGTGTCCTACAAACTCGGCTTTTCCCCCCCCACCCGGGGCAAAAACCCCAACTCCTTCCATGTCTCTCTCCTCAAGCCGGTGGGACTGAAACGCTTCTCCCGGGGGGGGTCCCCGCCCCTTTTCCTGTGGCCCAAATCTGACAACCCTCTTTGGCCCGGGCCCGGAGGTGGGTGGGGACAGAAGAAAATGAGGGGGAAGGGATTTCCCTTTCCCCATTGACTGGAAGGGGTTTTGGGCCCCCGGGGGGGGCGGTCATGGGGGAAAGGGGGCCAAACCGTGCCTGGGCCCCCTCTTTTAGGGTTTTAAAAAAAAAAGAGGGGGAGAAACCCAAAGGGGGGGGGGGGGGTACGGTCACGGGGGTCGCGGGCTCCACTGCCTCCCACGACCGTCACCCTGTTCGCAGGGGATCCGCCGCGGCAGCTGCGGCTGCCCGCGACCTTCCCCTTGCTGTCCCGGTCCCGGCGCCGCGTCCCTTACCTGTCGGCGCTCCTGTGAACGGCGCTCCCGGCCGCCGTGCGCGTGGCCGCTGCTATAGGCGCGCGCGCGGCGACTTCTCTAAATTTAAAGGGCCAGCGTCCCGAAAATTTTGGTTTCCATTGTCGGGACGCTGGTTCTATTTAAGGTATCCGCCCCCAACACTTCCTGCCAGTCGGTTGGTGTGTTCTTGGTGCGTTTTGAGAGTTTTGGAGTTTAGTCTTGATTACCCGGGTACCAGTCCGCTTGCTCACATTTCCTGACCTTGCCTGTTTGCCACCTGCCCTGACCATCTGCCCGTCTCTGACTACGAACCTCTGCCGCCTGCCCTGACCTTCTGCCTGTCCCTGACTACGCCTCCGGATTAAGTTTCTGTACCACGCTGTACCCCGGCTGCCATTGCAAGCAAGTCACGTCAGGGGTAACGACCTGGCAGCCTCACGCCGCAGCAAGTCCATCCGCTTGCGGCGGGTATGGTGAAAAAACCGGGGGCTACTTAGATTCCGTTCCCTGGCGTGGCTTAGCTATCATCGCTTGCGTTGGCCCAGCGGATCCACTCCTCCGTTACATAACTAACTTTTATACAGCGATTTTTGGGGGGTGTCACAGCTTGTCTCAGAGACTGCTTCTCTTACGTTCTAATTTTGATTTTGTGGGGTATTGAAATTGAAGTCCAGTGTGCGTCCAATTCAGCTGCATATACATTTTAATGCTATCTGCTCCAGTTCTTCAGCACATTGATATCCTAGGTTATCTAAGCCTGTTGCTCTTGTATTCAGTTAAAGAAAAAGCGTTTTTACAATCCAAATACCACTTAAGTTTTGGCCCCTCCTTTCATTTGCGCAATTTAGAGCCAAGGGTGAATTAAGTATTTTTCTGCAGTTGTGGTCACTAAAAGAAATGGTGTTTTTCAACGGCAAAGAAAAATTTTTGCCTGTAGCATAATTCATATCCGAAGGTTTATTATGAGTTTTTTTGCTGTTGTGCTCCGTAAAATACACGCCGTTTTAACACACTACAAAGCTGGTAGTTTTTGGCAGCACATTTCTTTTGCACAATTTACATCCAAGGGTTAACTTAAGTATTTTTCTGCAGTTGTACTCAGTAAATAAAACATTGTTTTTCAACGCCAAAGAAGAAATTTTGGCTGTAGCATAATTCATATCCGAAGGTTAATTAAGCCTGTTTGTGCTTTTATATTCAGTAAAATACACAGTGTTTTTAAATGGCACATACAAGAAAAATTTTTCCTGGCCAATTTGTGGAGCGCAATTTATACCCAAAGGGGTTACCCAAGCTTGTTAGTGGCTTAATTTGGAGTCAAATACAGGGTGTGTATTTATCATATACAGATATCTTCATTGAACAGAGTCTGTACTTTTTAGAACAAACAGTATGTCAGACAGAGAGGTGGCAGGCTCTTCACATGCGAGTAGCAGTGGCACAAACATTCCTGGAGCAGGCACAGGACACAGCACAGCAAAGGGACGTCGCAGCGGGGGTTCACTCAGTGAGGCCAGAACTGCCGCTGTCATTCTAGCGGCCGTGTGTTTTTTCAGCAACCCAAGGGTTTTCTTGATCGGTTGACTAGGTCATCCACTTCCTCCCAAATTACATCTAACAACCCCAGCCAGGTCGGTGGGAACGTCAGACCAAACCTTAGTTGGCAGGGCCCCGGGGGGCGGGTCAGCGGCCCTCACCTGTCCTCAACCCACCACTGTCCCATTCGGTTCCCTCAGCCAGAAATCTACTATGTGGTCTGGGCTCAGCGCCACTATACAGCGAGGACGAACAATTTGAGGAGGGCAGTCAGCAGCTACTTGGCAACGAAGAGGTGGGGCAGACACCCCTGCTTCTTGCAGTTTTGCTGTGGAGAGTGGCATGGTAGGTTTTTTGGTGAGCGGTAAGCCTCTGCATACCAAGGGACCGTTGAGGAGGACAGCAGTAAAAATAAAAAACACTCATGAAGTATAAATTTTGGGGATTTGAATCCAGTTTCTGCATTTTACCAGTTTGTTCAAATGCAGCGTATGGAACTTTAACTGAAGGAGACCATAACAAAAAGGGATTGTTTTAGGTGCTTATTTGCATTCTGTGCCATTGTTTGTTGAATTCAGTACAAAACTGGAATGGGACAGCACAAAAAAAAAGCAAAAGCAAATGCTGCAAAACTGGTTTGTATGAAAAAGGGGAGGCCCACCCCCTTTGTTAAGGTTGGAAAAAGGGGAGGCCCTCCCCTGTTAACAGTGGAAAAAGGGGAGGCCCTCCCCTGTTAAGGGAGGAAAAAAGGGGGGCCCCCTCCCCTGTTTACGGTGGAAAAAGGGGAGGCCCTCCCCTGTTAACGGTGGGAAAAGGGGAAGCCCTCCCCTGTTAATGATGGAAAAAGGGGAGGCCCTCCCCTGTTAACGGTGGAAAATGGGGAGGCTCTCCCCTGTTAATGGTGGAAAAAGGGGAGGCCCTCGCCTGTTATCGGTGGAAAAAGGGGAGGCCCTCCCCTGTTATCGGTGGAAAAAGGGGAGGCCCTCCCCTGTTAACGGTGGAAAAAGGGGAGGCTCCCCCTGTTAACGTGGAAAAAGGGAGGCCCCTCCCCTGTTAACGGTGGAAAAAGCGGAGGCCCTCCTCTGTTAAAGGTGGAAAAAGGGAAGGCCCTCCCCTGTTACCTGTTCATCAATTTCCCACTGTTCAATAATTTCCCCCTGTTAATATATTTATTTCTGTTCATCAATTTCCCACTGTTCAATAATTTCCCCCTGTTAATATATTTATTCCTGTTCAGCAATGTCCCTCTGTTCATAAATTTCCCCCTGTTAATATATTTATTCCTGTTCATCAATTTCCACCTGTTCATCAGTTCCTGTCTGCCCATGTACCCTGCCCTGACCTGTTGGCCTGACCTTTGACTACGAGTTTTGTCTTACGCAAGCTAGTCGCGCCAGGGTTAGTGACCTGCTAGACTCCTGCAGCAGCAAGTCCATCCCGCTTTGCGGCGGGCTCTGGTGAAAAGCGGGACCTATTTAGATCCCGCTCCCTGGCGTGGCTATTGGAATCGCTTGCGGTGTTCCAGTGGATCCACTACCACTGTCCGTGACAACATGAAGCAGTGGAATGACGTTATTCGTCCCGTAGTCCTGGCAACTGCCAAATAACGCATGTCCGCATGAAAGGGCCTGAGCAAACGGCAGGTGTCACACATGAGCTGCCACTTGTCAACATTAAAATTACACAGGGGTGTACTCCTGTCCGCTTGGATCATCAATAAACCATTAATAGCCTTTCTCTGTTCATAAAAGTCTTTCCCAAATATGGAAGCTGGAATTCCCCGTTTAAAAATGTCACATTATCAGCCTATGTTTGGGGGGGCCGTTGTGTGCAGCTGCAGTTTAAAGGGGGGGTGTGATTGGTGGTGTAAGAACGGCTAAAAGTGCATGCAAATTTTCCTGGCCCTTTTTAAAAATGTCTTGCAGATGGGTGTAAGACTTGAACAACCTGATTGAGCATATCCTCCCGTGTGTGACTTCGTTCGTCCAGGGGAATCATCCTGTCAACTTGGATCATCAAAAATCATTAATGTCCTTTCTCTGTTCAATAATTTCCCCTGCTAATATATTTATTCTTGTTCATCAATTTCCCCCTGTTCAATAATTACCCCGTTAACATATTTGTTCTTGTTCATCAATTTCCCCCTGTTAATATATTTATTCCTGTTCATCAATTTACCCCTGTTAATATATTTATTCCTGTTCATCAGTTTCCACCTGTTCATCAGTTCCTGTCTGCCCATGTACCCGACCTTTCTGCTACGTTACCTAACCTCGAATCTCCGCCGCCTGCCCTGACCTGTTGGCCTGACTTTTGACTATGAGTTTCGTCTTACGATTCGGTACCTCGCTGCGCCTTGGCGGCCACCGAAAGCTAGTCGCGCCAGGGGTAGCGACCTGGTAGGACTCCCACTGCAGAAAGTCCATCCTGCCTTGCGGCGGGCTCTGGTGAAAACCAGGACCTATTTAGACCCCGTATCCTGGCGTGGCCACTACCACCGCTTGCGGGGGGTCCAGAGGAGCACTACCGCCGTTCGTTACAAATGGCTTAAGATGAATGCAAGTTTCCTGGCCAGTTTCTTTGAATGGTTGCATGTCCCCCACTTGAAAAGGGTGGATCTGCGTACCACCAACTTGGAAAGGAGCACGGTCAGCTTCTGCACTTAGGGATGGCTAGACGCATACTGCTGTCTCTTGGCAATCATCTCGGTGAACGACTGCTGTCACCATGAGTGCCGAGGAGCAGGAGTATATGGACCAGTGAATGATATAATAGACAGGGAGTTGTCTTCGGCAGAGGTAGTGGATGCTTGACTGTCTGAAATGGGAGGCGTGCCACTGGGTGCTACAGCTGTTGGGACAGGATGGACCACCACATCTGAAACATGTATGGTGACACTGCATGATGTCACGTTAGGTCACTGGTCACGCTTTACTTTCTGCCTACAGATTCTACATATAGTTATGTTCAACCCTCCTTGGTTTTCTGTCAAAAAACTGGCACACTGCCGAGTAGGTGATTTTTTCCACCAAAGCTTCGCACTGGGCTGACTGTTACCGCCGCTGACCCGGTGAGCCCCTGTGCTGCTACTTTCTGGGAACTGCAAAGTGGGTGGTCTAAATCGTGGCGGTTTGGCTTCCAACCTCGCACTGCTGCCACCCTGCTGACTCCCGGCCACACTACCGACTTAAGGGCTGCGTCACTGCCGGACACACAAACTGCTGCTCTCTTTTCCCTATGATAATGATGAACCCTTGTACACTTTTGGTCTGGGTCAGCTGATAGCATCCCTTGGCTTTCAAAACCCCCAGTATGCTGAGACATCCAACTCTACATCTCCGGCCCAGCATTAACTCTCTACTGTCCAAGATGCCAGATTGCCTGTCGTCCAAAGCCCCCTTCTTCTCCTTTCCCCTCTCCTAAACTTAATGTAGAGATAACGGAATGCTTCCGGGCCGGGACAATGGGTAGTCGAGGGTAGGCGACCAAAGTAGGGGCCACTTCATCCCAGGGAGAAAAGGGGGCACAAAGAGGCATGGAGTGGACGAATTTTTTCCCTTTGGGGGGCACTTTATGCCTTGTTTTTAAATAGGGCACCGAATAACTTGTCCCAGCCTCCCCTGCTTATCCCGGCTCCCATGTGCGATCGGCTACATCGATTAGTGTTTGCCTGTACCGCCGTCCTCCTCAACGGTTGCTCTGTACATAAGCCTGACCCCTGGGAACTAACCCCCAAATTTCAACTCTCCCTCATCACTATTTGCCCGCTTCTGCAAGAAGCAGCGGAGTCTTTCCCCCCCTCTTTGCTACCCACTGTCCTCAAATAGTTGGTCGCCACTGTATAGTGGTGCAGAGGCCCCAGCACATAGTAGTTCTCTGGGTGTGGGAAGCGAACGGGACAGAGGTGGGTTGAGGACAGGTGAGAGCCCCTCACCTGCTCCCGGGCCATGCCAACTAGGGGTTGTGTGTGACAAACCCACCGACTCTTGGCTGGGGTTGGGTTAGATGTCATTGGGAGAAAGTGCATGCCTAGTGTGTGGGGCAACACAGGCTGGTAGATGACACCGGATGCTGTGGCCTCGCAGGTGACTCCTGCGTGACGTCCCTTACTTGTGCCCGCGATCTGTGGTTGGCTCCTGTAACCTACTACTGTGTTCTTTGACGCTATGGGAGGATCGTAGCCTCGCTTGTTTTTTTCCAGCTGGTTCTGCCATGACTTTATCAGGCTGCATTCCTGCTTCGTTTTTTAGTCAGTTTTGCCCCCGTAAGTGGCCGAGGGAATTTTAGAGTGAAGCGATTCTAAGAGCGGCGGCAGTCATGTGCGTGTCATGCTAAAACACAGCATTGTATGAAGACCAAACCAAGCTCCCTCTGCATATTTAAGCATGACACAATGTTCTACAGCATCCTACAGGCTCTGTGCAGCCTGGAAATAGCTGGTTTTTAACGCAATTCGTCCTGAAGTAATTCGGGCCGAAACAAATTTTTTCGAAAAATTCAGCAAAGTCGGTGAACCGAATTTTTGAGAAATTCGCACATCTCTAACAATAATATTTTTATAAACTTATTAATATTAAAAAAAATTATCTCTAGTCGCAGTTCTAACCTTTTATTTAAAAGTGTAAGGTATAAATCTGATTTAGTTCAGGGTTTTTTTTTTTCTCTGTGTGTCTTGAAGCTTTATTGCACTTTGGATGTTTGTTACCCTACTTTTATTATATACACTCACCGGCCACTTTATTAGGTACACCTGTCCAACTGCTTGTTAACACTTAATTTCTAATCAGCCCAATCACATGGCGGCAACTCAGTGCATTTAGGCTGTAGACATGGTCAAGACAATCTCCTGCAGTTCAAACCCGGGACCCATCAGTATGGGGAAGAAAGGTGATTTGAGTGCCTTTGAACGTGGCATGGTTTTTGGTGCCAGAAGGGCTGGTCTGAGTATTTCAGAAATGCTGATCTCCGGGGATTTTCACGCACAACCATCTCTAGGGTTTACAGAGAATGGTCCGAAAAAAAAAACATCCAGTGAGCGGCAGTCTGTGGGCGGAAATGCCTTGTTGATGCCAGAGGTCAAGGAAAATTTGGGCAGATGGTTCGAGCTGATAGAAAGGCAACAGTGACTCAAATAGCCACCCGTTACAACCAGGTAGGCAGAAGAGCATCTCTGAACGCACAGTACGGCGAACTTTGAGGCAGATGGGCTACAGCAGCAGAAGACCACACCGGGTGCCACCCCTTTCAGCTAAGTACAGGAAACTGAAGCCCCAAATTTGCCCAAGCTCATCGAAATTGGACAGTAGAAGATTGGAAAAACTTTGCCTGGTCTGATGAGTTCGATTTTGCTGCGACATTCGGATGGTAGGGTCAGAATTTGGTGGTCAACAACATGAAAGCATGGATCCATCCTGCCTTGTATCAACGGTTCAGGCTGGTGGTGGTGGTGTCATGGTGTGGGGAATATTTTCTTGCACTTTTTGGGGCCCCTTGGTACCAATTGAGCATCGTTGCAACACCTTGTTGAATCTATGCCACGAAGAATTGAGGCAGTTCTGAAGGCAAAAGGGGGTCCAACCCGTTACTAGCATGGTGTACCTAATAAAGTGGCCGGTGAGTGTATATCACCCTTTGTTTCACCCATACACCCTAATAGATTGTAAATTCTTGCGAGCAGGGCCCTCACACCTCGCGTCTCATTTGTAAGTAGCTTTTTTATCAGGTAATGTCTGGTTTATCTGTGCTTACACCCTCTATATTTTAAAGCGCTGCGGAATATGTTGGCGCTATATAAATAAAGATTATTATTATATATAATGCGGGTAGAATCCCGACCAAATTTTACAGTCCACTTTAAAGCATTTTTTATAGTTCCATTCCAAGTCTGAAAGAACCTGGCCAGAAGAGGCCACAGCAGTGCCTTGAAAATGGTGCAGGAAAGTGAGTATTTTTTACTGTGACCTGGACCTGTTTTATTCAGAGGGAACTGTGTGGCCATTTTATAAATATAAGGTCACAGTCCAGGCAGTTCTATGACAGGGAGTTAAAGGGGTTGTCTCACTACAAGGATTGCTTGTCTGTGAATATCTGGATTCTAAATTATATGGAATAAAATTGGAAATGTTATGTATGTATCTTCTACTGCTAGATTTTTCTCTATATCACAATTAATTGCTCAAGTGACAATTAACTTATAACCTCATAAAATGAACAGCAGTCAATATTTTAGCACACAGATTTAGCCAAGTTTAAGTTGATGTGATATCACAGTTTTCAGTGTTATCTGTGCTTGAATCACTTAAAAAAAAGCCTTTGGAGAGCATTGAAAAAGTTAAAGGGGTGGTCTCACTACAAGGATTGCTTTTTATGTTAACGATCTTGCAAAAACAAGTCACTTTGCATTATTGTTAATTAACAGTGTCCTACCTATTCCTAAAAATCCCCTTTTGTATGGGATGCATCAGCTCCTCAGGTTAATATAGCTACAGAACTGTTCGATCTCTCCCAATAGGTTACCAGTGCTGGTTGCTATAGCTACAGACCTGGTGTCCTCAGCAGCTCATCACTGCAGGCAGGTATTAGCTAGTAGAAGCCAGTAAAGCTGGTAAACATGTCCCTGGATTCAAAAATGAAACCAAGAAAACAGGACTGAAGTAGGATAAATCAATGTAGTGAGACAATCCTTTTTTGGACATTTTTATTACTCAAATGGTACAGCCTATGCATTTTTGTTTCAGGGCACAGTGTGCGACACTTTCTTTTTAGGGGCACTGCTTAAAACTCTATTTTTTCAGGAGGTACTGCATGTGACACTTTTATAAGGAGACAAGTCGGGGCTTGAGAAATCATCATGATAGTTTGGGCTGGATGGAAAAGAACAGGAAGAGCAACTCCAATCAGAAACAATATTTTCTGTGAGTCACTTAGCCTCTAACTTGTCAATATTTGTAATCACTCACATGGTCTGTAGCAAGATGATGGGTCGTAGCATTCTTGCTTGTGAAATGATTTCCAGCATAACTTTACCATTTTTAAAGCAAAAGTCTTAGCAGGAAAAGCAGGCACTCACCAATAGTAGCTGATTGTATGCACCTGGACTTCCGAATGTTCACTGGCATTGAGTGCACAGATCCCTGGCCTCCGACCTCGGGCTCCAACAGAGAACAAGCAATAGAGCAATATGAATGGGACCAGCTCTTTCATAGTGAAAAAAAATCCATTGTAATTTATTCAGTGCTATGACATCCACATAAATAGGTACAAAAATTATTTTAAAATCGTTTCGGGGGCTACATCGCTCCCTTGTTCACGGTAACTTAAAAGTCCGTTGCTAATCACCTTAAATAGGTGAATGGGCAGTCCATGTGACATTACGTCATTTCCCTTTGCAATGTTCATGACATACATTTAAAATAAATTTATTTTTACATCTATATCTTGTAAGTTAAGTTCACATACATTTATAGCATTATTGCAAATCTTATTGAAAGCAGACATATGATAACTAGCCTAGTATAGGAAGACCAAGTCATTCCTGAGATTTAAACCTGCCGGCATTCGCGTGTCTAGCTCGTATATCCAATAACTTCGCGCATGCGCACCTTGCACTGCCAGTCTCCGCCAGACATGGGATACTCTACTTTCTCCAATGCAAAGCAAGGGAGACCCTCCGATGTGCCTTCGTGTTGTTCTATAAAATGTTTGGTCACACCTGAATGGTGAGTGTGTCCTTTTTTTATATGCATAATATGTTCTGACACCCATGTTTTGAACTTGCGTATGGTACTCTCTATATAACATTTATCACATATTTTACATTGTATACCTTTACACCAAGTGATCTGAGTCACAGTTAATAAATTGTTTTACTCTAAAAGTTCTACTGTTCTTTGTGTCAGAAAATGTTTGAGTTTTTTTTATATATTTGCATATATTGCATCTCGTGCTATTGCATGGGCAGTTTTAAATCTCAGCAATGACTTGGCCTTCATATACTAGGCTAGTTACCATATGTCCGCTTTCAATAAGATTTGCAATAATGCCATAAATGTATGTGAACTTAACTTATAAGGTATAGATGTAAGGATAAATGTATTTTAAATGTATGTCATGAACGTTGCAAAGGGAAATGACGTAATGTCATATGGACTGCCCATTCACCTATTTAAGGTGATTAGCAATGGACTTTTAAGTTGCCGTGAACAAGGGAGTGATGTAGCCCCCGAAACGCGTCGGTTATTAAATCATTTTTTGTACCTATTTATGTGGATGTCATAGCACTGAATAAATTGCCATGGATTTTTTTTCACTAAGAAAGAGCTGGTCCCGTTCATATTGCTCTATTTACCATTTTTAAGATTGTATGTGGTCCAAGCTTATATGACCAATATGATTTTGCAATTGACCTCTGAATGAGCTTGTTTCTGGTGCTATATTTATGTATGAGCTTAGTTCTGGTACATTAAGCTGGATTCCCATATTGTTTCTGCACTTTAAACTTTTGTATTGGTGTGGTATCAAAACTGGGAGGTTTGAATGTTCCATATAGGTCCACAAATAAAGGATTATAATAAAGTGAGTGTAAAGGGAGGGTATGAATACATTCATAATGTGGCTAACTAATCTAAATTCTTATTGGGAGAAAAAGTAATTATGTAAAATATTAAGTATTTAAATTTCACTTAAATGCATTGTTGGTAACCTGTTGTTAGAAAGGTTAATTCCTCCCTTACCTATGAGCAAGAACATTAAGCATCAAATCCGATGAGACTAAAAGCTAAGAACTTAGCTTTAAGATGCAGTTTTCAAAATTCACATCACCGTTTGGCATCTAGGATAACATACAGCAGCAGCTACAGTGCCACAAACTATTCCATGTAGACACAGCTTTTTATAAGTCTATAAATATATGGATGCAAACACAAGATCACATTACATCATCAAACAACCTGTAAGGTGAATTGAGCCATAATACAGTACCCATAGAAATGTATGAGGCCCTACTGTACACACCTCTCTGTCTACAGTTTATAAAAATGCCAATTTATAGAGGTATTCTACCATAGGAGCATTACTTACAGGAAGAATAACTGTACTATGATGTGTTACATAGTTTTTATTCTCTCATGGACACCCCTTTTCTATATGTCCCAACACATAGTGTGGTCCCTCAATTTACAATGGCTTTAAGATACAATATTTTCAACATACAAAGATCTTTCTCTAACAAGATGTATGGTGAATCTGGTTTTAAGACATAATATCCTATTTTTTATCTTAAAACTGGACTCATCATACAATGTCAGAGACACTGCTGATCTGCGGTCATTGTTTGACCGTAAAAAAAACCCAATTATCATAACATTTTACTGGAAAAAAACATTGTAATGTGCAGTGCTGCGGGATTTGGGGCTGTAGGCCTCTCTCGTAGGGTAAAATACTACTGTCCTGTTTTTCCTTTACAAATGCCGGATGAGAGTCCTTTGGGAAACGGGGGTAGGGTGCCCCATCTTTCCCTTTTTTTGTACAATACAGACAGTGATTTCCAGTTTTCAGAATTTTTGGGCGTTAATTTTAGAATTGCTTATCTTTTATTGCATTGTTAATAAGTGTTTTCCCAGAACTGTCATATTCAGCATACTTTATTGCAATGTAAAATTTTCTTTGAAAAAAAAATTATTGCTAGTGTTCGTATAAGCAGTGATTAAAAGAACCATTTATGTGAATGTGCTACATTGCTTCAGATGCCTGTGCTAAAGAAAACACAGATCTTGTCAGTTAGAATTAAGTAAAAACTCAACACATATTGTGTTTTTTGCACAATAATATCTCATCCTCAGGGAATACACTAGGCTTTCACACGATCAATACATAGCAGCTGCCTTTCTATGCAAAAAAAACTATTACTTTATTATAGATCCGTATGAGAGTGAATAAATGACTCCTATCATCATCATCGTAATGTATTTACTGAAATTGATCAATGATTAAGCAGAGCTATCTCTACCTACAGATTCACATAGTTTATTAAATATAAAGCAATTAAAATCTAATCTAGCAATGGGTTGATCCATATTGTTGAGCGTCTTGCGTTGGCTTTCGAGATCGATCGATAGTAGAAAGTCGGCAGATATCGATAAGGTTTTCGGATATTTTGGTTATGTTTGGGGCTTATTAGTGAGCATCCGATTATGCGCGAATGACCATTAAGTCTATGGGAGAGCAAACAAACACCTTCATTATTACACCCAAAACAGGATGGGAGAAGCTGAAGATTAAACATCACAACAGGACAAATGGATACGTGCTTAACCATCTTTAGGCAAAAACACTTAGGTTATAAAAAGTCACAGAAAAAACAAGTCACAGACCATTTACTATCCTGTCTTGTACCACAGCCTGACCCTTTAACCTGCTATCACCACAAATTTAAAAAGTGCCTGAAGGCAGTATGATTTGAACCATCATGTTACTTGAACTGGACACTGAATATCCTGTCCTGGTACGCAGCATGAGCCCCAAACCTGCATCGGATCCCCCACATTTAAAAAAGTGCCGCAAAAAGGAGTTCTTTCAACCACCATTTTAGTTGAATGGACATTGACTATACCTGTCCTGGGCCAACAGCATGAGCCCCAAACCGGCATGACCCCCACATTTAAAAAGTGCCGGAAGGAAAAAGGAGTCTTTCAACACCCCATTTTAGTTTCACTGGACATTGACTACTACCTGTCCTGGGCCACCAGCATGAGCCCCAAACATGATGCCCCACATTTAAAAAAGTGCCGGGAAAAAGGAGTCTTCAACCACCATTTTAGTTGACTGGACATTGACTATACCTGTCCTGGCCACAGATTGAGGCCCCAAAAACATGCATGACCCGCCCACATTTAAAAGTGCTGGAAAAAGGAGTTCTTTCAACACCATTTTAGTTGAAATGGAATTGACTATACCTGTCCTGGGCACAGCATGAGCCCCAAACCTGCATAAGACCCCCACATTTAAAAAGTGCCGGAAAAAGGACGTCTTTCAACCACCATGACAGGTTCCACTGGACATTGACTATACCTGTCCTGGGCCAACAGCATGAGCCCCTACCTGCATGACCCCACATTGTAAAAAGTGCGGAAAAAAGGAGTCTTCAACCACCATGACCTGGGCGGAGTTACAAGTGGTGCGGGGAAAGCCAAGGCTGCCAGTGTCATCTATTAACACGCAGGTTTTAAAATGCCCTGATGACGCCGCAACGAAAACTGTCGTGCCTGAAGCAGAGTGCGGATAAGCGGTAAAGTGTGAGAACCTTCCTGCCTTCCTCAGTACACAGTCAATACCTGGGTTCAGAGTTGCCCCCTCGTTATGAGTGTGGGGACCAATTGAGCTTACTGGAAATACTGGTGTACGCTCCTGTTACACCCAGGTGCCTTTATCTTGCATTCTTTTTCTCATTTTCAATCAACGTGATGGAGAAATGGTTCTCTGTATTTGTTTCTGTCCGTGCTCCATATTCCATGTCCTCTGAATAACATATCTGGTTCAAGTTTTTCCTGTACCTCCTTGTACAATTCAGAGGGAATTTTTTTAACAGCTATTTTGTACATGCAAGTTTTTTAGTACTTTAATTCTAGAATACAACACACTTTTTAAAATAGGATGGAATCCCAACATGTCTTTGTTTATCTTTTTTTCATTGTATTAAAGGGTGTTGTCTCATTACAGGAGTTGATTAGCTTTGTTAAAGATCTTGAAATAAACAAGTCATTTTGCAATATGTGTCATTAACAGTGTCCTACCTATTCCTGTTTCTGACAGCAACATCACCCTTGAGCCACTCTTGACAATTGTGAAGAAAAATTGTCTGTTAGAAAACAACATTTTTTAAGAATGGACCGTAGTATTAGCTGCATGTTCACAGCACAAAATGCCCCCAAAATTCAAAGCATGACCCTTGAGCCACTTTTGGTCAATTGTGATGAATCAAAGGTTCTGTTAGAAAACATTTTTTTTATAATAGGAACCTGTGAGTATTGCTACATTTCAAAGCTGCTTGGACCAAAAAACTTATAAAAATGGACTTCTCTGCCACTGTTAAAAATTGTGTGGGAGAAATCGGCCACTTAGAAGCCACATTTTCTGTACAAGAGGGACCTTGATTTTATTGCTGTATCTCACAGCTACATGACCCCAAAAAATTATATATATGACTTCTCAGCCACTATTAAAAATTGTGTGGGGGAAGTGCCACTTAGAAGCCACATTTCTGTTCAAAGCGACAATAATTATCGTGTATAATCCTCACTGCAACATGACCACCAAAAAATTTATAAATATGGAATTCTCAGCACTATTAAAATTGTGGGGATGGAAATGCACTTAGAAGTCACTTTTTGTTCCTAAAGGTACCATGATTATTGCTGTATCCTCACAGCAACATGACCTCAAAACCAGTGACAATGCGTAAAACTTCTTAAGATAAAGTGATTAAATGAATACGGTGTTGTCATGAAACCTTGCTTCTTTTACAGTCTCCTCACAGCAAAAATCAGCAAAATGAACTGTTGGGAAAAGAGAATAAAATTGCAGTAGTAAATGATCATTTTAAAAAAAGTTTTCAACGAGGTCCATTTTGTTTGAAAAGGATGTGAAGTAATGGCAACTAATCGGTGACTCTCGGCAATTGGAGGGTCCCAAACATCATCAGAAGATCCATGCCTGATTCATCTTGATGGAAAGTCAAACGATCCACATTATTGTGAAAGCGGAGCGTTTGTCTGTAATGATCCTCCAGCTGTGCGGAAGGTCGCATCACGGATATGACGTGGCCTTGATGGGCAGGGACAACACCTCTATGGGTGACGAGCCAGCTCGGGCATTCGTCCATTTTGGCATCCCAGAGTCTATTGGAGTGGAACACATGCAATAACATCGGTGTTGAGACGCAGATAGTCGTTTGCACCAGATCTAGTAGATATCTGTGTGTTGGATGTGTGCCATGCATTGCATGCGTTGGTTGAGGTGGTAAACAAAGATTGCCCAGAGGGTCACCATTTAGGCTTCTGACACCTTGCATGCTCGCTGACGCTACGCCTACTTGGCACTCTAATGCTGTCACGTACGCTGATGTTGTTCCCCGAGACTTTTGGGAACGTGAAGCAGACCGCAACTGATTGTCTCCAGTTGATCAAATCAGCAAGGTCTCCTTTTCCTGCCATTTTACTCTCTATTTCGGTGGGTGGAAGGATAGTGCTGATTTTTGTTTGTACCGGGGAATCAGGAGGGTGGCCACCAGTAACTTTTGTTCATTTTGAAGGCCTTAATGCGAGGATCATGTTGAGGGAAAGGAGCATCCAAGCACTCATGTGAGAGATGGAGCCTTGATTCCCAAGCTCTGGGTCGAGGGGCATCACTAGCAAATCTGATTTCCTCATCTTCTCCTCCGCCTCAAATTCGCCGCCAACCTCTTTCGAATGCAGGGACGTCGGTAACATCGGTTGTCTAGGATAACTCCTCCTACTCCTCCTCCTCCCGCTGCCTCGGCACAGCTTCAAAACAGCAGCCCTGACTTGCATGAGTGATGAAACCTGAGAGATGATGCGCCACCTTTGCAATTGCTCTGGAACCCGAACACTGATAATGAAAAAATAAAGACGATGAAAGTTTTGGTGATGAAACTGTAGGGCCATGTGGATTTGGACCGGACGGAGAAAGGATCCGTGTCGCATCTCGGTGTCCGTCTCATACTCCGTCGATGGGCTCAGGGGGTCATGTGGTTTCTGAGTGTCCAACGATCGGTTCCAGAAACTAAGATCACCGACATATAGCTCATGCTGAAAAGGGCATGTCCGCACTGACCATTTTGGTGGCTTCTTCAAAAACTGGCAAGGATGGGTGCGAGATCTTTCACAAGCCTCCACTCTCGGTGGTTCAACACCCCGAGGTCCGTATACGCTGCATTGTACAGGCCATGTGTCACTTGTATGCGTAATGGCATGGCGTGCTGCCTCAATCGCAGGAATGTGGAGGGGTGGAATTCCAGCGCTTGTTGGCACACGTCAACTATGAGTCAGTTGACGGGGAGGCCGAGATGTCGCTGCAAACGAAGCCGAGGCGGGAAGATCGAGCCGGTCTTCGCGTAAGGCGGAAGTGCGAACTCAGTCCTCGTAGCCTTCTACTGAGGATTGGAATAGTAACGGGGGTTGATCTTTAGGAAATTTCTGGACGACAAGGTTCATGACATGTGCCAGGAAGGGATGTGCTCCAGCCTACCGATCTTAAAGGGCGGCCAGCAGTTTCACGCCCGTTATCGCAACACCACCATGCTGGCACAAGGTTCTTGTCACCCAGCCAGCAGCTCGGTCTCGTTGCTAGAGCCGTCCACAAGATTTGACCTGTGTGTGGGGACGGTTCTCAAGGCAGATTAATTTCAACACGGACTGGTGTCATATGGAAACGTGATGCCACCAGAGGTCCTTGGGGGAAAGAGACCTGCACCATCTCTGCGGTTTTGAAGAGAGTGCCGCGAGCCTGAGAGCCCCGTCACACCAGGACATCACACAGCTAAACCAGTGAGCAGTCACGAGTTATTGAGGCCTTGGCCAAGTGCTTACTTGTCCATGTGTCGGTGGTGAGATGGACCTTTTCCGGACACAGATGCAGACACTCGCGCTTAAATTTTAGAGGTAATAGTAGGCTGCGCCCCAGGGCCAGGGACGGCTTTTATGGAAAGAAATCACTGTGGATTTTTCTGGTATTAGGGGCAGGCGGGAGGGCCATGAACGTGGCGGAAAACCAAATCTGTGTCCACAGACGGAAAGGCAAATTTCCAAGGCCAAAAAGCCTGGCATGCGACACATTCAGGCTTTTGGCTTTGGATGGTTTGGGGTTTTAAAGTGTTTCTTCTGCTTCCCAAACCTGGAAGACAGAAGGTGGTGATAGACTGGCCGTGTACGGCGTGCAGGTCGTTCAAATACTGCGGAGGAGAAGGGTAGGATGGGTCTCTGCGTTGTGCTGGTGGTTTACTCGGGCGACGGTGGTGGCTTGGAAGCGGAGGTGATCCCTGATCATGACTTGAGAGACATGGGCAGGCTGAAGGAACGCTTGTGTGGTGGCGGATGGAGGAGGAGGCGGAGACAGAGGGTGTGTGACCTGAGGTTGGAGGCCCTGGCGTCGGTTGGCCTTTTTTTGGCCCAAGTGTGTCCCTCCCATTTCACTCATGCATTCGCTGCATGTGACTAGACATGTTGGTGGTGGTTAACCACTTAAGGTTCTTGCCTCTACTTATTGCGTCTTACGGCAAAGGCAATCGGCATATGTCAATCGCTGGGTGAATCAGAGGATGTCAAAAGAAGGCCCAGGCTTGAGAGGTCCTGGACCTTTTTGACGGCGATAAGCGATGTGCGGGGTTGGCGCTGACATGGGCTGGCGGAATCATCATCAGCGGTACTTCTGCGACCGCCTCTCCCTTTTTGTGCGGGGGACCCGTTTGACAATACCCCCATCTGTCTTCTCCTCGTCACTGATGAAGCACAGCTAGAAAGCAAATTTGCGGAAACAGACTAGGATGGATCCGCTATGTCGTCATCTTCATCTACCATCCTCAAACACAGGTGAATTGTGTGTTCCTGACTTTCTGCATTACAGAAAGCTGCGGGTACAAGCAAGGGGCCACTGCAAAGGCTGTTGCCGACCGCCTGGGATTTTTGGCCGATTGACGGCTTCCTTCACTACTCTGATGGCATCGTAAATGGGCCCCATCGGGTGTTCAGAGCAGACTAAATCATCCTATTGATCTTTTAACATTGCCTTCTGACCCCAACCGATTTGTCATCCAAAGGTGGTCTACTGACAATGGATTATCCACAGTGGTGGGTACACGAGTTGACATTTGGGCTGCTTTCTTGTTGGAGGATGCTGAAGATGCTGATGAAGACATTTGTGGCGTGAATGCAGGGGAGGACGAGGAGTTATGACTGCTAGATGCCAGGTTGCATTAAAAACCACTAGAAGGACAGATTGCGACGATGTTCGTTACTTAGATTCACAGGGCCCTGACAGCGTGATGACAGGCTGACGGTCACTGCACTGACGATGGCACGCTGGCAATGGTGTTGTCGCCAGCAATGGAAGTGAGCACCTTCTCTCGTTACCTCTTAACTCCATGTGCTTAACCCATCTTATCTTCGCTTACCACCTGCATTTCGCTCATGTCAGAAATAAAAAAAATTGAGAAGGTATGCAATAGTTTTTGGAAAAGTTCTCTTATTTAAAGGACGGAAAATCTCAGCTATTCTTCAATCCCTCTAATCAAAACAAATTGCTGGATTACAAATTTTAACTGGCAGGTGTTCTATCAACAAATCTGGATGGGCACAAAGTCCAAAAACACCGTATTGTTATGTTGTGGTTATAATAACGGTATTTTTTGCACCTTTCAATTAACCTGTGGTGAATATAGAATTGCTGTTTTAAGATTTACGGTAGATGCTGCGTCATTGCAACAGTGCTGGGTGCGCAAAAGTAAAAAACACGTAACTGTCTATGTTTTTGATATAATAAACGGATATTTTTTTGCACCTTTTCACTTCAACTGTGGTGGGAATATAGAATTCTGTTTTAACGATTTACGTAGATGACTGGCGTCAATGACAGTGCTGGGTGCGCAAAAGTCAAAAAACACGTAACTGTGATGTTTTAGTACGTTACCACGGTATTTTTGGCAACAAACAAACCTGTGATGACTACAAGATTGCTGTTTTGTAATTTAAGGTCAAGGGGATATATCAACAGTCACAGGTGTAATGGGTTAAAATTGAGAACAACCTATCTGAAATGTATACTGTATAATAAAAGTGGAAGTTTTGCAGATAACAAAGAGACCTGCAGTTACTGAATTGATGTTTATCCAATTATAAGTTCAGGCTGCCCAATATCAGGAATTCTTTCAATAGCAAACTGTTAATAATAAAGATATTCCATACAAGGGTCTACACTAAGTTTGGTGAACTTTACTCCATGTGTTCTTTATAGATAAGAGATTGTCTGTGTTCGCCGCGGGGGCCCCCCCGCTACCCACCGCCGAGAATTTTCTAGCAGTAGATGCTGCTTTTAAAATTCTTAGCTATACTACATAAAAGATCAATCTCTAATTAACTAATTGGATGGATCACAGCTAATAGTAGAGGTTTCTCTGTGAAGTAAATAGAATAATTTTCGCTTAGCTGTTGGCCACAGGCAGAGCGCGGTCCTATCCTATGAGACGCTGAGAGACACTGAGGCTGAAAACAGGAAAAAGCTGTTCTATGTAAAAACTGTGGGTCATGTGATTTTTCCAAGCCAATCGCACCCATTACCACATCCCAGTCATGACGTCTTGCACACACATCCTCTCCCTCGCTCTATTCTGTAATCTCATTTGCTGGCGCCTAAATTACAGGAAGCGCCGAAAAAAGGCAGCGATCTTAAATAGATGATGCACAGATTTTAACCTTAATTATCGCATGATCTGGAAATTTCGATCATCATAAAAACCTTGCCGATTTCAACTTTGTCGATAAAAATCGCTCAACACTAGTTGATCCCAGACTGCTGATGTGGGTGCCTTGCAGTGGAAAGAGACAGATGTTGCTTGTGGACAGTCATTGGGTAATAAATGGGTTTTAATTTCATGCTGTTCAATTATGTTGCAAAAACGTGAAAAGAACAAATGTAGTAGAAATGCTGCAAATCTAGAAACTTTCATAAGACTAAAGCTGCCATTTTGAGGAAACATAACCGGCTTTTGTTACATTTTTTTTTTTTTTTTATTGCTATAAAGCAGTAATACAACTGTAGAGATGTGACCAAGGGTGAAGTCATAGAGGATGCATAGGTAGCAGTTGTGCCATGGTGCCTCGCAGGGCCCAAATCTCCTTTGCCCAATAAGAAGTCACCAGTATTATGAATGGCACATGGTAGATGAATCAGGCATCTTTGTGCAGAGGACTATAGTAAGTATGTGTGTGCGTCCAGCGGGAATCTGGTACTTATAGGCATTATGATATACGTGTTCTCCTCATGACAGTCCCTGATTTAGTTTGGCGTTTTACATCCAATCTGTTTTACATATTAATTTAAGCCTCTAATGGTAGAGTTTGTTCAATTACATAATGGTATAAACAAGACTTGCATGGTACGAATGGAAATCAATATGGATTGTAAGCTGGTAATTAGAGTGACCCCTGAGTGACAAAACAAAACACGATTGGAGGATCACATCAGAATGCAGAGGTGAGCTAGGAAAATGGAGATAGGCTCTGCAATCATTCAAGTGCTCATTTAATGATATCACAGGCAGACCTCGTCTCTCGCAAAGAAAAAGTGTTCTCAAAACCCAATGATTCACTTATTTAGTGATGAAAAATTACACTGTGAATGCCAATGAATAAAAAGAATATAAAAGAGAGAAAGGATGAAACATATAGACATTTAACTGAATGCACTGGACTACACCAAACATTCAGAAGCGAAAATAAGAGTCTGCTAGATGTAACATTGCTGAATGGGGAATTTGGCATCACACTGGTAACCAGAAGCTTCCTAATTTGTAGCACATCCCCCGACGATGTCTCATTTATATTACTGGTGTCAGCCCTCAGGACTATGGAGCACCTTTTACCTCAGCCCATAGCTTTGCCCCAGTGTGTACTATTGTTTCACAGTTCACGCTGCGGCCCCTGCTACGGACCGTCAGCGTGCCCGTGTCTCTGGTGCTTCGGGCTCTATTCACCCACCTGTACTGCTCGCGTGAGGTCTCAGTCACCATAGCTTCCTCCAGCTTCCTGTCTTCCTGTGCGAACACGTGCTCCCTCTTGGCGGCACGTGTGCGGAATGATGTTACTTAAGGTGGTCAGTAGGTCCTTGGTCCGGCCAGTGACTCTGGCTTCATAAGTAGTTTCCTTCCTCATGCTGGTTTGTATGTTTGTTGTTGTCTTCAGCCAAAGAGACTTGACCCCCTACTGGACTGCTGCATTGCTGATGTTCTATTGTAGGTTCCTACTTGTTTATCAGTTCCTGTTGGAAATCTTGCCGACTTGGCCACCAGTCTGCCTACTCTCCTGCTGTCCTGGATCATATCAGTAGACTGCTACCTACCTGGGACTGTTCATAATGTTCCCAGTCACACCTGGACTGTGTGTACGGTTTAACGTCTACAACAGCGGTTGCTCTGTCTCCGTTCCTGTACCATCACCAGACCAGCACTTAGGCTACCCACACCTTGCAATTACTCATCTTTGCCTGCGGTGGCCCAGAGGATCCGCCCAACCCGCATGTTTCCAGCCATCCGGGTTGGAATCGTAACACATTGTTTTTAAGACTACAGGTAAATAAACCACATTATATAGGATCTGTTGGCTCTCCTGACATGAATTTTTCAACATAGCTAGAATAGCTAGAGCACAGCTTTGCTACAATTGCATCAGAATAGAAATACCGCAATTAATATATCATAAATAAAAAAATCTGTATATAATTGTTCAATGTGGCGATAATCTAATAAATCAATAAAAAGGGATAATAGTATAATACTTTTTGAGTGGGATATTTATATTATAGCTATATAATTTGTATAAAATATCGGTATGCCGTCTCTCTAATGCCCACAGAGGATTAGAGAGATGGCATACCGATATTTTATATACAAATTATATAGCTATAATATAAATATCCCACTCAAAAAGTATTATACTCAAGATTGAGTTTATAAGATAATAGAGGTGGGTAGATATCTGTAGACTCTAAATAAAACAGGTGTAAGTCAGGCATTCGTTTAGGCCCAAGGACACACCGTGCACATCCGGTAGATACACTGGGCCTCTTTTTGCAGAAGGTATCGGCCCCAATCCCCCCTCTCCGGGATCTCTTAACCTCTATCACACAAAATGATAATACATTTATGTCCCCATTGTGACGTTGCTGGATATGCCTAGCTACTGGGGTGTCCTTCTTGTGGATGATGTCACCTATGTGTTCTCTAATTCTCCTCCTCAATTCTCTCCTCGTTTTCCCAGTATATTGGAGGTTACCCACACAGGTGCATAGGTATATCAATCTCTCGGTTTTGCAGTTCCCAAAATCCCTACTAAGGAATATCTCTTCTTGATTGTTATGGACTTGGTAACTTTCACTGATGGGTATGCCCTACAGTTTCCACATTTAACCCCTTCACGACCTTGGGCATATCCATACGTCCAGGTCGTTTGGGGGTTCACGCACCTGGAAAGTATGGATACTCCTGAGGAGGGGGCGAACTCTAAAAGCAGAGTTTGCGCGGGGTGTCGCCGTATACTTACAGCTGACATCCCGCAGGTAGCGTTCTGCCCCGAACGGGATAGCTCACGGGGGGGGGGGGGGGGGGGCGGTCAAACCCTTAATTTAGCGACTATCGGGTCGCAATAACTCTAAGGGAGACCACAGGTGGAGATTGACTCCTCCTGCGTCTCTGTCGGCGGACTGCAGCGCACGGATCGGGCGATCCGTGCAGCTCCTGTCTTCCTACAGACAGCACGGAAGGCCAGAGAATGCTTCCCGGTGTCTGTGACGTCAGATGCCTGCAGTGCCCTGTGGGCTTGTCCCGCGGCCATCGTGACTTGACAGTTGTCATAGGAACCAGTCATAGCAACAAGCTATGTACTGATTCCTATTGAAAGGAGAGATCTAACAGATCTTTCATTTCAAATCCCTATGGGGAAATGTAAACAAATAACGTGAAAAAGTGACAAAAAAGTTAAAAAAAAAGTGAAAAACAGT
Source organism: Phyllomedusa bahiana (assembly GCA_025379985.1). Taxonomy (NCBI): domain Eukaryota; kingdom Metazoa; phylum Chordata; class Amphibia; order Anura; family Hylidae; genus Phyllomedusa; species Phyllomedusa bahiana. The sequence continues at coordinate 162,141 of JAODAL010002994.1, forward strand.
AAAACACAATCCGAAAAATAAAATTAAAAATAGTACACGCCCTTTTCCCTTTTACAAACGGCAATCGCCAAAAAGATCAAAAATAAATAAAGTTACCATATTTGGTATCCACGCGTGCGTTTAGCGACCTGCCCTAAATCGTCATGTAATTTACCAGTACGGTGAACGCCGTAAAAAAAAAAAAAAAAAAACATTCACAGATTAAGATTCTTGTCATCCCGCAGCAATAAAATGGAATAAAAAGCGATCAAAAACTCCTAGTAACGCAAAAGTTGTACCAATTAAAACGTAAGTTCATCCCCTCAAAAAAAAGTCCTTATCAGCTCTGTATACTGGAAAAAATAAAAAATGTTTAGCTCATCAGAAGATAGTAGCGGGTATGCATAACTATGTTTTACACACTAAACACTTTTCTTTTTTTTTTAAGTGCTTCTAACATAAAAAAAACTTATAATAGGGTTATCGCCATAATCTTAGCGAACCAAAGAGTAAAGCTAACTTATCAACGGATACTGCCCAGTGGCTCTGTTTAAAATAAAAATAAATACACTTACTAGTATTGTAGTTTTTTCTTCACCCTGGCCTCCAAAACTTGGTTTAAAAGCAATCAAAAAGCCTTTGTCCCCCCAAAAAATGCTCTTACTAATAAAAAGTCAAATATTCTCGCAAAAAACATAATTCCCTACACAGCTCCAGCACAGAAAATACATTAAAAGTTTATGGCTCTCACGACTATGCGATTGCAAAAACGTATTTTCCTGGTTGAATAAAAGTGTTTTTATTGTATAAAAAGCAGTAAAACATAAAAAAAATATACAATTGGTCGGTGTAATCGTATTGACTGCTGAGGAAAGCTACCATTTCATATTTACCGTACAGTGACCGATAATAATAAAAAAAAAAAAAAAAAAACATAACAAGATTGCTGTATTTTGTTCAAAACATCTCACAAAACCTTAATAAAAAGGAAAATAGCATCATATTTAATACACCCCATAATGGTTACCAATAAAAACTCAAGCTAATCCACAAAAAACAACGCATTAAACAGCTCTGCAAACAGCAAAATAAAAATTTTATGGCTAGTCCAGAATAGGACAAACATAAAAAGCAATTTTTTATAGACGTATTTCTACTGTGTATTAAGTAATAAAACAGAAACAAAGTATATAAAATCTATATAATTGGTAATTGTACCGACCACATAATAAAGTTATCCCACATCATTTACACTGCAGGCGAATGCTGTAAAATTGTTGAATCAAAAAAAAACAGTGACCGAACTGCGTTTTCCCCACATTTCATTGCCCAATGCTAAAAAAAAAAACTATGGGACACTGTGTGCCTAAAAATGCAGAATTACATCCCTAGATGAGGATCCCTGATGGTTGTTGAATCCAAAATGGGGCGACTTCTGGAAGGTTTGCCTGTTCTGCTACTTTGGGGGCTTTGCAAATGCGACATACCACCAAAATCTGCGTATCCAAAAGCAAATAGCGCTCCTCCTTATACGCCCTGCCATGTATGCGCCCAAACAGCAGTTTTACACTCCCACACGTAGGTATGCTGAACTTGGAAGAAATTGCTTAACAAAGTTTTAGGGTTCTTTTTTCCAGGATTCACTTGTATATATGAAACATTTTTAGCTAAAATTGAGATATATTGGGAAAAAAAAAAAAATTAATTGCACAGCCTTATGCTAAAAAAAAAATTTGTGATCACCTGTGGGTCTATATACTCAATGCCACCTGGATATATTCCTTAAGGGGTGTAGTTTCCAATATGCGTCTATTTAGGGGTTGTTTATTAAGTTTTTGCACCTTGGGTGTCCCCAAACATGAAAATGGTGTCTAAATAACATCGTATTGAAAATGAGACCCCAGAGTCCTGTAGGTGCTCCTCCTATTCTGGGGCTTGTGGTTGAGCCAAATAATGCACTAGGGCCAATATGGGATTATCTCTAAAAATGGCAGACCTGGGGGGAATTGATCATTAAGTTGCCATTTACATAGTCACAATTTACAGTTTTCAGTGAATTAAGGATAAATATTGAAAATCTGCAAAAAAAGTGAAAAATTTGAAATTTCACCTCCAACTTTGCTGTAATTTCTGTGAAAATATCTAAATGGGTTATCAAAACTTCCTAAATTTAGTGTTGTAAAATAAGTAACGGGTATAGTTTCTTTAGATGGAATTCACTTATGGGGGTTATCTAACTTGCAGGGCACCTCAAAGCTCGTCTAGAACTGGAGTGGTCCCTAAAAAATGTATATTGCAAATTTTTCTGAAATTTGAGAATTGTACTAATTTTCTAGCCACTCTATGTCGTAAAAAAAAAAAGACATTTAAAAAAGTGATGCCTCAACCTATAGTGTACATAGGTAGATGCAAAGTTATAAACTATTTTGTGGTGAATAATATTCTTGTCTTGCACAAAGGAAATTTTGCAACTTTCAAAATCGCTAATTTTTCAAATTTCATGAAATTTGATTTTTTTCACAAAAAAACAAGGATTGTATGGATTAAAATTTCTTTACTAAACTTAAAGCAGAATGTGTCAGAGGAAACAATCTCTCGAAATCACTTGGATAGGTAAAAGTGTCAAAAATTATTCTCACATAATGTGACACATGCCAGATTTCAAAAATAGGGCTGTGTCAGGAAGGTCAAAACAGGCTGGGTCCTTAAGGGGTTAAATGTGCCAATCGGTTGACATTCCAGCCAAGTATGTTCAGATATATGGGAGGAGTAGTGAATATGCGGCAAACGATATCCCTAAGGACCGCCACTTTCTAAAGGTGATGGCTGGAGTTTTCAGAAGGAGTTTAGCAAGGTCAGGATCAAGTAAAAGTATGTCCCAGTGTTTTTTCAAAAGGGTCAAATAAGTCTAGTGATATACGTATCGCTAGATTTATCTCAGTAGATACACACTGGGGCAAAGCTATATAGGTAGCTGAGGTAAAAAGTGCTCCATATTCCATACTTAGCACTTTGTGTTATTGCCTTATATATATAAAAGGTATAATCAAGTGAGGGGGACGATTATCTTTAGACCTTTTATGTTTACAACCCGGTTTCATGTTCAATTAGATGAGGGAGACTTAGAAGCCCCAGGCAACAATTTATATTTTGAATATAGGTAAGTGTATGGATTCCATCAACACAGCTCTGTATAAGTTGAAGCATGACCAGGCGGGACACTGTACAGGTGGCAGAGACAGTGAGGCAAAGTGGGCCCCTAAAATCAACTTTTCTGGTGGGCCCTAGGCACCCCAGTCCGACACTGATACAATGTCAATTGAAGGTGTACTTCTGAATATCTTAATTCTGGGTAAAGTACAGTACAGATTTGGGGGTAAGGAGTACCAACAGATCATACAGCTTATTATACACATAGAACAAGTAAAAGAATCGGATAGTAGAATAAGTATCAAAAGTATTATAAAAGAAGCCTTGAAGGATCATCAATTTAGGCATTCTCTTCCTGACGAATTATGGGGTCAGATAAGAATGTTGGTTCACATATTAGACATGTTGGTGAGTCCTAAATCTGTATATGTAATGTTTGATTGGAGCGCAGGTAAAACTGCTCTAATGTCTTAACTGTGATTCACAAATTTAGCTCCGCAACATCTGAATCATGACGCACATAGCCATGCAGCATCAAAGAGTTCAATGAAAGATTTAGCTGCATTACATTTGTATCAGTGTGAACATTTCACCTCAAGCAGCTTGTATTTATCGCCTGTATGTCAAGAGAGACCTTTGAATCAACCTTTTACATGTGAAGTTTCACTATCTGTCTCTGAAGCTGTCATCTGCCTTCATGATGGTCTTTAGACACCGATAGCCTCAATTGCTGGAGTATGAAATTGCTCCTAACTGGTTTACAATCAGAAGTGACAAAGATAGAGAAGGAGCAGTATTACTTTTGATCAGTTGTAAAAATTCAAACCCTGGCAGGATGACTCTCACTTGTGGCATTTTGTAGTTTTGCAGAGCTGTTGGTACCTTATTACTGTTAGATTACTAGCAAACATTGGAGTGGACTGCGACAGTGCTCCATCAGTAAAAGTAAAGAAGTCATGATATACTTTTGAGTAACTGTGAAGGCTCTATTCCCACCAGTTTCAGACTGGAGAGCCTTGGGTTCACTAGTGGAGCTGACTCTTGGGGTCAAAAATGGAGTTGATTCTTGGATCCCACCAGTGAAGCTCATTATTGGGACTCATCAGTGGAGTTGATTCTATAGTCCCATCAGAGGAGTAAATTATTTGGTGCCAACCAGTTAAGCTGATTCTTGGAGCACACCAGTGGAGTGGATTCTTGGGGGCCACCCAGTGAAGTTGATTTTTGGGGCCCACCAGTGGATTTAGTCCCTTGGGCCCACCCTACAACAACTGTACTGTACATAACTGTACATGTCTTTTTCACTCTGTTTCTTGCTTTCTACCCCTTTTTTCCTGCCTTTCTCCCTGAAAAGTAGCCCAGGGTCCAACCAGGGGTTTCCCATATTCCCCTATGTGGGTCAGTCTAAGCCTGATGCAGACTGATGTTTTGGCTGTCATTTATGTGAGAAGACAAGGAAGCTGACATGAAATTGAAATGACAGATCCAAGCAGCAGGGAGCAAAACTAATTGACTTCTAATGGGGTCTGTTGAGAATTCGTTACATTTTCATAGTACTATGCTGTTCTTAAAGTCGTAAGTTATGGAACCACTGATAATAGCATTATTTATGTAATGCAACTTCTTTTTTGTGGATAGTGAAGATAATTGGTGGATTTTGCAGATAGAACTACTACCTAGGATTGCCCAGTCCCATATAAAGTTGGGTTATTTTTTAACCACTGATAGAACCCCCAAAGGAGGCTCTGAATCACAACGTGAACAGGGTTTACATATGAATATATGCCTATGTTCTTACACTGCTGAGACCGCAGATATTCTGAGCGAATAAGGGAGAAAAGAAAAGGCCTGGACGCTGTCTCTACTTTGTTATTGTGTCTTAGGGATAAACAGTACAGACAGAGAGGAAAAAACTCTCAACTGCAATAGATCTTTAGGCAAAATAGTGAAGTAAATGACAAGGAAATTGGACAGAAAGGAATAGCCTAAAGGTATTCACAGGGCATATTTTCAGAGCATATTTTGGAACAAATTTGTGCCGACATAAGCACGGCAATTTCACTTCAAGCACATATTGAATGCAGTGTAAAATCATAATTAGAGATGGGCGAATTTCTCAAAAATTTGACTTCGCCGAATTTTGCGACAAAATTAGTTTCGGTCCAAATTACTTTGGGACGAATGCTTTAAAAAAAAAACAGTTTTTCCCCAGGCTGCACGGGGCCCTGCGGGGTTTGCTGTGAACTTTGTTGCATGCTTAAATATCCCAAGGGAGCTTGGTTTGGTCTTCAACAATGTTGTGTTTTATATGCACGAGATGATGCCGGCTTTAGAATCGCTTCACTATAAAATTTCCCCGGGCCTTAAGAGGGCAAAATGACCAAAAATGAAGCGGGGTGTAGCCTGATAGTCATGGCAGCGACAGCTGGGAAAAAACAAGTGAGGGTGAGGTGGAAAAAACAGTGAAGGTGGGAGGTGAGGCGCAGCCCAGCAGATCGGTCGAGAGTGGGACAATGACATTCTGGAGGTGACAAAAAAACGGATGGCCACAGAGTGGCACAAAGACAAAGTGTGTAGGTCACGGCTGTTACGGATGTGGTAGTGGATCCCCTTTGGGCCCCACAAGCGTGAGTAGCAAAACCAGGGAGCGGAATCTAAAGTGGTCCGGTTTTCACCAGGCCCCCCCAAAGCGGGATGGACTTGCTGCGGCGGATTATACCCGGTCGTTCCCCTGCGTGACTTGTTGCGGTGGCAGCCCGGGGGTGCGCGGTAAAATCGTGAAGCAGGCTGTGTCGGGGCAGGCAGAAGGTCAGGACGGGGGGCAATGGTTCTTTGGGCATGGGACGGAGGCAGAAGGTAAAGGGGTAACACAGTAAACGGGGACAAGATCACTTTTGGATAACGCTTCCTCTCCAGGACAAAAAGGCACTCTTTTCTATTCGGCAAAGGTGTGGGGGGTTGTGGCTGGGGGGTTAGATGGGGGGACGGTGGAAACCCGCGAGCGTGTTCAATAGCATAAGGAAATATCGGGAAAGGGTTTGAGCCACGGCAGTGCTCGTTGCGCGTGCAACCGGCCACTCCGGCAGGCAGGAGCGCGCGCCCGGCAGGGGACCAGGAGCATGGAACCGGGAAAGTGCGCCCCAGGACGTGCACGGCCGGGTCCCTGTCAGCCAGGACCGAGCGTCGGCCTGCCGGCACCAGACTGCAAGCAGGAGGTTCGCTGGGCGTTGCGGGTGTGCCCTGCGACTCCCGACACATGAGGGCGTCGCAACGCGGTCAACTTGTACACAGTACCCCCCATTTGGCCTCCCCCCCTACTTTCGGGCACCGCATATAACCAATTAGACAAGAGGACCAACTATCCAGGAGGGATGTTTTCCTCCGGCTATCACGACCTTTTCCTCTCGGCCCATAACACCCCTTACAGTCCACCAAATAAAATTCGTCTACCCCCAACCGTCTTAGTGGCCAATATCTCTTTGACAAGGCAATAAATATTGGTGGTATTCTGATACAGGTAGACAGGACAAGGGAACCACAAGACCGTGAGACAGCGGTTTCACTTGGGTGGACCGGATTCAAGTTAGCGCGAAGAAATGGAAGGAGTTTGGGTACATGCGCAATCGGTCGGAGGGCCCGCCGGACGCTTGTAGGCCACAGGATTAATGCGCCTCAGGACTTCAAAGGGACCTAAAAAGAAAAACGGGGACACAGCTTGTACGTGGGGATTTTTAACAAAGGATATAATTTGGCAGACAGCCAAACCTTATCCCCCTTGACCAAAGGGAAGGAGGGGGTCTTTTTTTTTGTCCGCTTGGGTTTCATACGGGACGAGGCCTGAAGCAGGGACGGCGTGTCTCCCTCCAGACAGCGGGGATAGGTCACGGGACCAGACTGTCAACTGCAGGGAATTAGGAGGAGGCCTGGACGGGCAGTGGAAGGGAGTGCGGCGCTGGGGTAGGGAGATGCCCCGGTATTGACCTATTGAGATGTTGGGGGATCGACGCAGCCGGAATATAGCTGCGGACTGGGTTCGTTGTACGTTTTGGACCCACCATTTGGAGTGTAGGTCTGGACCAGTCATTCTTGCTTGGCCAGAAGTGAAGCTGGCGGACGTTAAGTAAACTTAGGACCTGATTCACCTCTCCACTATGCACATTGGATTGTTGGGTGGTCACGCAGAGGAGAAGGCTCCAGTTCCACTTGCAGTAAAGCGAGCCAGAGGCCTCGCCCCCAAACAAATCTCGAGACGAAACTGGACCCCCACTGTCCGAGACTATGTGTAAGGAGGAGTCCATGGCAGACGGAAGATGTGTTTTTAAAACCAAATTTTGGCGATGCCGAGGCGCAGCGGAAGGGCCCAGGCATGGGAACACAAAATGAAGGCCAGCTTGGACAAAAAAGGTCAGTGACCTCCCATATGACAGTATTACCTTAAGAGGGCGGAAAGTTCAGTTATGAAGTCCAATGGCAAATATGGCTCCCAAGGACTGCTAGGCACAGGCAGAGGTGGCGTGTAGTCAACCCTGGGCTTTGGACGGAAGGTGGGACTTATTCGCGGGCACCATGGTGGTGCATGCGCCACTACATACTACATGGACTTAAGGTTTACCCGAGAACCACAGGACACCCAGTAGAACCAGGGAAATCAACGATCAAGACCTCTCGAAACCCAGGGTGTACGGCACTATGCGGGGAAACCTTTGATCCCATCTTCAGGCACCCTAAACGGAGAGCAGGTAGCTAAGGTCGATTTTCACATGGTGGAGTACCCTTGGAGGTTAAGTGGAAGCCACGACATCAGACGTTCCGGCGGGGTCATTATGTTTTGTGGGGCAGCCGCCGTTCCTAACCTCATACTAACATCGGTGGCTAAGGTTCACTTTTCTGACGGTACCGGTTGTGTGGTATGAGGTTGTTTCATGGATTTGTTCTGTATCACTGACGATAGGTGACAGAGGATTCAGTAACTTTGTGCTGTCTGGACCGGATAGAGGAGATTTTTTGGTTGGTCAGTGAAGACTATTACGGTGGGGAAAACGAGCTCCCTCTGAAGGTGGCGCCATTCTTCTAGGGCAAGTTTAACGGCTTAAAAGTTCCAGTTCCCACGATGGCTATAGTTTTCTCTGCTGGTGAGTAGGTCCTGGACAAAGGAAACCCGCAGGGTCCGAGTCATGGGCCCATTGGGCCCTTTTGACGTGAGCAGCGCTCCAGTCCTATGGATAGAGGCGTCCATCTTCCAAAGAAAGTAAGGGGTTTCTCGGTATATGGCCGGGATATCACCCGGTGACGGTGGACGAATGCTGCCTTCAACTTGGAAAAAGGCTTATTCGACAGCGGAGCCGGACGGTACAAGTTTAGGCGTCTGGCATGTTTTTTCAGTAAGGGCCACATATTGGTGATACCATTCAGTTGAAAAGTGAGGGTTTTAAGTGCCGGTTGTAATTTGGAAAACCCAGGAACGTTGTTATAGCCCGCAGGCCACCAGGTCGGCGGCAATGCTAGGTCGGCAGTGTGTTTGGTGGGGTCCATTCCGCAAGAAACCGTATCAGAGATTATGTATCCAATAGGTACACAGGGAGGCTGGTATGGTGAAATAGGAACCTTTTCCCAGTTAGCGTATAGAAGGTTACCGCGCAGGCGTTTCAGGACATGGCGAAACATGTGACTGGTGGGATACCAGATCGGGTGACGTACATACCAGGATGTCTTTCCAAGTAGGCCCAACTACACAGGACATATAGGAGGTCATTGAAAATGTATTGACAAAATTCCTGGAAGACAGCCCGGAGGCGTTGCATAACGCTAGGGCCATTACCAGATACTCAAAAGTGACCTTCACGAGTAATTGAAGCGCCGTCTTCCACTCGTCTCTTCCAGGATCCGGATGAGATTATATGCCAAAAGGCAAGTGTTTTTTCCAATTTTGGAAAGACCTTCGGCCCACCCGGAGACAGTCAAAGAGTTCAGTGGATTAAAGGCTAGAAGGGTACCGGTTCTTGATGGTGATCTTATTTAGGTCCTCGGTCAGTCATATGCTGGTACTCAGGGATCATCTCTCCTATTCTCACAAAGAAAAATCCGGCAACCCGCTGGGAGAAGTTAGATTTGAGGATGAAACCTTTCGTAGTTTTTTCTTCTACCGTAGGCAACCTCCTCCGTCACTATCACCCAACCTTATGTCCCCCTCGCCCGGAGTTTCCGAGTTTTTACGGAGAGCGGAGTAGACCCTTACCCCGCGGGAGGACTCAGTCTCGGGTAGCAGGTCCTATGGGGCTATCATATGGGCTCGATGAGGAAGGAGTTTCTCAGCTCGCTTCTCGGGAATAAACACATTTGGATGGCCTGATAACGGTTGCCCGGGAAAACACAGGCTATGGGCTTGGGAGAGGGACTGTGGAATGGACATGGGGCCGACCCGGCTGGGTGCCGAAATACAACGAGACTGGCAGTCCGGGCACCACGCCCGCAAAACTTCACAGTCGTCCATTCCAGCATTGGGGCGTGGACGCTGTAGCCAAGGCTATATGCCCCTGTAGATACAGCCAGTGGCTATTGTAATGGAGGTTTCCTAGTATGTTAACAAGTGTTCCTCTTCCCGTTGCAAGGGCTACTATTGGTTGGACAACTCGGTTCAGTCCACGGAGTGGATGGAGTCGCTTATTAGGTTATCCACTGACGGAGGAGTTGACCAAGGGTTGGTCTAGGCGGACCAACGGGGCTCTGATACTTGGTCACCAACGAAGCATCCATAAAGCTTCCAGCCGATCCGGAATCCAGGAAGGCGACACCTCGGAAACGAGATTCCGGTACATTGGACGTGACCAGAGCTGGCAGAATGAGCCATGGGAGGGAATTACTCTTACCTTAGGGGACGCCTCTCCTACGAATCCTAGGTACGTTGCGTTTCCCGGACGTTGCCGAAAGAAGTGGGCAACCACCCCGACGGAAAGGTAGCATATTATCGGGGCTGCCGCATACAGTAGAGACACAAACTACTCCTACGGGTTCGATTGAGTGAAAGCTCTTTCAGGTGACTGGAGCGGTAACTGTCTACTTGCATTTGGGGGCCTTCTAATTAATCCAAAGACGTCACGGCTGGAGATAGGAGAGGCACTCAAGGTGGCGAGGGATTACGCTATGAATCTCTGGACGCAGAAGCGAGGGTGATACGTCGTGTGTGAGGATGGTTCAAGAGGATAAAATGGAGGATGTCAGAAATACTGTGACTACCTACGAGAACAAACTCGGCCTCATTAATTGTCCTTTTGCGGTTTCGCAAGATGGATGTGCTCACACACTTTATGACAGTTCGGGAGAGGTCCAGGGTGGAAATTTCCAACGATACGGGGAATCAACTTATTCTGGCCGGAGACGGCTCCTTCATTGAACGTGGCGTCTCAACGCAAGAATCAATATTCATCAGACTATTCAGAGGTCTTTTTGTAAGTGACGTTTATATTATTAGAAGTAGTCGACATAGGTTGGCCTGGGCCCCAAAGGCCGGACGGGTTCTTTAGTACTGCAACAATGGTATTCAGCAAATTGACGAGAGCAGCTCTAGGGCAGGCATCCTCGAGGGAACAGTCCAGCGGAAAACATCCTGCATTTTAAGAATGTAGCCAGAACAGCCCTGCATGAATAGGATCAAGATTCCTACGCATCCCAGTAAGGTAAATAGGACGATTCGACCAGGAATACCAGGGGCTTTCACCAGTTTGTCTGACATTTCTGGACATTACAGGAAGGACACGTTCGGACGGGAACATCTGGACCAAAAGTCACTTAAGATACACCCAAGTGCGAACCAGAGGAGCACACTGGGTGTTGATACCACCAACCCTGCAGGCCTTGCGAGGCACCCGGCATACTTAGTAAGGCATTGGAATTGCGAGTGCGGTTGGGGACTTTTTGCAGAGGAAGTGATCCCAGGATCGCTGATTGCAATTCAACTGCTCGGATGACAAACAGGCCACGCATATTGATGCCTGCACTGAATGTATTGAGCTGGACTAAGACCTGAGTGGCTCATCATTGTAGTCAGGTGGGGTTCTGTGGTGTTAGTTGCAAGATTTTGATGACATAACTAGCGAGGATTTTTTCTGCTTTAGATGATTGCTGAGCACCACTATATAATGGTCATGAGGGTAATTGTGGAGGTTCGAGAGGCTTTGGTTGAGGCACACTATTGGCAAGTGGATACAATGGGAAATTCATAGAATTACGAACTGTTCAAAATACGGATTAGTTGGTTAGTGGATTTTATTCCTACTGATTGGACAACCTCAAATAGCAATAGAATGACGGTAAAGCTCATCGCCCAGAAATGCGCAAGGTCGGATATATCATTTAAGTAGAACGATCCCGGATTTTTCTCCAGTAGCTCCCTGCCGCAACTTTGAGGGGATGGACTCCTTGTTATTTGCGGCGATTGATTGTATTACTCGGAGCGCTTACACCCTTGAAAAGTGACTTTTTGCTGGTTTTGTTGGTGGATGCCGAGGTGCGGCTTTTGACGACCGGGGGTCTTTTTAGGGTCATGTCTGGCAGCGGATTGGCGACAGGTGGATTATCGTCTTAGGATTAGTTGAGGTTCAGGTTTTCTATTGGCGGCATATCGAGGGCGATTTAGGGATATTTTTGCGGAACAGAGTGGCACAAAGATAATATATAAGGTTCATGTTGTTACACAGATGTTATCAGTGGTAATAGATACTCCTTTGGGTTCAGATTCCCTCTCCTCTAGGCTATTGGCTCTTGCGTGTAGGCCTGTTGTTTCGGGGAAGGGGGACCTTGTGTTTGTTTCGATTGGGAAGCGCGTTTGTTGGTGGGCGCGGCATGTGATGTTTCAAGGTGGGGTTTAGTGATTTTACATCTGATCACGGAGAATTGAGGGTATTAAGGGTTTTTGACTGAACCATTGGAATTTGGAGCGATCTGAAGATTTTGAGGCACTTGTACTACTTGCAGTTTAACGGAATTATCATAGTGTGTATAAGCAAAAATGAGCGTACGCACATATCCAGTGTCCATTATAAGGCGGCTGGATGAATTTAAAACTTAACATTAAAGCACTCTGAGCAGCCAGGATGGGCAACAAGAAGTGTGCCTGGGGTTTTAGGGGTTACCTGGTTACTTGTGTGAGGCCACACTTTGTCATCGGGGAGGGCACGTGTAGTAGTCTTTTTTGATGCAAGTCCGCACGGCTCCCAGAAATAGCGTGCGGAGCTGCGGCAACAATCCGGACGCAAGCTGATTTGTATGAGGGCCTGCGGCTAGTTTGATAGGGATTTAGTGCCTTGCGACAACAGACACTGACCGAGGAGTACGCATAAGGGACTACAACCCCGTCTCAACAGATGTGGGCATGTATAGCTGAAAGTGATACTAGCGATAAGTCGAGAGGTCAGATAACATTAATGCTTTGATGGCAGAAAACATTCCCGATTTGGAACATTTGATAATGAGGGAGGTGTGCAGAAAAATAAACATAGCAGAGGCAGCCTCCAGGAGTGGCACATCCAAATAGTCATGGGATTTGAAAAAGTTGGGAGGTAACACTTTGGGGACAGCAATAGCCACAAGGCTGCTACTGCATGGTGTCAGATAACAGTGCGCAAATGATATATCATTTTTACTGGTATAGGTAGCAATAAAACTTTGTAGTAGGCAAGATAAGTTGGCCCACCATCGACAGAGAGTGGACGGTAGATAGGACATTAGGCCGTGTTACTGAAGAGGATGTATTTGACAATACAGCAAAGTTAATGAGGGGTCGAAGGGGAAGTTGTAAATTAATAAAGAGTATGGTAGCATTCAATATTAGACAGGCGTGCTGGAGGGGTGACCGCATAATTCTAGACTCGTGAGACAAAATCAACAAGCAGCAGGCACAGCTTTTATGAGCCGGTCAGTTAGATGAATGATATGGTACTACAAATTTGAACACACAAGGATGTGTGGATTAGACTTATGGAAGCATGATCCAGTTTGGGACTGAATCTAACGCAAGGTTTTCCAGCACTGCACTGTGGGTACATTACGAGTTTTGTGGCCAGTTGCGTATGTTCTGATAACGCACACTCTTCAAAACGGTGGCCAAAAACACCTTTCACATGTGTTAAAAAGTCTGGTCAGTTGGGCAGACTGGAGGAAACATCTATGAGCCTAGCATGTAATGTGTGTGCATAAGTGCGGATGTGTTTATGGCTCCGCCGGCATCATATGGGTAATAGTTGAAATTGCTGTAGGCAGGGATACGTGTATTTGATAACCAAGAGGAATCGCAATATATTCTCAACAAATTAGTATATAGGCAAATATATGAGGGACATGTCATGGAAATGCATGATGTTCAGTATACTGGACGCCACTTGAAATAAAGGCATCCTAGAATAATAAAAACTCTGTAGTGTGTGTAGAAAATTGATTGAAATGACCGAATGTTCTCGCATACAGGCCTAGATTCATCTCTATGAAACAAATAAAGGGTCCAGAATCCGTTCACTGTATTTGCTGGTGGACATAGGATAACGGGATTTCCATCCAATAGCTGGGACTTGGTAATTCCGAATGGCCATCCCCGCACATATAGAAATAAATTCACGCGTTATCTGAGTGCCAGACCCAACTTTAAACACTATATGAGAGTGGATATGTTCCGGGACAGGACAGATGCTTATACGATTACCCATCCTGGCATAAAAATGAAAATATCGGCCAATTGTATTTGAACTATAGGAACATACGCGAATTACAAACTCAACATATCCTATGAGGTATTGGATGACTACCTACATAGCAAAATTAAGTCCATGCAGGGGAATATTCTAAACTGAATGAGACGGATAAGGGGTGAGCAGATTACGATAGGGCAATGAGATGCTTAGGCGTTGGACTTCCATGTAAGGCCATCCATAACTATTGTTCGCGGATATATTCAAAAGTGGAACTGCTCCTAGGATATACCATAGCTGCTATGCCTAACTCCCCCGCAAGGGCGTACTGAACTCCTCAATCAAATGAGATGTATGTGAATTGGATATTTAGACAAGAGTCTCTACATAGAGAGTCAACAATGTCAAGTAATGTGGCGTCGCTGAATTGTGTTTGAGATGTGCGGGGTGAGGTGCCGGTGACTCCGCTCGCACAAAAACAATACTAAAACGTTCCCCAAACAAGATGATAAGTCCGACAAATATATTAAATAATATAAAGAAAGATCATGGCGAAATGTATAATTGTAGCTAGATTTAGAGTTGAGAGCCCCTGGAAATGGAAACCACCCCCGGTCAGACCTGTCAGAGGAGGGACGATGGCCTGCATCTTAGGCTGCACGAGCCTTCTGGTCTTACGGTCGGGTGGGACAGTGTGGTGTGGGGCAGGGGGTCCTCCACATGCTGCAGCTGGGCGGAAAAAAGGATCCATTGTTGGAACCGGTAGCGAGGGTCCTATAGCGGTGGGACTGCAAGAAGTCATCCAAATCTGCCAGGATGGTGGACCTACTTCGGCTGTCTTTGCATGGCTAATCAGCACTGATATGCGGGCCATGGCTCTATGTGAATATGTATGGGGCAGCACGGCAGACATGAGAATGAGAAAGAAGGAATTGTGGTATTGGAAAGTCGTGGGAGAAGGAGGATGTATATTTGGCCGCCACCAAGTGGGGAAGGAGCTACCGAAGAGAATTATTAAGACATATAAGCGCGACCGCAAGGCGCAAAGATCCGAGAGGGGGATATTGGTAGTTTGTTGACTAGATCATGGATCCTGCGTATTTGCGGGAGGACTGAGAGATAATATGGGCAGCAGCGACCATACATTTTCCTATCAACCTCCTCAAACAGATATCCTCCTGAATTCAGTATTCACCACTCCAGAGGACTCTATGATGTATAAGGACATTGCTATGATAACAAAGATTAACCAATAAAGGCCGACAAATAGATGTAGTCTAGCACAAGTCTAATAAGATCCCATAGTCCAGGAACTGTCGGTTTGGTATAGAGACATTTGTTCCAATGGTCCTGATTGTTAGCATGCGGCGAGTTTTAGATAATGTAGGTTGGGATGTTGTACATCAACGGTTATGTAACTCCTGACCAAGAAGATATGCAAAACGTGTCAGCACAAATTAGACGAGAGGTGGCGTCATGACAACTCATATATGCCTGCAAGCTGATAGCCAAAACTAAGAATAGCAGTGGTAAGACAATAAAGTTACAATCAGAGGGAGCCTAACTCTTGTCTCTGCCACTCCCTGGATATTGTGTCAATCTAAAAGTGAAAATTATATCGTTTATAAGATGGCACATGTTTCTACTTGATTGTAACAATTTTAATAGATACGAGTCAACATTGTGCCCAGGATCTTGTATGATAATTCACAAAAACTCGCAAGGGCTAGGAGAATTAGGAAAAATTACAGGATTGATCATATCAGGAATGTGTAAGTAGATGCGGGGAAGGACCCGTTCTCTGACTCTGAAAAACTCTGAAAGAGGGCTTTGGAGTGTATGTGCACTGGATTCATTGTGATAGGTATATTTGCGTTCCATGATAGACTGTTCCTGTGAATGCATTGCTTGAACATATCAGTTGGACAATGATTTTTGTGTTATCATTTTATTATTCTAGAGAAATTGTCTTATGATATGCATTGTGTGCGTGGGAGAAGAACCTTGAGTTGCATGGTTTTACCCGTTGTTTTAAAGAGTTCGAAACCATGGTTTTGTATATCTGGACTAGTCGATGCAAGCGCGGCGAACTAAGTACCATCCTCCTCAACTCGGAGCTCAGGCTCACCGCCGTGCCAACACCTCAAACGTTCCCATTGTCCTCATTGTCCGTCCAGCCCACACCTGGTTCATGATATTAAGCAGTTGGCACAGGTAGGCTAAGCCATACATCCTGCATTTCCTTGCTGCATGTTTCGATCAAGAAAGCCATATCAATGTAACTAAATACACCCTTGGAGTGATTAGATGATGCTTCCGCTTTTGAATCTGAATGGCAAGCCAGGTAGAATAGAGTTTGGTAGCCGATATAGAACTGCAGTGGATACAACCGTGGCTTGAACAAGTGGTCGCCATATCCCTACATCGGGAAGGGATAATAGAATAGAAGCATCCAAACAATAGTACTGTATTAAGTGGATCATGTGAATGGGCTGAAGAGTTATGATTTGAAGTGATGTCTTGGAAGAGAGATATATAAGAGGAACATGATTAGCAACGATAAAGAAGGGAGGACAATATTGGGACAGCAGGAGTGATATGAGGACAATTTGAATGAATAAAGATTAAAAGTTGAAGGGAAGGATTAAGATACATCGCTGCAGTTTTAGAGATCGAACAAACAGATCAGTAGAAGCAGAAGGAAGTGAAATGCACAGACCAATTAATTTGTATTGGCGTATACTCTGTCTCAAGTCTAGGCTTGAAGTGCGTGGCGCTGGATGCGGCAAGGCACGATTCACACCAATGTGATGGCCCATGTAATATTATCAAATATAGTTATTATGTAAGCACCGAATATTCTATATTTTACTTGGCCAGTTTAGAAACCGAGTTATAACAGTCCAATGAACGAGTGTGATTAGCTCCGCGAAATGCCGAAAAAGGCTTATGCAAACTAACCAGTTTGGACTAAACTTAGTAACTATAACGATTATGTTTTGTACTCACCATAGGTACGCGTGCTACCTCTATCGACGTATGAGGTTGCGAATTATGTTGTTATCTGAATTTATGTATGTCTTATGATTATGGGTTACCTGCACTTTTTATTTTATGGTAAAAATGTTTAGTTATTCTTCTGAGCGTGGTTAGTTTCCATCTCATGTGTGGATCCTCGGGATCACATGTGCAATTTTTAGAATCTATAGGTTCATTCCAAACCTGAATACGATTAGGTAGACAGATAGAATACACAATAACAAATTGATAGAGAATTTTTATTATGAGTGGAGGGAACTCTTGCAGTACCAACAACTTCGAGAACAGGGCTACCGGTAGCTGCACTTGCACTTCTAGGATGGCTTGGACGATACTGTTGCTTAATTCGCAACTTCGCCTCAGGTATCCGAAATACTATGAAACGACTGCTGGACGCCATCATTAGATGAAGTGAGCAAGGATGATGATCAACGATAGAGACATATCGTGAGACCGGGAATGATGACTAGAATCCCCCCCCCCAGATGTCTCCTCTAATAGCGAAAGACACATCCGCCCCCCCTTCTGCAGAGTGGTGGAGCCCTAGTGACTGGCTGCAGATTGGCTGCATGCACTGCGCGCTGCTTGCTGCTGCTGTTGAGCTGCCGGCGGCAGGATGGGACCACACGATCTGAAGACTCCACGTTTTTCCCAGGCCACCGGAATGTGACGATGTCGATGTGGTTTGTCGCAGGTCGTTAAGGTGCAAACGTTAGCTCCCTGCCACGCTCTTCACTTTCTGCCCACAGATTCTCACATATACCCGTATTCGGCTCCTCCGGTGTCTTTGCAAAGAACTAGCAACACCGCCGAGTATCGGATTTACCGCCAACGCTCCCGCACTGAGTGACTACTGCGCACTGCCTCGCTGAGCTCTGTCCCGCTACTTTCTTTGGACCTGCGAGCGGGTTTTTTACCCGTGGCCGCTTGGCGCTCTCCAGACCTCCACTGCTGCTATCCCTTTTTTTGTGGACTCACTGAGTCACGACCCACTTGCTGGGCTGCACACTGCCTGACGCGCAAGTGAAGCCCTCTCTCCTGACGATGATGAAGACCTTGACTCACCGGCCCAAGTGCGGGTCGGCTACATCATCATCCTATTTGTGTTTCATCGTCACTGCTGTCCTCAATCACCGGTCTTTCGGTTGCAGAGGATGATCCTCACAACATGACCTCCATGACCACACTCTAACATCTATACTTTGCCGCATATCTGCAAGAAGCAGGGGGATATTGGCCCATTTCTTCGCTGCACAGTAGCTGCTGACTGCCCTACCTCAAATTGTTCATCTCCAATATATTGTGGCGCTGAGACCAGACCACATAGTAGATCTTGGCTAGAGTACCGGGATGGGACAGGAGGTGGGTGAGGACAGGTGATGGCGCTGCCCGCTAGCGGGCTGCCATCTAAGGGTTGTGTCTGGACAGTTCCCAACCGACTCTTGTTGGGCTGTCAGATGTACTCTGGGAGAAGTGTGATGACCTAGTCATAACAAATCAAGAACCCACTTGGGTGCTAGTCCGCACACGGCGATAGATGGACAGCGCAGTTGTGGCCTCACGAGTGACCCCTGCTGCGACGTTCCTTGCTGTGCTGCGACCTGGGCCTGCTCCAGGAATATTTGTGCCTCTGCCACTCGCAGGTGAAGAGCCTGCCACCTCTCTGTTGACATACTTTTTGTTCTAAAATGTACAGACACTGTTTGATGAGATATCTGTATATGATAAATACACACCCTGTATTTGACTCCAAATGAACCACTAAGAAGTTGGGTAACCCTTGGATATAAATTGCGCCCCCACAAATGGGCAGGAAAAAATTTACTTGTATGTGCCTTTTAAAAACTTGTGTATTTTACTGAATATAAAAGCACAACAGCTTAATTAACCTTGGATATGAATTATTTCTTTCAGAATTTCTTCTGTGGTGGTGAAAAAGAAAGTTTTTTTTACTGAGTGCAACTGCAGAAAAATACTTAGTTAACCCTTGGATGTAAATTGCGCCAAAGAATTGAGCCACCACAAACTGCTAGCTTTGTAGCGTGTTACAATGCCGTGTTTTTTACGCCACACAAGAGATAAAATTGTAATTAACCTTTGCTTGTGAATTAGGTTACAGGAAAAATGTATATATTTTGGCGGTGAAGATGGCGGTTTCTTGGAGTCACCACAGCTGAATATCAACGCATAATTAACCCCTGGATGTAAATTGCGCCCAAGAATTGAGCCACCACAAACTGCTAGCTTTGTAGCGTGTTACAATGCGGTGTTTTTTACCCCAAACACAAACAAGAGATAAAATTGAAATTTAAAACCTTTGCTTGTGAATTAGGCTACAGGAAAAATGTATTATATTTGGCGGTGAAAATGCGGTTTCTTGGAGTCACCACAGCTGAATAACAACGTTAATTAACCCCAGGATGAAAATTTGCGCCAAAGAATTGAGCAGCCAAAAATGAAGTGGTATTTGTATTGTAAAAACGCTGTTTCTTTAAATGAATACAACAGGAACTGGCTTAGATCCCCCTTGGATATTCAATGTGCTGTAACGGAGGAGTGGATCCGCTGGGCCAATGCAAGCGATGATAGCTAAGCCACGGCAGGAAACGGAATCTAAGTAGCCCCCGGTTTTCACCAGACCCCGCCGCAAAGCGGGTTTGGACTTGCTGCGGCGTGAGGCTACCCGGTCGTTACCCCTGGTGACTTGCTTGCGATGGCGGCCGGGTAAAAGCGTGGTCAGAAACGTAATCCGGAGGCGTAGTCGGGGACAGGAAGAAGGTCAGGGGCGGGCAGCAGAGGTTCGTAGTCAGGCGGGCAGACGGTCAGGGCAGGCGGCAAACAGGCAAGGTTAGGAAACGTAAGCAAGCGGATGGTACACGGGTAATCAAAACGGAACTCAAAAACTCTCTAACGCACCAAAAAACACACCAACAGACTGGCAGGAAGTACTGGGGGCGGATACCTTAAATGGACCAGCGCCCGACAATAACCAATTATCGGGACACTGGCCCCTTTAAATTTAGAGAAGCCGGCAGCGCGCGTGCCTTAGCGGCGGCCACGGCGCCCGACGGCCGGGACAGGCAGGCGCGGCGTTCACCGGAGCGCGGCCAGGTAAGAGAGGCGGCGCCGAGGCAGCAGAGGGGTGGTCACGGGCCGCCGCAGCCGCCGCGCCAGACCCCCTGCGAGCGGGGAGATGGTTGCGGGGGGCAACGGAGCCCGCGACCCCGGACCAGTACCCCCCCCCCCTTAGGTCTCCCCTCTTTTTTAGAAACCTAGAGAGGAGGTCAGGAGACAGGTTGGTCTCGGTTCCACGACCCCTCCTCCGGCCCGAACCCCTTCCAGTCAATGGGAAAGAACCGCTTCCCCCTCATTGTCTTCTGTGCCAACACCCCCTTGACCTCAAAAATGTTATCAGAGTTGGCCACAGGAGAAGGCGAGGACAGGTCCACGGAGAAGCGATTCAGCACCACCGGCTTGAGGAGAGAGACATGGAAGGAGTTCGGGAATGCGCAGGGTAGGAGGCAGGCGGGCTTGTAGGAACCGGGTTAGACGTTGCAGTACCTCAAAGGGACCCACGTATTTAGGACCTAATTTGTAGCTAGGACCCTAAAGCGAATATATTTGCTGGATAGCCCAAAATTTGCCTGGGCCAAATAGGGC